>JAYESA010000015.1:109359124-109744124 GCA_036927795.1 Iris macrosiphon | reverse complement strand
GAGTTACCATATTGTATTCATGTTCAACCTAAACTGATCACATAATGAACTTGTATTCCATGGCACATTAGCTAGATTTCAGTTATTTCTATTATATTACAGATATTCTGTTGTATGTTCTTCATTCCAGTACATTACCTGTTTACTCTAGTTCATTCCATTCTGTTGTTTAGTTATCTTGTATTCTTTTCTATTATCTGTTATATATGCTCGATTATGTATTTGAAACTGCTTTCAAAGGTATGTACTTTGCTCCAATCCTGACTGAATATATTTTTTAGATGATTGGCTCGTAGACCAGTGTCATACATACTATGGATTGCAGGACGGTATTCCATTAGAGGATACTCATTTAGAGCAGGAGGACTTAGTACCAGATCCTGAGGAGGTTTAGATTATTGTTAGACTTGTATTAGTCTTTTATTAAGGTTATTGGCATGTATATATTATTTCAGTCTTGTTGATATATTATGACTCTTTCTTTCATTATTCTATCTCGTGCTTTATCTTTCCTAGTTTGTATTATGATTGAGTATAGTTTACATTTATCAGATACCATATTGTTCCTCTGTTTGGAGTTGAGAGGATTGACAGGTACCATATATATATATTATTTAGAATATTTAGATAGTAGAGTTGACCCAGACAGTGTTCTACTACCAATGTGTGGCATAGGATGGACGTACCCACGTACTCGTGCCCGAATATCTGGGTACGGGTCCTGACACATTTTTAGTGGTGGCCCATGCAGGTCCTTCATTTCTATCATCTAGAGTCGCAATTAGAGCGATATCGTAGAAGTGCTCACATAGAGTACTGCTACTAGCCTGATTTAGGATATAGGATTTAGGCTGAGAGTATACTCAATCACAACTAGAAAATACTTCCAATATCAGTTATGTTATCCTTCCCTATTATAATGGTTCCTTTACTTTAAAGAAAATATGTCCTTCATTGATGATATCATATCTTACTCAAAAATGATTCCTTTGTTCCATCTATCTTTAGGATGCTGCCGAAGACGCGTTCCCAGTGCTCAGGCACAATGTCAGCGAGGTCGGTCACTTCATCGCCTATGAGAGCAGCACTATCAGACATTGTTCCAGTAGCTACATTCCAGAGGTCCACATCACCAATCTATGTGGGCATTTCCACAGCAGTTTTTGGAGGTGCTCCACCTCCGGTACAGAGGGCAGTGCCGATAGTTTCAGGGGATCTTCTACCCCCACCATCCATAGTTGATAAGACACAGATATTTTTGCTCTTTTAGCAGATGATGGAGGTGCAGCAGCGTCATTCAGAGGTTATGAGAAAGGGCATTAAGAATGCTCACCAGATTACGCTCGCAGTAGTCGAGAATCACTTTAGCCCAGCCACAGACGACACAACCTCAGTTCACCCCGCAATAGCCGAGGCCAGAGACTATCATAGATTTCAAGAGGATGGGGCTGAAGAACTTTAAAGGCACTGAAGGGATTATTTATGCTGATAATTGGATAGAAGACATTGGGCGGAACCTGCGGCTGGCGCAGATTCCAGAGAGGTTATAAATAGAGGCTGCAGGGAGCATGATGTTCGATATAGCGTTGACTTGGCTCAGGACGGACCCTAGGATCTCAGCACCAGGACTTACTTAGGAAGCTTTCAAAGTGCTCTTCAAGAAAAAGTTCTTTCCAGATGTGGCTCTGACATCTCTAGAGAGCCAATTCCAGTACCTCGTTCAGGAAGGTATGACGATGGATGAGTATATGACATAGTAGTATAGATTAGGCCACTTTATGGAGGGACAGAACCCCATAGGAAGAGCCAGTAAGTTCAAGAATGGCCTGAATAGGAAGATCAAATCATATACGAATGAAGATCCCACCATTACTTTCGAGGAGATTCTGAGATAGGCACAGCGGGCAGAAGATGATCTAGAGCTTGGCTCTAAGAGGCTGAGAGACATAGGAGGATTCAGTACCAACACGGGTCTAATAAAGTAGCATTATTTTCAGCAGCAGCACCAGAGGCACTTTCAGCAGCCGAGGCAGCAGTATCATGGACCAGCTAGAGCGCCTGCACAGCAGATACACCAGATCTAGAGGCCAACTATTCCTTGCACCTTCTGTAAGAAGCAGGGACATGGATGGGATGCATGCAAGATAAGATTAGGCCAGTACTTATTCTGCGGATCAGGAGACCGTCAGTTGAGGGCTTGTCCTAAAGTTCTAGCTCGTCCAGTGTCATGACCCGCACGTGGATATTCGGGCACGAGTACGTGGTTACGCCCAACCTACACCATAAAATCGGTGGTAGAAGGTTGTCTGGGTTATTTCTAACTATCTAACATCTCAACGATATAATATGGAACCTGTCAATCATCTCAACTCCAAATGGAGGAGCAATATGGTATCTCACAAGTATATCTAATCTCAATCATAAAAAAAACTAAGAAAAAATAATGCACGAATGGAATAGCGAAGGAAAAAATAAGAATACAATCCATAATCTGAAATAATATACAAACAGTGAATCCACCAAAAGAATAGTCTAATACAATACAATAAAAATATAACTAGACCTCCTCGGACTCTGCAACTAAGTCCTCCTAGTCAATAGGAGTATCCTCTATAGGTACGCCATCCTGTGGCCTGTAGAATATGTGACACTGCTCTAAAAGTCAATCATCTGGAAAAATATATCCAGTCAGGATTGGAGCGAACTACATACCTCTGAAAGCAGTTTCAATAGCATAATCGAGCATATAAACATATATAGAAATAAAATACAAGATCACTAAATATATGAATAATGAACAATAGATATACAGGTAATATACGAGAATATAGAACAATAATATGAATATCAATAATATGATAAAATAACTGTAATCTAAACTAACTAATGTGCCTCAGAATACAAGTTCATTATGTGATCGGGTTGGTAAACATGATCAGGTAAGACGATTACAAGTGAGGTATGTACCCAGAATATACATGATGTAATAATGGCTTTGATCACATAATCAACTCCTAATCTCCCACCCCCAACTAATACCGATGGATCCAATCATGAAACGCTACGAACACGAAATATAACCACTGAACACGAGCAGTGGGTGTACACGAATATCATATCCACCGAATACGAGCGGTGGGTGTACACGAATAAGTACACTGAACACGAACAATATGTGAATATGAAATATAGTCAATACCCAATATATACGATGAGATATAATGTACACGAGTATTCGCTGAACATGGTAGAGGATAACATCTCCTGACGTGATCCATATAGTACTAGTCCGTAAAATTACTGTATCGGGATCAATATATACAATTCTAGAACATGCATATATACAATATTATGAATTAAAAACTATCAAAAAAATATACTCGTCTGAAGTCCTGAGCAAAGTGTGTCTCTCGATGCCCAAGCTGGTATCATACAACCTATATATGGTATATTATATCAATACAAGGTTCAAGAATGAAAATGAGTGAAGTTGATACAATTCTAGGTTAATACGCCATTTCTAGGTCAAACCAATGGAATCTAGGTTGCAAGAGTCTAATACTAAGTCACTAAGTTGATACACTATGAAACTATGCTATACTAGCTAAGCTATGATACAATAAGGCACTCAAAGAGCCGTATCCTAAGATACGCAAGTTTTTGAATATAAAAATAGTATTTTATATATATATTCAAGTCAAATATTATAATACTATAATAAATTAATTGAAATAGGATACCTTGGTCTTGCACCAATGCGTATCACACCTATCTCGATACCCAACTTAAAACCTTAGGTATCGACCCAATACCTTGGCAATACCTTGGTATCCCGATGTAACCCAGTCCTCTAGCATAATAGCTAACACATATATGATACCCCAACCAATATACTAACTATAACTAACAATATTATATATACCACTACTACATATATACATAATGCATATAGCTAAACTATATACTAAGTATCAACATAAACATGTATATATATAATTACTAACTACTTATACTAATTATAAAACTAGCTATTACTAATTAGCTAATATAGAACAACTAAACTAATCAAATACCCAAACCCAAGAGAAACTATACTTATACTATACTGAAAACTGACTGAACAAAGAATACTACACTATCTATTAGCTAACTACCAAACACTAGACTACCTAAATACTAACTCAACTAAATACTTAACTAATCACCCATAACCCAACTAACAACTATCAGTTAACTAAATATCTCAAAACCCAACTAACTGACTCTTACAGAAACTGATACCTTGACTGAAACTGGAACCAATACTGTGCTCGGCACAGTATCTGAAACCAATTTCCAGTGACCCGAGCCCCCTCCAGTGCATCCCGGTAATCCTTTGCACAGTGGGTGCTCGACTGCACCCTGCAGGAGCTGCTACCTGTGTGTCATAGCTGCAGAACTCCTCTGCTATGACTACTTTGCTGATGGCCCCCCCTCTCACTGTAACTACTTGCTGATGGCACAGTAGCTAGCTGCAGCTACTTCACTGCCCGAATTTACAGTAGCAAGTGTCAGAGCCCTCAGTGACTGACTGCTCCTCTCAGTTGCCACTATGTACTGATACTGCTTACTCCCTCACACACACACAAACCATCTACCCTAATACACTACACTCAAACTCTATGCATATCTCTATATATATATAAAAACACACATATACACATATATGTACATATATCAAGGTATCATAATAATTATGTATATAGATGCATATATATATACTCTCACACTTAAATACAAATATTTACATACATATATATACAAGTACACTTATGTACATACAAACATATATATATATACACACATTGACACACACATATACATAAACTCAAATACACTATTATATGCATATATATATATATATATCACCTAATTATCATATATATATATATAATTACACATGTACGTATAGCAAGGAAAAAATATCAAACACGTGGAGTACACCGCACCCGTATAATACTCATTCTATGATACACTTGCGATACGGCTCCAACACATAACCAAACATTTCCCGGAGGACACGAGCAAGTCTAAAACACTAATTATGAATAATACGTATAGTAATTAGTGTATCTATGTGTCCGTGTCACAATGTGATATGCACAAGGCCCCGTGTCGGAGGAAAACTCCTAAAATCCACCTATTTTGTCAAATTGACGAGATACGGCCTACACGTATCCAATTATGGACATGACACTAGTCACAAACAAGCAATCATATGTCAATTAGATATATTAGACCCAATGACAACCACTACATGTGCTAATCTCAGAATTTTTCTAAAATTGGCACCAAATTGGATATAACTTCCACCGTAGGTCCCTGATGAACCTAAAACTAATTTCTATGGGTAGCCTATGCATGTGGATTAATTTCTTATTGTTAAATCTTAGATCTAGAGTCTATTATAAGGGGGAAACTAAAATATACCTATTGGAAGATGGATTCCCAATGAAAAGTCCCTAAATGCCAACTAGCTCCTCTCCTTGTAGATCTTGCCTCCTCCTACTCCTCCTTACTCCTTGCTCCTTGCTTCCTTCTTGTAGATCCTTGATGTAGAAGCCTTAATGAAGAATTTGGAAAGGGATAGGTGAAGAATTGGTGGAGAATTGATGAGGGAATGAAGAAAATTAGAAGAGGGAAATTATAGATCTAAGAATTTGGGAATTAGTGAAATAAAATGAGCACTGTCTCTCTTCATAGGTGGCCGACCATGTAACCCCCTCTCTAAGCAATATAAAATATCTCAAATACCCCTTGGGGCCACTCATGAATAATTTAATTAGGGAGGGAAGGTTCTAGTCTAATGGTTTCACTAATTAATACAACCTCCTAATCCATGGGCGTAATTCATGGGATCAAACTAAACTCATCTAAAATGTTGGTTCATGCATTCTAATAAATGGGTTAGGTCCACTATACAAGTCTAAAACAAATCTACAACTAGCAATAAATAAGTAATACAATAATTAATTAATCATGCATGCATGCACAAATATTAAATATAATTAATCCTATAATAAATATGACCCATATCAATTACCAAACTACCCTTGAATGAAAAAGTGAGGGTGACAATCCTACCCACCTTAGAAAAATTTTGTTCTCAAAATTAAGGAAGAAACTATCTACCAAAATCAAATAATACAATACAAGAAAGAATTATACCTCATGACTCAAACAAATATGGATATCCCTTGTGCATCTCGGTCTTTCGTTCCCAGGTACTCTCTCATGGCGAGTGATGCCTCCACGCGATGCGCACCAAAGGAATCGTCTGGTTCCTCAGCACCTTCTCTCTCCGATCCAAAATCTCCACTGGCTGCTCTGGATAGCTAAGAGTAGGGCCCACCTCTATCTCCGAGTGATCCAACACATGACTAGGATCTGCCACGTATCATCTCAGCTGCGACACATGAAATACATTGTTCACTCCCTCCAGTGTAGGTGGTAAGTCTATTCTGTATGCAACTACACCGACCCTCTCAAGAATACTGAAAGGTCCGATGAATCATGGACTAAGCTTTGCGCCTCCACTGAAACGAATCGTGCCACGTGTCAGAGAAATCCTTAAGAAAACCAGATCGCCAACCTAGCACAAAATACAACCTTAGCACTCTAGCAAAATAATCAATCAAACACAAGCAAAACAAAACTAAAGCTATACCTCAAACTCTAAAGGTCTTCGGTGGCTATCGGCCCAATACCGTTGTCTGTCCTGCGCCACTCGAAGTCTGTCCCTGATAAACTTCACCTTCTCTGTTGCATCCACTACCATCTTTGGTCCCAATAAAGCTCTGTCACCAACATCATCCCAGGATAATAGAGTGTGACATCTCCGTCCATACAATGCCTCAAATGGTGACATCTCAATGCTGGCTTGGTAGCTGTTGTTGTATGAAAACTCTACCAAGTAAAGATGATCCTCCCAAGAACCTCCAAGATCCAAAACACAGGTGCGTAGCATATCCTTGAGAGTCTGAATAGTCTTCTCCGACTGTCCGTCAGTCTAAGGGTGATAAGCGGTACTGAACTTGAGCTGAGTGCCCAAGCTAGCCTACAAACTCCTCCAGAAATAGGACGTAAAGCGACTATCCCGATCCGAGACTATGCTCACTGGAATACCGTATAATCTGACAATCTGGAGCACATACTATTTTGCGAGATTCTTCGTAGATGTACCCACTTTAAATGGCAGAAAGTGGACTAATTTGGTCAACCTGTCCACGATGACCCAAATTGCATCTTTTCTTCCTGAAGAATACAGAAGTCCTGATACAAAATCTATAGTCACATATTCCCATTTTTTACTCCGAAATGGGTAAAGGCTGAAGCAATCCTCCTGGCCTCTGTCTCTCTGCCTTGACCTACTGGCAAACTAAGCATCTGGACACGAAGCTAGCTACTCCAGCTTCATGCCATACCACCATATATTCTTCCTTATATCTCTATACATCTTATTGGCACCTGGATGCATAGAGTATTAAGAACGATGCACCTTCTGTATAATCTCCTCACGTAATGCTCCTCTCGGTACGCACAACCTGGTACCGTATTGCAATGATCCATCATCTGCGACGATAAAGTCCTCTGTTAACCCGATCTGAACCTGTGCTCTGATGCTCTTTAGAGACTCATCCTCATACTGTCCGACTTTGACCCGGTCCATTAGCTTCGACTGAACCTAAAGTCCCTATATTTGTGCTGCGACTCCAGGACCTAGTACCTCAATACTCAAACTATCAAGATCTGCCAATAAATATATTTCTCTTGTCAAACACATAGCCACGGGATACCTGCTCAAGGCATCCGCGACTACGTTGGTCTTCCCTGGATGGTACTGTAAGGAAATATTAAATTCTTTTATCAGCTCCAACCATCGCCGCTGCCTCATGTTAAGCTCTTTTTGTGTAAACACATACTTCAAGCTCTTATGGTCTGTGAAGATCTCCACTCTTTCTCCATACAAGTATTGTTTTCATAATTTAAGAGCAAAGATAACCGCTGCCAACTCCAAATCATGGGTAGGGTAGTTCTTCTCATGTGGACATAATTGCCTAGAAGCATAGGCAATTACCTTCCCGTTCTGTTGCAACACACAACCCATACCCTTTCCTGATGCGTCACTGTATATGGAAAATCCTTCTGCTCCTGATGGTAATGTCAAGATTGGAGCTGTGGTCAACCTCATCTTCAGCTCCTCAAATGCTGACTGACAATCTTTAGTCCAGACGAATTCTACGTCCTTCCTGGTTAGTCTAGTCATCGGCTTTGTAAGTCTGGAAAAGTCCTGAACAAACCTCCGGTAGTAGCCTGCCAATCCAAGGAAACTCCTGATCTCAGCTACTGAACTCGGGGTAGACCACGATTCAACTGCTAAAATCTTTTTTGGGTCCACCAAGATTCTATCTCCTGTAATAACATGCCCAGGAAATTCAACCTTATCAAGGAAGAATTCATACTTTGATAACTTGCCATACAGCTTCTTCTTCCTGAGGGTCTCCAGAACAATCCTCACGTGCTGCTCATGCTCCTCTGGGGTCTTCGAATATATCAAAATATCATCAATGAAGACTACAACAAACTGGTCCAGGTACTGATGAAACACCTTGTTCATCAGGTTTATGAACACTTTCGGGGCATTGGTCAACCCACCCAAACGGCATCACCAAGAACTCCAACTATCCATAACGAGTCCTGAAAGCTGTCTTCATGATGTCTTCCCTCTTCACTTTCACTTGGTGGTATCCTAACCTCAAGTCTATCTTTGAGAATTCCTTCGCTCCGCTCAACTGGTCAAACAAGTCATCTATCGGTTGTAATAGGTATTTATTCTTGATAGTGAGGTTATTAAGTGCCATATACTCGATACACAAAAGTATTGACCCATCCTTTTTTGGTAAAAAAAGTACTGCAGCACCCCATGGTGATGAACTAGAACAGATAAAGCCCTTGTCTTATAACTTATCCACCTGCTTCTTCAACTCTGCCAGTTCACTGTTGTTTACTCTATAGACGTGCTGAGATATCGGCTCTGTACCTGGCACCAAATCTATAGAGAATTCTATATCTCTGTCTGGTGGCAACCCCGGTAACTCCTCTGGAAAGACATCCATGAACTCTGTAATCAAAGGATGTGGCGGCTCCTGCTCTTTTACCAAAGCTCTACAGAAATTGCCTTCACTCTGTCTGCTTCTCAGACGAACTCAAACTCCGGCTCTCCTGGCATCTAAAATAAAACTCTGCCTCTACGACAATAGATACTAGCATGATATCTACTTAACCAATCCATCCCGAGTACTATATCGTAACTCGAAAGTGGTATTACGAGTAAATATACGCTCAGCTCACGACCTCCCAAATAAACTCTCTGGTTCTTGTAAACATCACTGACCAGGATAATGCCTCCCCCGGTCATGATCTTGCAAGTCCTCGCCAATGATTCAGACTCAAGATAATGCCTCAAAGCAAAATATATAGATACAAAGCTATGAGAAGCACCAGAATCGAATCGAACAAAACATGAGCTGGAAAGGAGTCGAGATAAACTGAACCTGAGATGACATCGCCAACCAGCTCCTCCTTCTCGATAGTTAAGGCAAAAGCTTGCCCCTGTCGCTGCGCTCCTCTTTGCTACTGATGTTGGGCAAACTGCTGCTGCTGTGGTGGAAGAGGTCCTCTCTGCTGTTGTCCCACTGGTGGTCTAGCTGGTGCCCTCGGTGCCTGTCCTCCACCCTGAGCTGGACGAGCTGGGACTTTAGGACAAGCCCGTAATTGATGATCTCCTGATCCATAGAATAAGCATTGGCCTAGCCTCATCCTGCATGCGTCCCATCCGTGTTCTTGCTTCTTATAGAAAGTACAAGGAACTGCTGTCCTCTGAATCTGATACATCTGCTGAGCCGGCGCTCTAGTTGGCCCATGATACTACTGCCTCTGGTGCTGGTAAGGCCTCTGGTGCTACTGCTGGAAGTGAGGCCTCTTTACTAAAACCGTGTTATTGCTGGATCCTCCTGTGTCCCTCGACCTCTTAGAGCCAAGCTCTAAGTCATCCTCCACTCTCTGCGCCTGTCTGAGTATCTCCTCGAAGGTGGCTGTAGGATCTCCGTTGGTGTAGGGTTTGACCTTCCGGTTCAGGCCCTTCCTGAACTTTCTTGCTCTACCTCTAGGGTTTTGACCCTCCATGAAGTGACCTAGACGGTAATACTCTACCGCATACTCGTCCACTGATTTACCTCTCTGGACGAGGTACTGGAACTGACTCTCTAAAGATGTAAGAGCCACGTCTGGGAAGAAATTCTCCTTAAAATGCTCTTTGAAGGCTTCCCAAGAGATTCTTGGTACTATAATCCTTGGGTCTATCCGAAACCATGTTAATGCAATATCGAATATCATACAACCCGCTGCCTCTATCTGTAGAATCTCTGGAATCTGCTCCAGCCGTAGGTTCCACTCGATGTCCTCAATCCACTCATCCGCATAGATAATCCCCTATGTGCCCCTGAAGTTCTTCGGGCCCATCCTCTTAAAGTAGATGATGGTACTCGGCCTCGGCTGATACAGAATAAACTGAGCTGGTGTCGTCTGTGGCTGGGCTGTAGTAGCTCTCTCAACTACTGTAAGTGCGATCTAGTAAGCATTCTCCATGCTCTGTCACAGGACCTCTGACTATTGCTGCTGCACCTCCATCATCTTATGGAAGAGTGCGAACATCTGTGTCTGATCAACTGCAGGTGGTGGAGGTGGAAGATCCTCAGAAACTGTATGTTCTCTCCTCGGTATTGGAGGTGGAGCACCTCTGAAAGCTGCTTCCGATACGCCCACCTAGACCGGTGAAGCTGACCTCCTAAATGTAGGTACTGGACCATCGTCTGAGGGTGCTGCCCTTAAGGGTGATAAAGTAACTGATCATGCTGTCATTGCACCTGATCGCTAGGAACGCGTCTTCGGCGGCATCCTGAAGATAGATTAAAATATGGAATCAATATTGAATATGATACAATATCATCAAAGAATGACAGAACTTTATGCAAAGCAAAACAATATTCAAAAGATAAGGATTTGCAAAACAGATTTTGGAATTTTTCTAAGTGTGATTGAGTAAACTCTCAGCCTAAATTTTGTTTCCTAAAGAAGGCTCGTAGCAATACTCTAGACGAGCACCACTACGATATCTATCTAGACCTGCATGGGCCACCACTAAAAATATGTCACGACCCGCATCCGGATATTCGGGCACGAGTACGTGGTTACGTCCAGCCTACACCGCAGAATCGGCGGTAGAACGTTGTCTGGGTCATTTCTAACTATCTAATATCTCAACAATATAATATGGTACATGACAATCATCTCAACTCCAAACGGAGGAGCAATATGGTATCTCACAAGTATATCTAATCTCAATCACAAAATAAACTATGGAAGAATAATGCACGAATGGAATAGCGAATGAAAGAATAAAAATACAATACACAATATGAAATAATATATAAACTGTGAATCCACCAAAAAATATTCTAATACAATCCAATACAAACATAACTAGACCTCCTTAAGATCTGCAACTAAGTCCTCCTGGTCAATAGGAGTATCCTCTATAGGTACGCCATCCTGTGGCCCATAGATGTGGGACACTGCTCTAAAAGGCAGTCATCTGGAAAAATATATCCAGTCAGGATTAGAGCGAAGTACATACCTCTAAAAGCAATTTTAATAGCATAATCGAGCATATAAACAGATATAGAAATAAAATACAAGATCACTAAATATATGAATAATGAACAATAGATATACAGGTAATATACGAGAATATAGAACAACAATATGAATATCAACAATATGATGAAATAACTGCAATCTAAACTAACTAATGTGCCTCAGAATACAAATTTATTATGTGATCGGGTTGGGTGAACATAATCAGGTAAGACGATTACAAGTGTGGTATGTAACAAGAATGTACACAATGTAACAATGGCTTTGATCACATAATCAACTCCTACTCTCCCACCCCCAACTAATACCGATGGATCCAATCATGACACACTACGAACACGAAATATAACTACTGAACACGAGCAGAGGGTGTACACGAATACCATAACCACCGAATATGAGCTGTGGGTGTACACAAATAAGCATACTGAACACGAGTAGTGTGTGAACATAAAATATAATCAATACCCAATATACACGATGAGATACAATATACACGAGTACCCGCTGAACATGGTAGGGGATAACATCTTCTGACGGGATCCATATAGTACCAGTCCGTGAAATCACTGTGTCAGGATTAATGTATACAATTCTAGAACATGCATATATACAATATTATGAATTAAAAACTATCAGAGAAATGTACTCGCCTGAAGTCCTGCGCAAGGTGTGTCTCTCGATGCCCAAGCTGGTGTCACACAACTTATATATGGTATGTTGCATCAATACAAGGTTCAAGAATGAAAATGAGTGAAGTTGATGCAATTCTAAGTTAATATACCATTTTTAGGTAAAACCGATGGAATCTAGGTTGCAAGAGTCTAATACTAAGTCACTAAGTCGATACACTATGAAACTATGCTATACTAGCTAAGCTTTGATACAACAAGGCACTCAAAGAGCCGTATCCTAAGATACGCAAGTTTTTGAATATAAAAATAGTGTTATATATATATATATATTCAAGTCAAATATTATAATACTATAACAAATTAATTAAAATATGATACCTTGGCCTTGCACCAATGCGTATCGTACCTATCTGGATACCCAACTCAAAACCTTGGGTATCGACCCAATACCTTGGCAATACCTTGGTATCTCGAGGTAACCCAAGCCTCTAGCATAATAGCCAATACATATATAATACCCCAACCAATATGCTAACTATAACTAATAATATTATATATACCACTACTATATATATACATAATGCATATAGTTAAACTATATACTAAGTATCAATATAAACAGGTATATATATAATCACTAACTACTTATGCTAATTATAAAACTATCTATTACTAATTAGCTAATATAGAACAACTAAACTAATCAAATACCCAAACCCAAGAGAAACTATACTGACACTACTATGAAAACTGACTGAACAAAGAATACTACACTATCTATTAGCTAACTACCCAACACTAGACTAATTAAACACTAACTCAACTAAATACTTAACCAATCACCCATAACCCAACTCACCCATAACCCAACTAAAAACTATCAGTTAACTCAATATCTCAAAACCCAACTAACTGACTCTCACAGAAACGGATACCATGACTGAAACTGGAACCGATGCTGTGCTCGGCACAGTATCTGAGACCAATGTCCAGTGGCCTGAGCCCCCCTCCAGTGCATCCCGGTAATCCCTTGCACAATGGGTGCTTGACTACACACTGCATGAGTTGCTCCCTGTGTGCCATAGCTACTGAACCCCTCTGCTGTGACTACTTTGCTGATGGCTCCCCCCTCTCACTGTGACTGCACAGTAGCTAGCTGCAGCTACTTCACTGCCCGAATTCACAGTAGCAAGTGCCCGAGCCCTCAGTGACTGACTGCTCCTCTCAGTTGCCACTGTGTACTGATACTGCTTACTCCCTCACACACACAAACCATCTACCCCAATACACTACACTCAAACTCTATATATATATATATATATATATATATATAATTATACATGTATGTATAGCAAGAAAAATAAAACATCGAACACGTGGAGTGCACGTCACCCGTATAACACTCATTCTATGATACGCTTGCGATACGGCTCCAACATACAACCAAACGCATCTCGAAGGATACGAGAAAGTCTAAAACACTAATTATGAACAATATGTATAGTAATTAGAGTATTTATGTATCAGTGTCATAATGTGATATACACAAGGTCCCTGTCGGAGGAAAACCCCCAAAATTCATCAATTTCATCAAATTGACGCGATACGACCTACACATATCCAATTGTGGACACGATACTAGTCACAAAAAAGCAATCATATGTCAGTTAGATCTATTATACCCAATGACAACTACTACATGTGCCAATCTCAGAATTCTCCCAAAATTGGCAACAAATTGAACATAACTTCCACCGCAGCTCTCTGATGAACCTAAAACTAATTTCTATAGGTAGACTATGCATGTGAGTTGGTTTCTCATAGTTAAATCTTAGATCTAGAGTCTATTAGAAGGGGGGAAACTGAAATGTACTTATTGGGAGATGGATTTCCAATAAAAAGTCTCCAAATGCCAAGTAGCTCCTCTCCTTGTAGATCTTAGCCTCCTCCTCCTTGCTCCTTGCTCCTTGCTTCCTTCTTGTAGATCCTTGATGTAGAAGCCTCAATGAAGAATTTGAAAAAGGATTGTTAAAGAATTGGTGGAGAATTGATGAGGTAATGGAGAAAATTGGAAGAAGAAAATTGTAGATCTAAGAATTTGGGAATTGGTGAAATGAAATGAGTACTCTCTTTCTTCATAGGTGCCCGACCATGTAACCCCCTCTCCAAGCAATGCAAAATGTCTCAAATACCCCTTGGGGCCTCTCATGAAGAATTTAATTAGGGAGGAAAGGTTCTATTCTATTGGTTTTACTAATTAATACAACCTCCTAATCCATGGGCCTAATTCATGGGCTCAAACTAAACTCATCTAAAATGTTGGTTCATGTATTCTAATAAATGGGTTAGGTCCATTACACAAGTCTAAACCAAATCTATAACTAGCAATAAATTAGTAATACAATAATTAATTAATCATGCATGCACAAATATTAAATATAATTAATCCTAAAATAAATATTATCCATGTCAATTACCAAACTACCCTTGAATAAAAAAGTGAGGGTGACATCCAGCTCTGGGCGGAGCTCAGGCACAGAGTGCACCCGCGAGACCACCAGTGGAATAGTAGAGAGGACCTCCTCTACCACCACATTAGCAGTAGTTCGCTCAGCACCAACAGCAGCAGAGAGGTGTCCAGTGACAGGGGCATGCTTTCGCCTTGACCGTCGAAGAAGAATAACTCAAGTCGGTGATGTTATCTCAGGTTCAGTCTATCTTGATTCTTTTTCAGCTCATGCTTTATTTGATTTCTGTGCTTCATATAGTTTTATATCTGTATCTTTTGCTCTGAAACATCACCTTGAGACTGAACCATTAGCGAGGACTTGCAAGATCACGACTGGGGGTGACATTATCCTGGTCAGTGATGTTTGCAAGGACCGGAGAGTTTTCTTGAGAGGCCGATAATTGAGCGTTTATCTACTCGTAATGCTACTTCCAAGCTACGATATTGTGCTTGGGATGGATTGGTTGTGTGGGCACCATTCTAGTATCGATTATCGAGGAGGTAGAGTTTTGTTTTAGACACCCAGAGAGCCAGAGTTTGAGTTCGTCAAAGGAGCAACAAAACAGAGCGAACATGACTTCTGTAGAGCTTTGGTAGAAGAGCAGGAGCTGCCATTTCCATTGATTGCTGAGTATATGGACGTCTTTCCGAAGGAGTTGTCGGGATTGCCACCAAACAGAGATGTGGAGTTCTCTATAGACTTGGTACCAGGCGTAGAGTCAATATCACAACACATCTATTGAGTGAACAATAATGAACTGGCAAAGTTGAAGAAGCGGGTGGATAAGTTATAGGACAAGGGCTTCATCTACTCCAGTTCACCACCGTGGGGTGCTCCGATATTATTTGTACCAAAGAAGGATGGGTAGGTACACATGTGTATCGACTATAGGGCACTCAACAACCTTACTATCAAGAACAAATACCTGTTGTCACGGATTGATGATTTATTTGATCAGTTGAGCAGAGTGAAGGTATTCTCAAAGATAGACTTGAGGTCGGGGTACCACCAGGTGAAAGTAAGAAGGAAGACATTTCGAAGACAACTTTCATGACTTGGTATGGGTAGTTTGAGTTCTTGGTGATGCCGTTTGGGTTTACCAATGCCCCAGTGGTATTCATGAACCTGATGAATAAGATGTTTCATCAGTACTTGGATCAGTTTATGGTAGTATTCATTGATGATATATTGATTTATTTGAAGACCCCGGAGGAGCATGAGAAGCACCTGAGGATAGTTCTGGAGACCTTAAGAAAGGAGAAGCTATATGGCAAACTTTCAAAGTGTGATTTCTTCCTTGATAAGGTTGAATTCCTCGGGCATGTGATTACAGGAGACGGGATCTCAGTAGACCCGAAGAAGATTTCAGCAATTGAGTCATGGTCTACTCCGAGTTCAGAAGTAAAGATCAAGAGTTTTCTTGGACTGGCAGGCTATTATCGGAGGTTTGTTCATAAATTTTTCAGGATTGTGGAGCCAATGACTAGACTAATCAGGAAGGACGTGGAGTTCGTCTGGACTGAGGATTGTCAGTCTGCTTTTAAGGAGCTAAAGAAGAGGTTGACTACAGCTCCAATATTGATATTGCCATCAGGGGAAGGAGGATTTTCTATATATAGTGATGCATCGGATAAGGATTTGGGTTGTGTGTTACAGCAGAACTGGAAGGTGATCGCCTATGCTTCCAAGCAATTACGCCTGCATAAGAAGAATTAACCTACCCATAACTTGGAGTTGGCAATAGTTATTTTTGCTCTTAAACTGTGGAAGCACTACTTGTATGGAGAGTGGGTAGAGATCTTTACAGATCATAAGAGCTTGAAATATATGTTTATACAAAAAGAGCTCAACATGAGGCAGCGACGGTGGATGGAGTTGATGAAGGACTTTGACATTGCTTTGCAGTATCATCCAGGGAAGGCCAATGTAGTCGCGGATGCCTTGAGCATGTATCTAGTTGCTATGTACTTGACGAGGGACAGACATTTATTGGCCAATCTTGATAGCTTGGGTATTGAGGTATTAGTTCCTGGAGTTACAACACAGATGTAGGGACTTTAGGTATAGTCAGAGTTTATGGACCGATCAGAGCCGTACAGTTCGAGGATGAGTCTTTGAGGAGCATCAGAGAACAGGTCCTGATAAGATTAGCAGAGGACTTTAGCATTGCAGATGATGGATCATTGCGGTACGGTACCAGATTATGTGTGCCGAGTGGAGCATTGCGCGAGGAGATTCTTCAGGAGGCACATCGATCTCAGTAATCTATGCATCCAAGTGCCAATTAGATGTATAGGGACATGAGATAGCATGTTTGGTGGTATGGTATGAAGCGGGAGGTGGCTAGCTTCGTATCCAGATATTTGGTTTGCCAACAGGTAAAGGCAGAGAGACCGAGGCCAGGTGGATTGCTTTAGTCTTTACCCATTCCATAGTAGAAGTGGGAGCATGTGATGATGGACTTTTTTGCAGGACTTCTGCGTTCTCCAGGAGGTAAAGATGCAATTTGGGTCATCGTAGACAGGTTGATCAAATCAGCCCACTTTTTGCCATTCAAAGTAGGTACATCTACGAAGAAATTAGCGGAGATGTATGTGCATCAGATAGTCAGATTATATGGAGTTCCTATGAGCATAGTCTCGGATCGGGATAATTACTTCATATCCCAATTTTGGAGGAGTTTATAGGCTAGCTTGGGTACTTAGCTCAAGTTCAGTACCGTATATCACCCTCAGACAGATGGAAAGTTAGAGAGGACTATTCAGACTCTCGAGGATATAATACACACCTGTGTTTTGGATTTTGGAGGCTCATGGGAGGATCATCTTCACTTGGTAGAGTTTTTTACAACAATACCTACCAGGCCAGTATCGAGATGTCACCATTTGAGGCATTGTATGGACGGAGATGTTGAACTCCTTTATCTTGCGATGATGTTAGAGAGAGAGCTTTATTGGGACCAGAGATGGTCATGGATGCAGTTGAGAAGGTAAAGCTTATCAGGGATAGACTTCGAGTGGTGCAGGACAGGTAGCGTCATTGGGCCGATAGCCATCGGAGACCTTTAGAGTTTAAGGTATAGTTTTAGATTTTATCATACCCCAGTCCCAAAATACCAAGGGACTATCAATGTGGTAATAGCCAGCAGTATAACTCGAATGGGCAACCCAATTTAAAGGACCCGTTAGAGTGCACTTAAGCTATAAATAATATAAATGCAAGTCTACATCATCTATCTCAGTATAATTATAATCTCATCCACAGAAAGTTAACACAATACAATATGATAGACCAGTAAAGATAATAGATAACAAAATATAGTCCATCATCAAGTCAAAATAAGTAGTATCTAAGAGAATAATCTGTCACAATAAAGAAAAGAGAATAACACTAAATACATATGTCCATAAGTCCAAGTCTAAATATAAAATAACAGTAAGCATAAATAACTAAGTAACTGGGTACTCAAAAGAAATCCTCTAGCACAACCTCGTCCTCTGGTACCAGTACCGCTCCAACGTCAGATCATGACCCATAAATCTCGGGGTAATCCTCATCTGCTATACTTGGGGACATAATCTGGATCCAGGTCCTCAGGGGACATAACAAGGTACAAGAATAACTCAAGCTGAAGTACAGTAAATAAAATATGTATACTCAGGGTATCTAACATAATCCATCTATGTGTATGCAAGTAAAAATGTACTCATCTGCTAAACCACTGGTTTCATACATATACTGGAGTACTAGTGATAGTAGTAAGTACATACAAGCTCCGTCAAGGTACCTGCAGTACTATAATACTAGTAGAGTTTGGTAGCCCAGTGGTACGGTAAGTTCTCCCCAATCCCATGTATCTCATGCCTCAAGTCACGAAATGCAAGACAACCACTATCTATGTCTAAAGTCCAGGTGTAAATAATATCATGTCAACTAGCCCATGTCTCAAGTCTTGTCCTAAAATAGAAGCCGAAATTCTTGAATATCTCAAGTCAGGCTTTTGTACATGAAATTCGTGTATAGTGTCCTAAGGCAAATAGTGCAAGTATTGCACTTATACGATATACGATGACAATAAAATCTAACGATACCCGACTCTGCGCATGAAAGTCGGCACCCGAATATGATTCAGATGTAAAGTATCGTCATGGTCCTAGGGTCACAATAAAGTACATGTATTAAAATATAACTTTAAACTGTAGTTAAATTTAAGCATAATTTAATGAGACCAAGGCAAGGTACACTTGCCTGGAATCTGGATATAGCGACGTGCAAGTAGCGAGCTCAATGCGTCAACTATTCCCGAATATGTGGAATCCACACGAACGTCTCCGGATGTTGCAACAGACATCACCAATATTTTCAAAATATAAGAAATAACTAGAATTGTCTACCCATAAGTCCAATTTGGACACTGGAACAAAATGAAAGTTTTGGGTCAAAGAGGTGTCCAATTGTGGCCTACTTTGCACCGTAAAATGTATCAGAGATAAAGTTCTCCAAATTTAATAAACTTAGTGTCCATAAGTCTAGAACGATGGAACAAACTCAATGGAGTGTCCGAAATTGGATTCTAGTGAGCCGGTCACAAAATTATCCGTCAAGTAGAACCGAGGGGCCCACAAAATAGTATTTTATCAACGTTCTCAGAATTAAACTAAACTTGGGTTACAGGAACAACGTAATACTACGAATCTGATAGCATAAGTTTTGTTATGAAATAACAAGTACACACGAAGTTATGACATGGTGTCAGAATAGGTCGATATGATATTTTTCTACGGATACGCGTTAATTCCGGTATGCACACACATCCAAATCAAGTTTCACAAAATCCCATATGTATGCGTTAACGATACGCACCTTTCGATGTAATCCTCACATGACAAAGTAGCCTCGTTTGGCGGGATGCACCCTATTTCAGGATATTTGGGGTTTTGAAATTATATTTTTTTATCATTTTTGACGCTAATTTAACAATAATATAAAACAAATTAAAATAAACTATTAAAAGGGATTAAAACTCGATTATGTTGTATTTAATCTAGAAAAGGACATTCAAGTTTTGGTTCACTAGTTTAAATGAAAATGGCTTTGGAAAACAGGGTGTTGGGACAGTTTCGAATGATCCCGAAATCAAGTTTTTCTTGATTTTGGATCGCGATTTGTGATCAACGGGAAATAAAATAAACTAAACTATTTGAAAGAAATTGAAAAGAGATAGGTTGTGAACATACCAGCAAAGATGGAATATGAAATGGACTAGCGAGGAGGGAGAAAACTCTGTGCGAAGGAAGGGCCGCAGCTGCTTGTGAGCGCTCCAGTGGTCGGCACGGTTAGGGACGGCGACGGAGGCGGCTGTGGTGGCCGGGGGTGGTCGCCTGGAAGTCTGGAAGAGTTCTGATAGTGAGGTGATGGTTTTGCATATAAATGGAGTGAAGGGGGTTACGGTATATGAACTGAGGGGTCGCGAGGGGGGGGAGAAGAATAGTTAGCGGGTTAGGGTTTAGGTTTGGGTTTTGGGTTTGGGTATGGGTTTTTTTTTATTTTTATTTTATACTTTATATATATATATATATATATATATATATATATATATATATATATATATATAGGTTTGCACCTAAAATAATTTCCAGAAAAATTCTACAATACTTTAATAGTAGTTGTACACCCAAAATATATTTTTTATAAAATATTTGTAATTAATAAATATACATAAATATCCATACAAGTTAATAAATCCATAAATTTATATTTTTTTAATTAGCTAAAAATAATAAAACTTTTTTTAATCTCAATAATTACATAATACCATTAATTAAAATAATAAAATTTAAAATTAGGGGGTTTACGATCTACCCAACTTAAAAGAATTGCATCCTCGCAATTAAAAATTAAACTACTAAGGAATTTATAAATACATTGTAATCTATGGGTAGTTCTTAGGTCATACCTGCATCCTCGAATAAGTGAGAATAATGCCGGCGTATGACATCCTCTCGCTCCCAAGTGGATTCGCCTGGGGAATGATGTTTCCAAGCTACCCGAACTAATCTGATCGTTTGACCCCGTAATATCTTCTCACTAATGTCAAGTATCCCAACTGGCTGCTCCTCATACCTCAAGCTCGGTCACACTAAAATCTCAGAATGATCGACTATGTGACTTGGGCCAGTCACGTACCTCCTCAACTGTGAGACATGGAATACATCATGCACTCCCTCTAGAGATGGGGGTAATACAAGATGGTATGCTACCTCACCAATACGCTGTAAAATATCAAACGACCCAATGTACCTTGGGCTCAGCTTGCCTCTGCTCCGGAATCGAATAGTACCTCGAGTAGGTGAGATCCTTAAGAACACATATTCGTCTTCCTTGAACTCCAAAGGCCGACGGTATGTGTCAGCCCAATGCCTTTGTCTGTCCTGAGCTACACGAAGATGACTCTAAATTTTCTTTACCTTCTCAACTGTCTGCATCACTAACTCTGAACCGAGTATCTGACACTCGCCAATGTCACTCCAATATATCGGTGACCTACACTTTCTTCCATACAGTGCCTCAAAAGGTGCCATCTGGATGCTCGCCTGGTAGCTGTTATTGTAAGAGAACTCCACCAAGTACAAATAATCTTTCCAAGACCCTCCAAAGTCTAACATACACAACCTCAGCATATCCTCTAGGATCTGAATCGTGCACTCCGACCGACTGACTGTCTGTGGATGGTAAGCAGTTCTAAACTTGAGTCGGGTGCCAAGACTCTCCTGCATGCTCCGCCAAAAATGGGATATGAATCTTAAGTCATGATCAGACATAATACTAACTGATACTCCATGTAACCTTACGATCTGTTATATATACATGTCGGCTAGAATCTCTGTGGACTGTCCAACTCTGAACGATAAAAAATATACCAATTTGGTGAGTTGATCCATAATAACCCAAACTGTATCCTTCCCACTGGGTCTTCTTGGAAATCCTGTAACAAAATATATAGTGATATGCTCCCAATTCTATTTGGGTATGGGAAGCAGCTGTAACATATCAGTAGTTCTCTGATGCTCGACCTTAACTTGCTGACAGACCAAACATTTTACCACAAACCGCATAATCTCTCTCTTCATCCTAAGCCACCAATAGTACTGCCTTAAATCTCGATACATCTTCGTACCTCCCGGATGAATAGAGTACGTAGAGCTTTGTGCTTCAGACATTAACTGATGTCTCAACTCCACATTCGAAACATATAGGCAATTTTTGCACCTTAACGTCCCGTCCTCATGGATTCAAAGTTCCATCTGCATGCTGGCTCCCATCTTCTCTTTAAGTCTCCGAAACCTAGCATCTATAGGCAATGCCACCTTAATCCTCTCCACTAGTGATAACTTAACCTCAAGATTTGCCAATTGCCCACTATGTCCTGGCAAAATAACCTCTATCTTGAGCTCCTGTAGGTCCTCTAATAACTGGGGCCGCATCGTCAAGAAATAAGCTATAGGCTTTTGGCTAAGTGCGTCTGCTACGACGTTCGCCTTACCCGGATGGTAATGCAAATCTATATCAAAATCGACCATCAACTCTAACCAACGCGTCCGCCTTATTTTGAGCTCCTTTTGAGTATAGACATACTTCAGACTCTTGTGATCAATAATTTTTTTTACCCTATCTCTGTAAAGATAGTGCCTCCATATCTTTAATGCAAATATTACCGCAGCTAGCACGAGATCGTGCATCGGATAATTCTTCTCATGAACCTTCAGCTGTCCCGATGCGTAAGCGATAACTATGCCATGTTGCATCAAAACATATCCCAGTCCACTGCCTGACGCATCACTATAAACTACGAATCGTCCCGATCCTGAAGGAAGAGTCAAGACCGGTGCTATCGTTAATCGTCTCTTCAACTCCTCAAAGACCTTATGGAAATCTTTCGTACATACAAAGTCTTGTTCCTTATGCGTTAACCACGTCATAGGCTCTGCAATCCTTGAGAAGTTCTCCACAAATCTCCGATAATATCCAGCAAGTCCGAGAAAACTTCTCACCTCCGCAACTGATGTAGGTGTGGGCCAAGTTTCTATTGTAGCAACCTTCTCCGGATTAACCGAAAGTCCTTCTTCCGAGATAATATATCCCAGGATAGGTACCCTATCCAGACAAAAATCATATTTGCTGAGTTTGGCGTATAGCCTCTCCTGTCTCAGCGTCTCCAGCACGATTCTGAGATGCTCCTCGTGATCTTCATGGCTCTTGGAGTATACCAAGATGTCATCAATAAACACAACCACGAACTTGTCCAAGTACTGATGGAAGACTTTATTCATTAGACTCATAAACACAGCTGGCACATTAGTTAAACCAAACGACATAACTAAGAACTTATAGTGTACTTGGTCCTGAAGGCTGTCTTCGGTATATCCTCTTTTCGCACTTTAATCTGATAAAAATTGGATCTGAGATCGATCTTTGAGAATACATGATCACCACTCAACTGATCGAACAGATCATCAATACATGACAAGGGATACCGGTTTTTGATGGTTACGGCATTTAGTGCCCTGTAGTCAATACATAGGCGTACCGTCCGATCCTTCTTCGACACAAATAGTATGGGGGCTCCCTATAGTAAAATACTGGGCTGAGTAAAATCCTTCTCCAGAAGATCATCAACTTGCTTCTTCAATTCCACCAACTCCTTAGGTGCTAGTCGGTACACTGATAAAGTGATAGGTGTAAACCCCCTCATTTACTTCTATAGATAGACTGGTTTTGGGTTAGAAAATTTTGGTTCAGCATCAAGTATTGAGGTTTAGAATTAAGGTTGCAGGTGTCTGATTAATTTAATTAAATCTTTGGTGCACCCTACCGTTGTTGCAATATTCGGAGCCCAATATTAGCCCATAATTTCCAACAAGTTGTTGCAATCTAGACTTGACACACCAACTTAGGCGCTGGACTTTTGCGTCACTCAAAATCATAATCCCTTGGGCTCTAATTTAATTGCACAATTTTTCGTACCCGAAACCCATATTTAATCCTGTGTCGCACACCTGTGTCGTTGCCATCAATTTTGAGACACCAACTCAACCCGTTGAGCCGGACCAATTAAAGGATCCAAGACTGACACCAAGCCTACACCCTTCATGACCTTTGTGTCACTCCAAATTGAGACCCCAGGCGCCTCCATTTAATTTAAGAGCATATGACATTTTTTATTTTAATTAAATTGGGGATACCAACTTTGACTAATCCCATTTTAACCCCAATTTAATCCAAATACCCCATTAATTAAACTCATGCAAAACACACAACACTCCCTCACCCCATAAAATACCAAACACCAATTCTCTCACCAATTTTCCATCATTTCATATTTTTGTGCAAATATCCAAAATTAAGGGGCTTATTTGCAAATATTGTATTAGGTGTCAGTACCTCATTGGCCCAAGCCAATAAAGAAAGCTCACCCTAACCCTTGACCGGTTTAACCAAACCCCCCCCTCTTCATGGTGTGAACACAATTTTCTTCACGAGAGATCCAAGACATCCATTTGAAATTGGAAGCATCCTTACCACATACTTCCCATAACCCTTCCTATAAAATACCTCCTCACACACACTTCCCCAAGCAAGCCCTAATCCCCAAAACCTAGGGAAACCCCCCTACTTTCTCTCTCCTCCTTCCTCACAATAACCACAGCCAACATCCTTTTTCTTCTTCCTTTCTTCTCCTTCTCCTCTTCTTCTTTTTCTCCTCTTCTTCTTCTTCTTCCTCACACAACCGAGCCTCCACTACCCGGCCATCTGCTGTACAAAGGCCGGATCTCCATCGACCAACCTCCCCGCGGTCGTCGAGCTTCCTCGACCGACTACCACCACCATACCCGCACCTCTACGACTGGCCACCCGCTCAGCTCCTCCGCGTGGTCGAGTCAACCATAGCAGCTCTGACCGGAGCTCCTCCGCCTAGTCGACGAGCTCGACCACAGCAGCTCCCAACTGGTCCAGTTCTACCTCATCTAATGTGCATCCACCCGACCAACCTCCATCCCGGAGACATCTCCTTTCCCGACGTTGATCGACAACTCCGACAAAAGATCGGAGTCAGTCTCCTTCTCTATTTCTCTACCGCGGATTCACGACGAGCGCCCGAGGAGCAGCGGTGGAGCTCTGCCTCAAGTTTGATGGGCATGGCATGCTCCGGCGTCTATTGACCTTGACGAGTAGATGATCAATATGTGGCTGAGCATAATTCTCCAGAGACACCGCGTGGAACAACCTCACGGTCGTCTTCACCGACGAACTTTCTACCGTGTCTCCTCCCCGCCGCCACGTACCTCCACGACTACCACCTTGACTCCATCGACTCTTTCCCCCGCTGCACGAGCCACTACCTCGAACACCCCGTTCCCAGCCACCCCTCGCCATTCTCGATATCTTCTCAACTTCTTTCACGCCCTCCACCACCTCCTCGTCACCACCGAGTCACCCCGCAGAAGACCACCCCGACTCCTCCGCCGGGACAGTCCATCACCACCCTCCACCATCATCACCATCATCACCCTCATCATCATCATCGTCAACACAGCCCTCGCCGGAGCCCGAGCACCCCTCTGGCCAGCAACCACCCCGGCGTGCCGGCGTGCCGCCGTGCCACCTTGCCACCGCCAAGGTGAACACTTCCCCTTCCCTTGTGTTCTGTAATATTATATATTGATATATAGAACTTAGTTGCTTTAGGGTTGACGAATGATATATATTGAGGTTATGGTTGATAAATGCTAGATGTGAGATCTCATGGTTTTATGTAGTTTGATGTTTATTGAGGGACAGGATTAAAATATGGTAAAATGGATATGGATGTATGTGGATGGAAGTATTAAATAGAAATGGCTGTCATTTTCCTTGTTTGTATCTATGGACAAAACAAATAGTTACATCAATCAGGTGAGTGTGAGCAAAAAGAGACATTTGATATGTGTGGGGCCGTATCCAATAGGAAAGAGAGAAAGAAGTATTCCTATGTGGGTGCTAATTTAGCTACTGTTATGAGTGGTGAAAGTAGTATGTGGAAATCTCTACTAGTGGATAGAGATAAAGATGATGGATACTATGACATATAAGGGTTTCAGTAGAGTTGGCCATATTGATGATGGAAATAATTGTTCTTATGATATCTAGCAATCAATTATGATACAACTTCTAGTGTATAGGATAGGTACTAGAAATACAAATAAATTGGACTTAAGGATTTGCTCTGATGATATTAAGCAGGTGATTGATTGTGAAATAGGTATAATATCGAATCATGAGTCAGTGATTGAGGACTGAGAAATATTAGTTATTTATTTGAGATTGAGACACGTCAATATGCATGTTAACGTCTGTGAACACTGAGGTGAAACTGAGGATTGGATCATGTTTTGAACTACTGAATATAGTGATGAAGATAGTAAGGTTAAGGTTGGTTTGATGATATTGTACGGATGATAAATTTGATTAGATATAATGTATTCTGAGTCAACCTTGGTCAACCCTCTAGCGTCGTATCCTTGTGAGTTGTAGTTGAGTCTGAACATATGATTAGACGTGTGTCACATCTTATTTCAGTCTCATGATAGTTTATTGATTGAGCTTGTATCTCGTCTCTAGGTACTACGGGACCCACGAACTTGGATGTTGTACCGGATCCCCATCTTCAGCAGCCGAATCCAGACAAGTGTACCTTGTCACCCTGTATTTCAGTTACCAGATATTTATTATTTTATTATATTTATTATGCGCGTGTTTGTTTAGAATTGTTACTTTGCGTCCGGATCACAACCGGGTGCAGACGTTCATCGTAACGTCTCGTAACGAATGATATATGGTTCACAACACCCTGATGTATATACCTGTGTATATCGTAACCCTAGGACACATTCAGACATTGTAATCGTGCCAGATTTCCTGTATCCTGATACTGACATCATGACCAGAACCTGGGATGACCTAAGGGTTACGTTGATTGATAGTTACATCTGTGTGACGAGACTGCTAGATAGAGGTTCAGGTTCAGGGCATAATCGTT
Source organism: Iris macrosiphon (assembly GCA_036927795.1). Taxonomy (NCBI): domain Eukaryota; kingdom Viridiplantae; phylum Streptophyta; class Magnoliopsida; order Asparagales; family Iridaceae; genus Iris; species Iris macrosiphon. The sequence goes on along the minus strand of JAYESA010000015.1, from coordinate 109,717,149 downwards.
GACTGCTTGGGAAGGGGAAGATAGTTACTAGACGTTTGGACTCCTCTGCACGTGCTTATATATGTATATGTATTATTTCTGTAGTGATCTTGTATCTAGAGTAGTTATATCACCCGTGTGACACTTTGCCCGGAGCTGCGGTACGTCCCTTGTATTTTTGTGTCCGGAGCTATGGTTTTATTTTGGACAGCCCACGCGTCGAACATTATCTTCAAACTGTGTCTCACTTAGGTGGTTATACTAGATTATACCGTCATTGCACTTGTACTTTCTGTTGTACTTTGGCATGCTGTATTTTTGTACCTTGTTACGTCCCTCTGAGGACCTGGTCCCCTGCCAGTTTTACAGCATAGATAATTACGGAGCATTTAGAGTTGCCGATGGAGTTGCTTGTCTTGCGGGCATTGGTACCAGGTACTCATATCATTTCTACCGGCATTATGGTTACTTTATCCATATTGATTATTCATCTGCTATTGTAGCCTAGTTTTGTAGACTTATTTCTTCTCGAGTTTATTCGAGTTTTGTGTGTTATTGGGCGGCCGACTTTAGCACATGCAGCTCTTTCTTGTATATTTTTGTTCATTGTGGATTGAGACTTAGATGTTTATATTTACTGGATTATTTAGTTAGTGACACTTATTATACAGCTTATACGTATTCGAGTCAGACCAGAGTCTAGTCGAATACGTAGCTGGCATGTTACGTATTTCTGGTACTATGTATTTTGGGACTGGGGCGTTACAATAGGCTATGCTCCTGGAGTCAAGTTTATTGTGAATTCTATTTCTCAATCAGGTGGTAAGCCTGGAAGATCATCGGGAAATAATCAACAAACTCTGATACTACCTTTGGGTACTTGGACTCTCCTTCTTTAGAGAGTGCCTTAAGTATTGGCTGAAAACCTCGCTCTTTGGCTCCCCGAAGAACTCAAACTTCGGATGTCCAGGCGATCTAAATATAACCTGTCCACGCCGGCAATCTAAAGTTGCATGGTACTGAATCATCCAGTCCATACCAAATAAAATATCATAATCCGGCATGAAAAAGATCAAAAATTGAGCTCGTATCTCTCTCTCACAGACTACTACCGAACAAGATCTATAAATATCACTAACTGGGATAATTTTGCCTCCCTTAAGAATTCTCATACTCTTCGAAAGGGGTGCAGTAGCTACTTTATGTGTAGCTACGAAGCTAGCAGCTATGAATAAATGTGATACTCTAGAATCAAATAAAGCTACAGCAGGTAATGAAGCTACTAATATAGTACCTGTGATGTCCTCTCCTGTAGTAGCTCTTTCTCCCCTAGCATTGCTAGGCCTCTTGATGTACCTGCTGTTGTGCTTGCATTATTGGGTAGAATATTTGGATCATCTGATGTCCGGCCATAGGCTGTCCAGGTGGAAAAATGGGTATCGATGGATTAAACTGTGGCGGTGGTGGAATATCTTCTCGCCGGAACCTCAAGGCGTGCTGATCTACTTGATTGCTTTGTTGAGTGGAGGGATCTCCACTCAATGGTGTCACCCCATCGTCGTAGGTGACCACAGCACCTTGTGGTGTACCCATAAAAGTCTCGTCGCTAGCTCATGGATCCATTACTTTGTATATAAAGTAAACTATGAGAGTCGCACAGAGGAATCAAGGCAGGATGCAACTCAAAAAATTATTTTGAAGTCAATATAGAGGTCAAGAATAGGTCAACAAGTGGATGAGATCCTATAATTTATTCTATCCTAATTTGTAGGCTTACTTGGTTCTGTATTTGGAATCCACAGCAATATAGAGAGGACTGCATGGGCCACCATAAAAATTATGTCACACCCCAATCATAAAATACCAAGGGACTAGCCACATGGCAATGGCCAGCAGTACAACTCCAATGGGCAACCCAATTTAAAGGACCCGTTAGAGTGCACTTAAGCTGTAAATAATATAAATACAAGTCTACACCATCTATCTCAGTATAATTCTAATCACATCCACATAAAGTAAATATAATACAATATGATAGACCAGTTAAGATACTAGATAACAAAATATAGTCCATCATCAATGTTACTACCATATTTTCTAGAAAAGGGTATTTTGGTCAATTCATAATTAATTAAATATTATGCATGTTGAATAATTATTTATTATATTATTTAATTATTATTAGATGTTAGTTTATTGTTTCAGACTTGTATTAGTGGACCTAACTAGTTTAGTTTAGACCCATGGACCAATATTTATAATTAGTTAGAATTGAGCCTAATTAGAAGCCCATTCATTAGGTGGATGATTAATTTAATAAACCTTTAGACTAAAATCTTCCCTCCTTAATTATTTTTTTCAAGAGAGGCCCCAAGGGGTATATTGGATATTACATAGTAGCTTAAAGGAGGGGCTAAGGGGGGCGTCCTATTTAAAAGAGGGGAGAATTTTTCTCTCTCCTCTTTTTATTTCAAATCTAGATCTAGAATTTTTTTAACCAAATTCCTTCATTCCCACATTATTTTTCTACCAAATTTCTTCCCATTTTCTTCCCAAATCATCATTAGAGACTAATAGAGCAAGGATCTAGAAGGAGAAAGCAAGGATCTACAAAGAGGAGCAATGATCTACAAGTTGAAGGTCAATTTTACCAATTTTGGAGGTTGTATTGGAAATCTATCTCCCAATAGGTACAATTTAGTTTTTTTTCTTTAATTAGGTTCTAAATCTGAGATTTAACCATAAGAAACCACTCCACATGCATAAGCTACCCATAGGAATTGGAATTAGGTTCATAGGAGGCCTATGGAGAAAGTTATGGTATATTTTATGTCAATTTTGGAAGAATTTTGATATTGACACATGTTGTGGTTGTCAATTGATCAATTAGACCAAATTAACATGTGTTTATTGTTTGTGGCTAGTGTCATATCCATAATTGGATACGTGTAGGCCGTATCCCAATAATTTGGTGATACGTGTTGATTTTGGAAAAAAATTCTACGACACGGGACTTTGTACATGTCATTTTTGACACGGACACGTAGATGTGTAATTGATTCAACGTATTATTCATAAATAGTATTTTAGACTTGTTCATGTCCTTCATAGTACGTATGGTTATATGGTGGACTCGTATCGCAAGCGTATCATAGATCTAGTGTGATACGGGTGCGATGCACTTCATGTGTTTGTTGCATTGAGTTTCTAGATTTATATTGCATGGATCATAGCTTTTGGTAATGTATATAATCCTATGTGTGTATATATATATTAGTGTATGGATATCTATATATATATATTTAGTGTACATGTGTGTGTGTATATATATATATATATATATATATATATATATATATATATATATTATAATAGGTATATACTTGTGTATGCATAATTCCATATATCTATATATGTGATGTATGATATATTTATATATACTTGGATAAGTACCTACATGTATATGTGTATGTTATATATATATGTTATGTGTGAGGGTGAGTTTGTGCAATATGGGTACTTGATATGTTTATGTATCTAGATATTGGAGAAGCATATATATATATATATATATATATATATATATATATATATATATAGATATATATATATATATATATATATATATATATAGATATATATATATATATATATATGCATGTTCTAGTTTTGTGTGTTGTGTGTGTTGAAGAGAGAGGAGCTCGGTCAGTGAGCAGTGCAGCAGCCATTCAGCATGCACTAGCAGCAGACAGCAACAACAAACAGCGACAGCAACAACAAACAGCAATAGCGACAGCAACAACAAACAACAACAACGACAGCAACATCAATAGTAAATAGCAACAACAACAGCAAACAGCGACAGCAACAACAAATAGCAATAGCAACAACAACAGCAAATAGAGACAACAACAGCAAACAGCGAGGCAGCAGCAGTAGTTGCACGAGCAACTATATAGTAGCAGCAAGGAGATTCAGCATAGTAGCAGCAATAATATAGTTCCAGTTAGCTTGTTAGGTATTTCAGTCAGTAGTTCAAGTATTGGTTAGCAGTTCATTTGGTTAGTAGCTAGTATATAGTTAGTAGTATCTAGTTTAGATTAGTACCTATTTATCTATATATCTGTATTAAAGATACTCAAGGTATTTTGAGTTGGGTATTAAGATGAGTGTTTAGTGGTGCGATACTGAGTTGGTTCGAAGCCAAGATATCCATTTAAAATTTGTAATTAGGATTAGTATATTTAATATTGATTGAATATGCATATATGCTATTTCATATCTCTTGTTTGCGTATCTTGCGATACGGTATCTTAGTATCCTAAGTTTAGCATGTATGGCCTAGATTATTAGTGTATAGACCCAATATCATAGGGATGGACTCATACAACCTAGAAATAGGTAGTTTGACCAAGTTTGACCGGTTTGACTTAGAGTTGACCCAGTTTGACTATTTTAACTTAGAAATGACTCTTTTACCTAGATGTTGACCAATATAACCTATTTTCATTCCGAAATCTTGTATTGATATTATATTCTATATCTAGGTCTTCGAGGAACTGTACCGGACATCTGTAATACTGTGCACCAGGTTTCAGGCAAGTACATTCTCTGATAGTTTCTCGTTTATGATATCCTCTATGGTCATTGTATCTAGTGTATATATCCTTAATTTTTTGACACGATGGTTACACGGATTGGTATATCTGGATCTTGTCATGAGATATTATTCCTTAGTATTTACGGTGTATCTTGTGTAAACATTATTTTATTGTTCTTCTTGTACATGTACAGACATTGGTTCATAAGGAGAGTAGCACCCTTCTTGTGGAAACCCGTGTCATGACGTACCATGGTTGGATCCACTATACCAGTCGGGGGTGAAAAATATTTTAGTGTAGGTATATGATCATACCCTCCTTGTGCATATCTTGTTCCTTGTAAGTATTGGTCATACACCGCACGTATGACTAGTCAGGCCCTTATCCTTATGTAAGTTCCTTGTGCAAGTTCCCAAGCCAATCACTTGTTAAAGCTAGTACTCACTCACTTAGTCATTAGTATTCTTGTTCATTGCCACATTGTTCATTCTTGTATTTATTTCCAGTATTTTCTTTATTATATCTCTCTTGTATCTATTGTTGTATCATGTATATTCATATCTATTTATTGTTACATACTTTATATCATCGATTAGAACTGCTGTTAGAGATGTACTATGCTTTTTTCCTGACTGGATTTTTTTTTCAGATGACACTGAGGAGTGGTACCCTACTCATTACGGGCCTCAGGATATTGTGGGCTTAGAGCTAGAGACCCTGGCTCAGGAGAAACTCATCCCGACTGAGACAAATGACCCAGGGCTTGTAGCTTCTTAGTTATTCTCTTATACTGGATTTGTCTCCAGCTTACTGTTTAGTATTTTCTCAAACTCATTGATGTTATTATTTTGACTCATGAGTTGTATTGTGACTATTATATTCTTTTATCATATTCGTGCTATTATCCATCTTATATCTGTGATTGAGTATATTGATATTGTTCGTAGCTTATTATATTGCTAGATAGATTATCCAAATATCGTTCTACCACCGATTTTGCGGTGTAGGCTAGGCGTTGTTCCCGACTTACATCCCTACACCGGGTGCGGGTCATGACATATTTTTAGTGGTGGCCTATGCAAGTCTTCGAGGTTGCAACTAGTGCAATTTGTAGTGGTGCTCTTATTTGAGTGTTATTACGAGCCTGTTTCAGGATATAGGATATAGGTTATAGGCTGAGAATACTCAATCACATTTAGGAAAAACTCTTTTGATTCATTCAACTATTCTTCCTTGATATTGATATTTGATTTTTAAACTGTCCTTTCTTTGAATGTCTTACATCATGTGCCATATTGATTCTTTCTTTTGCTTTGTCTCAGGATGCCGCCTAAGACTAGATCACAGCAGGGGAGAGCAGCTTCTGAGAGGTCTGCGACTTCCTGGGGGCCTGTATCAGTCACTTCTCTGGTGATTGGTGTGTCAGCTGAATTTGGGGGTCCACCTCCTACTCAGAGGACTGTGCCGGCTGTATCTGAGGGACTTCCACCTCTACCTTCATGCCAGCAGATGCAATACAGTTCTTCACACTGTTTTGTAAGATGTTGGAGGCACAGTGGGCTCAGTCTGAGGCACACTAGAGGCAGACCAATGTCTTACGGCAGGGCATCTAGAGTGCTTATCTGCTTGCTCGTACCGTAGTAGAGAGGAGAGTTCCAATCCAGCTGCAGGTTGCTCCTCAGGTTGCTCAGCCTCGGCCAGGAAACATTCAAGACTTTGAGAAGCTGGAGCCTAAGGTCTTCAAGGGGACGGAGGGCATCATCTACGCTAATGATTGGCTCGAGGACATTGAGCGTCTCATGAGGGTATCCCATCTTTTTGAGGATCTGAAGGTTGAGGCGGTAGGACTTTAGCTGTTCAATATCGCCCGCACTTGGTTCAGGAATGAGCCAATTTTTGTTGACACAGGACAGTCTTAGGAGGTGTTCAAGGACCTCTTCAAGAAGAAGTTCTTCGCTCGGACAAACATGTTAGACTTTGGGAGGCAGTTTGAGAGCCTCATTCAGGGGAGCATGTCTATGGTGGAATACGCTGCAGAGTTCAGCAGGTTGAGCCAATTTATGGAGTATTTGGTGAGAGAGCCGGAGGTTCGAGCTATTTGTTTTTACGAGGGTCTAAACTGGGAAGTGAATATCCGTATTCTCTTTTTAAGAGACCTACTCGAAGATACTTGCGGAGGCATGCAAGGTTGAGCGGGAGTTGGGTTTGAAGCCCAAGAGAGATTATAATTCTTTTCTGGGGGCTAACAACAGCACAGTATCTGCCAAGCATCCTTATTTCCAGTCCAGGACTTTTCAGCAGCTGTAGTAGCACTAGACTCCAGCTAAGGCACTGTTTCACTAGGCAATGCAGCAGTAGAGACAGTTACAGCAAGCTTTCGGCCACTTCTGCAAGAAGCCCGTCCATATCTGGGAAGTTTGCAGGAAGAGGTTGGAAGTTTATTTGTATTATGGTACTGAAGGGCATCAGTTGAGAGAGTATCCTTCCAATCCTTGTCGTGCAGTTCAGGGAGCAGCTCCAGCTCCGAGGACACAGATGAGACCACCTGTATTACAGCCGAGGGGACCACTGTTTCTGACCCAGCATCAATATTCTTCCCAGTACCAACATCATGGAGGTGCACGTCAGGGACTAGCATTTGCTATGACAGTCGAGGAGGTTGAGCCCACCAGAGATGTCATCACAGGTTCTATTCTTCTTGATTCTATTCCAGCTTTAGCTTTATTTGATAGTGGTGCTTCCCATAGTTTTGTATCTATTTTTTTTGCTCTGAAGTATGGTTTGGTAGCTGAGTCTTTGCTTAGGACTTGCAAGATCATGACCGGGGAAGGCATTATCCTGGTTAATGATATTTGTAAGTATCAAAGAGTTACTCTGGGAGGCCGGGAGCTGAGTGTGTGTCTACTTATAATGCCACTTTTGAGCTACGATATTATACTCGGGATGGATTGGTTGAGTAGGCACCGTGCTAGTATAGATTATAGAGGAGGTAGAGTTTTGTTTGGTCCGCCAGGAGAGCCAGAGTTTGAGTTTGCTAGAGGAGCTACAGAGCAGGGAGAAGGTATTATCTGTGGAGTTATGGTGGAAGATAAGGAGTTGTCGCATCCGTTGATAGCAGAGTTCGTGGATGTATTTTCTGAGGAATTGCCAGGATTGCCGCTAGATCGAGATATTGAATTCTCTATACACTTGGTGCCAGGTGCAGAACCAATTTCACAACATGTCTATAGAGTAAACAATAGCGAGCTGGTCGGGCTGAAGAAGCAGGTGGACAAATTGCAGGATAAGGGGTTTATCAGATCGAGTTCTTCACCGTGGTGAGCCCCGATATTGTTTGTACAGAAGAAGGATGGGTCAGTGTGCATGTGCATTGATTACAGGTCATTGAATAATTTCACTATCAAGAATAAATACCCTTTTCCACGGATTGATGACTTATTCGATTAGTTGAGTGGTGCCAAGGTATTTTCTAAGATAGACTTGAGATCAGGCTACCACCAGGTAAAAGTAAAGCCTGAGGACATATCGAAGACTGCTTTTAGGACTCGGTATTGTCAGTATGAGTTTATAGTAATACCGTTTGGGTTGACTAATTCCCCGATGGTGTTTATGAATTTGATGAACAAGGTACTAGTACCGCTCCAACGTCAGCTCATGTCCCGTAAACCTTAGGTTAATCCTCCACTGCTATATATGGAGACATAATCCGGATCCAGGTCCTCAGGGGAGACAGCAAGGTACAAGAATAACTCAAGTCGAAGTATAGTAAATAAATTATACGTGTTCAGGATATATAATATAATCCATCTATGTGTATGCAAGTGAAAACGTATTCGTCCGCTAAACCATCGATTTCATACATATACTAGGGTACTTGTGATAGTAGTAATAATAGTAGTAAGTACGTACAAGCCCTGTCAATGTACCTGCAGTACTATAATACTAGTAGAGTTTGGTAGCCCAGTAGTACGGTAAGTTCTCTCCAACCCCATGTATCTCATGCCTTAAGTCACAAAACGCAAGACAATCACTATCTATATCTGAAGTCCAGGTGTAAATAATATCATGTCAACTAGCCCATGTCTCAAGTCTTGTCCTAAAATAGAAGCCGAAATCCTTGAATATCGCAAGTATGGCTTCTGTACATGAAAGTCGTGTATAGTGTCCTAAGGCAATTAATGTAAGTATTGCACTTACACGGTATACGATGACAATAACTCTAACGATATTCGACTCCGTGCACGAAAGTCGGCACCCGAATATGATTCAGACGCAAAGTATCGTCACGGTCCTAGGGTCAAAATAAAGTACATGTATTAAAATATAACTTTAAACTGTAGTTAAATTTAAGCGCAATTTAATGAGACCGGGGTAAGGTACACTTGCCTAGATTCTGGATATAGCGAGGTCCAAGCAGCGAGCTCAATGCGTCAACTACTTCCAAAAAGATAAAATCCATATGAACATCTTCGGATGGATGCAACAGACATCATCACCATTTCCAAAATATAAGATATAGCTAGAATTGTCTACCCATAAGTCCAATTTGGACATAGGGGCAAAATAACAGTTTCGGGTCAAAGCGGTATCCAATTGTGGCCCACTTTGTACCGTAAAATGTGTCAGAGACAAAGTTCTCCAAATTTATCAAACTTAGTATCACAAGTCCAGAATGATAGCATAAACTCAACAGAGTGTCCAAAATTGGATTCTGGTGAGCCGGTCATGAAATCACCCGTCAAATAAAAACCGTGGGGCCTACGAAACGGTATTTCATCAACGCTCTCAGAATCGAACCAAACTTGGGTCACAGGACCAGCGTAACACTACAAATCCTATGGCATAAGTTTTATTACGAAACGATAATCACACACGAAGTTATGACAAGGTGTCAGAATAGGCCGATACGATATTTTTCGACCGATACTTTTTTATTTCGGTATGCACGCACATCTAAATCAAGTTCTGGGAAATTTTACACGTCCGTATTGACGATACGCACCTTTTGGTATAATCCTCGTACGACAAAGTCGCCTCATTGGGCAGAATGTACCCCGTTTCAGGATATTTTAGGTTTTAAAATTATATTTTTTTGTCATTTTTGACATTGATTTAACCATAATATAAAACGAATTAAAATAAACTATTAAAAGAGTTAAAACTTGATTATGTTATCTTTAATCTAGAAAAGGAAATTTGAGTTTTGGTTCACTAGTTTAAATAAAAATAACTTTGGAAAACAGGGTGTTGGGACAGTTTCGAATGATCCCGAAATCATGTTTTTCTTGATTTTGGATCGCGATTTGTGATCAACGGGAAACAAAATAAACTAAACTATTTGAATGAAATTGAAGAGAGATAGGTTGTGAACATACCAGCAAAGATGAGATACGAAACGGACGAGCGAGGAGGGAGAAAACTCTGCACGAAGGAAGGGTCGCAGCTGTCTATGCGCGCTCCGGTGGTCGACGCGGTCAGGGACGGCGGCGGAGGCGGCTGTGGTGGAAGGGGGTGGTCGCCTGGAGGTCTGAAAGATGTCTGATGGTGAGGATGATGGTATTTCATATAAATATAGTGAAGGGGGTTACGGTATATGAACTGAGGGCTCGCGGGGGGGGGGGAGAAGAATGGTTAGCGGGTTAGGGTTTAGGTTTGGGTTTTGGATTTGGGTTTGGGTTTTATTTATTTATTTTTATTTTATACATAATATTACCATATATATATATATATATATATATATATATATATATATATATATATATATATATATATATATATATATATATAGCCATCTATAAATAGGTTTGCACCTAAATAATTTTTAGAAAAATTCTACAATACTTTAATAGTAGTTGTACAACAAAAATATATTTATTGTAAAATATTTGTAATTAATAAATATACATAAATATATATACAAGTTAATAAATCCATAAAATTTACATTTTTTAATTAGCTAAAAATAATAAAAATTTTCCTTAAACTTAATAATTATATAATACCATTAATAAAAATAATAAAATTTAAAATCAGAGGGTTTACAGATTTTTGTTTTGTGTTTGATATGGGTTGTTTGTTATAGATTAAGTTCTTAAGGTTGTATTTTGTTCTAGGTTGGTTGTTTGGTGTTTCTGAGGATTTTTTTGACACGAGGCATGATTTGTTTTGGTGGAGGCGGAAAGCTTAGTCCATAATTCAGCGAACCTTTCAGTATTCTTGAGAGGGTCGGTGTAGTAGCCTACTGACTAGAATTGTCGCTTGTATTAGAGGGAGTGCATAAAACGTTTCATATGTTACAGTTGAGACGGTACGTGGCGGATCCTAGCCATGTACTAGATTACTCGGAGATCGAGGTTGGTCCGACACTCAGCTATCCAAAGCAGTCCGTGGAGATCTTGGACCACAGGAAGAAGGTGTTGCAGAACCAGACAATTTCATTGGTACATGTCGCATAGAGGCATCACTCTTGCGGGTGAGTCTACTTGGGAGAGGGAGGATGAAATACGAGAGCATTATCCATATTTGTTTGTCCCTTGAGGTATGTTCTTTTCTGATTCTATTTTTTTATTTTTTGGGGGTAGTTTCATCTTTGAATTTCGAGGATAAAATTATTTTAAGGGGGTAGAATTGTCACTACCATATTTTCTAGAAAAAAATATTATGGTCATTTTATAATTAATTAAATATTGTACATATTGAATATTTATTTATTATATTATTTATTTATTGTTAGATGTTAGATTTTATTTTGGACTTGTGTTAGTGGACCTAACTAGTTTAGATTAGATCCATGGACCAACATTTAATTCTAGTTAGAATTAAGTCCATAATAAGCCCATTCATTAGGATGATGAATTAATTAGTTAAACTAATTAGACTAGAACCTTTCTTCCTTAATTAATTCCTTTATAACAAGCCCCAAAGGGTATTATGGATATTTTATAGTAGCTTGGAGGAGGGGGTAGGGGCCAGCCATATTAGGAGTAGAGATAGACTATCTCTCTCTCTCTCTCTCTCTCTCTCTCTCTCTCTCTCTCTCTCTTCATTTTTATTCCAAATCTAGATCTAGAATTTCCCTCTTCCAAATTCCTTCATCCCTATACCAATCCCTATCCAAATTCCTTTCCTATTCATCATTGAAGGCTATTAGAACAAGGAGAAAGTAAGGATCTACAAGAAAAAAGCAATGATCTACAAGTTGAAGGCTCTTGACACTCATTTAAAGAATTGTATTAGGAATCCATCTTTCAATAGGTATAATTCAATTTTTTCTCGTTAATTAGACTCTAAATATGTAATTTAATCATTATGAACCCTTATATATACTAAGACTACCCATAGGAAGTGGAATTAGGTTCATAGGAGGCCTATGGAGAAAGTTATGTGGTATTTTGTGTCAATTTTGGGAGAATTTTGAGATTGGCACATCTTGTGTTTATCAATAGGTCAATTAGACCAAATTGACATGTGTTTGATTGTGTGTAACTAGTGTCGTATCCATAATTAGATACATATAGGCCGTATCCCGACAATTTGGCGATACAGGTTAATTTGGGGATTTTCTTCCGATACGGGGGTTTGAGCATGTCATATTTTGATACGGGCGTATAGACAAAAAGCTAACACTTTGTGTTGCTTCTAATTGTGATTTTTGACTTGCTCGTGTCCTTCGGGGTACGTTTGGTGGTGTGGTGGAGCGGTATCACAAGCGTATCATAGATTGAGAGTGATACGGATGCGGTGCACTCCACGTGTTTGATTCTTTGCATTATAATTTAATTTACCTTGGTTATAGCTACTAGAGTATTATAATTATAATTGTTATATATATATATGTAAAACCCCTATTTCTAAAAACCGTATTTATTATTTTTATTAGTAATTAATAATTTAAATATAGTATTTAGTGGCTAATTAAGAGAAATAGATTTTTAATAATTTTTATTTTAGGTGTTCGGGCACTTAGAGGACTTATGGGACCATCGAAAATTTTTTGGAATTTATTCCATGTAGGAGACCCCTTAAGCAGTTGCTAGCCTAATGGTGTGCATTATTCTAATCCATGAATTTTCTTATGAATATATATAATATATATGTATACAAATATATATATGCATATATATATATATTTAAGAAGAAGAAAAGAAAAGAAAAAGGAAAAGAAAAGAAAAGAAAAAAAAGTATAAAGAAAAAAAAATTAATAATACAATAATAACTAATAATAATAATAATAATACTAATAAACCTTAAGCAAACGTAGCACAGCAAACTTCTTAAAGCAAAAACTTTAAGCAAACGTAGCACAGCAAACTTCTTAAAGCAAAACCTTAAGCAAACGTAGCATTTCTTTCCACAGACCCAACGCTCCTTTAGAATACCACGGACCCCGCGAACCAATCCCTTTCTTTTTCCTATTCTATATCCTATATATATATATATATATTATTTCATAAAACCCTAACCTAAAATATCCAGACCCCCTCTTCTCATCTAGAGCCGTCACCGCAGCCAGAGAGCCCCGCCAAGCCGTCCAAACCATCCCGACGACTCTGACCTCGCGCACTGCAGATTCCCACACGAGGCACCTTCGCTCCGGAATTATTTTTCGTCGACTCGCTCAACCAAACGCCGTTTCATCTTCACTGGTATGCTCACCCCTTAACCCTCTTCCATATTTGTATTATAGCCAACCTCGAAAAACGTGTGTCCCTAGGTGAAAAATAGCGTCCAAAGTGGGCGGAGCAGACCCAATTCTGGGATCGCAGAAAACTGCGGTGACCACCCATATTGCCGAGTTCGTATCTCCCACCACAGAGATCCAAATTCGGTGATTCTTTTTGATACATGTAGAAAACTTGACCTAGTTTATTTTCTGTTAAATAACCCTAGATTATTAGCTGCTGTAGACAGAATTAAATTCGTCACAAAACCGCACGAACCCACTTTTTCCAGATTTCCAAAAGTTGGAAAACGGAGTGCGCCCCGCCAAACGGGACCGCCCCGCCGTGTACCAAGTGTACTGAATGGTGCACGCAGCGTAACCGGACACGTAAAAATTCGTGGGGACTGATTCGGACGCGTGTGCGCTCCAGAATCAGGCCGTATCCGCGGACACATCCCGTGTCGCAACTTTTGTGGAAGTCGTACGTATTTTGTGCACGCTTGTCAGATTGCGACAAAACTTGAACCACTGGACTCGTGGTAACACGCTGGTACTGTGACCCAATTTTCACGTAATTCTGAGACGGTTGACCAAATCGCTAATTGGCGGGCCCCACAGTTGACTTTTTGGACAAAATTGTGTTCGGCTCATCGGAATCCACATTTGGACATACCGTTGGGTTTGTATTGACATTTAGAGTTATTTGACCTATAATTTATCCCATTTAGAGACTGTTACCCTTGGCACGCTTTTTGGTGCAAAGTGGGCCACACGTGGACCCCACTTTTACCCGAAATTACCGTTTTGCCCTTGTGTCCAAATTGGACGAAAGGGAAGTGCTTTCTAGCTATTTTGCTTATTCTGGGAACGTTGGTGATATTTATTTCAGCATCCGGAGACGTTCATTCTGAGACCGTAGCTTCTGACTCTTGGTGTTGACATCGGGACACTACATTTTGCTGCTTTCTTGCCAGGCAAGATACCTTGCCAAATTGCTTACAGTATTTTGCATGCTTAGTATATTTCTGTTTATTTATTATATTTTTGTTTATTTATTGCATGTGTAGTTTCTTTCAGTCATTATTATATATTAGATATGTTGACACACACTTTCCACTTAGTATCTTAGAGGGCAATCAGTAGGCGTATGGGCTTTAACCACTCTGGTAACACCGTAGTCACTAGTACGCTCTATGGTGGTCGTGTCCGATGGTCGCTACCCCCGCGGTATGTCGATTGATGGAGTCACGAGGGTCGCTACCCCCGCGGTATGTCGGCTGATGATGTTCATGGACGTGTGTGTGAGTTATGAGATTAGATCGAGTAGCCTACCCTTGCCCATACGTCGAAAAGCTGTCCTTATTTGCATTCATATAGATTGTCTTGTACAGCGTACTTATTTATTTTCAAATTATATGCATGTTTACTGTATTCAAGTTGGCTCGTATTTTCTGTATCTTGTTACGTCCCTCTGAGGACCTGGTCCTCTGCCAGGTGTATCTGCTCTTGAGTATTTGCAGGAGTACGGGCCTGGACCTGACGCATTATTTTATGTCGAGGAGGTCTTACCTTCTGAGCATCGTTGATTATCTGGCGATGGATTCTTTTAGCTGATGCACTTCTGTCTTCACATTATTTTACATTGGAGACTTTATACTCCTCTCTCATTTTAGTTTTGGATATAGTCATGGGTAGTGGATTTGTCTCCACCCGACTATTATTTTAGATATTTCAGACTCCTTATTCTAGTTTAGTATTTCTTTTCTATGACTTATTGTGTGGATGAGATTAGCATATCTGTGACTTGTGATATTATTTATACCACATGTGAGTTTATAGTCATATTACAGCGTACGTATGGGTTATGGTTTCCATATATTGGAGTTGCCATATCCATGCGGCTGGCATGCTTACGTGTTCCTAGTCCTACGTATTTGGGACTGGGGCGTGACATATTTTTGTGGTGGCCCATTCAGGTCGAGTTAGCCATTTCGGTTACGTAACTGTACCGAGCGGGCCTGCACCTAGGATTAGAATTTTAGATCTCATCCATACTTGACTATAACTTACCTTCCTTCCAACATGTCCTACTTAAGTTCTTGCATCCTGCTTGATTCATGTACTCTTCTTAATCCTTCGTCCATCTCTTGTAGAGAGATGAATTTGCATAACGGGCATGCCGCCACCGGGGACAACACGTCTCCAGGGGACGACGACCAACCACTAGGAGTGACCTCAACGACACCTCTTCTTTCTGGACTGGATGGACTGACTAACAATCAAATTCCATCAACTCCTTCCACGATACCTAATGGGACTTTTCCAACTCCACTAGCACCGCAAGATGGCCAAGCGTAGCTGTTCCAATTCTTCCAGATGATAATACAAGAACAAAGGCAGCAAACAGCAGAGCAGAGGCTAGAATTTCTGGCAGCACTTGAGAGAATGGCTGCACTAGCCCCTGTACCAACCCAGGCACTAGCTTCAGTACCACAAGCTCGGGTCGGTTCAGTCAAAGACTTTGTGCAGATGGGCCCTAAGCCATATAAGGGCAATGAGAGTCCAGAGGAGACCACGAACTGGATTGCCAATACCAAAAAGTTGTTAGAGGCATCACAACTACCTACTGACCTATGGATGATAGGCGTGAGGACTCAGTTAGAAGGCAACGCGCATCACTGGTGGGAATCAATGGAGCGCCAGTTGGGTACGCGTCAGACTTGGGAATAATTCTTGGAGTGCTTTGAGATGAAGTACTTTCCGGATACAGTAAGGGACGCATTGTACGATCAGTTCCTCCATCTAGAGCAAGGGGACAAGACGGTTGATGAGTATGACGCAAAGTTTAGCCGTATCAGTAAGTATGGCACAGTCCTAATACCTAATGACTTGGAAAAGGCTAAGAGGTTTCACCGCGGGCTGACTCAGGAGCTCCAGCACTATACTAGCTCACAGTCCCGGATCTCTTATGCTGAGTTATTGACAGAGGCCAGGATCCAGGAGGCCATCAGCAAGGGAAACGGAATTCAACAGAGAAGTCACCAAGGACCAGTAAGGACACAGCAAGGAGGACCCATTAGACACCTTTTGACACGCCAGCAACCAGATAATGTCGCACCATATCCAACCAAGGAGCTCCGTACTTGTCACTATTGTGGTAAGATAAGTCATATTCTAAGAGACTGTCATCGTCGATTGGGGTTGTGCATGATATGTGGATCAAGTCACCATCAAGCCCGAGAATGTCCTAAACAGAACCAGAGACCTATGGCATTAGAATCAGGAACACCGCACACACCCTCAAGTATAGAAGACCAAAGGGACCCACCACTGCTTCTACAGTCTGCACAAATGGAGGGGACTAGACCCCAGTTGAACAACCAAGGACAAGGCCAAGCACTCATTATGACAAGTATGGGAGAGCAGACACAGGAAGCCGTAGATATAGGTACGACCTTTTAGTTATAATTGTCTTTGCATACTCATGACCCCATTGTGACACAAGATCTTAGATGTACAAATAGCTGTAGAATTATATATATGGTAGTTTAGCAGTTATGAGGATGTTTCTATTTTACCCAGATGGCATACACGCGATGCTAATGGATGACGTGAGTAGCAGTAGTAGTATTCTTCCCCTATCCTTATCTCGCCCTCTTGGGTGACTCATCTCCTCCTTTTATATTCATTCCTTATCTCGTGCGTAACTCTTCCTATCATAGTCGTATCTTTCGTGCCATTATGAATTGTTTGATATCAACCTCACCCCTATTTTGTTAGTTAAACATAAATATGTTAGTAATGCTTGATAACTAAGGATGAGTTCTTAATATATATATGCACTATAGCAATATATGTATTCTTTATTAGTTTAACCCTTAAGTAGCACCATATAGCCTAGTAGAAATTGTTAGATCACTTGAGCTAGATCATAGCCCTAATAGTTAGTCAAGACCTTAAGTGTCTCCCTAAAAACTTAGACTATGCCTAGGAAAGAGTTGAAGGCACTTGTTACGAACTGATGACTATGACAAATCGCTGGCGAGGTAGCGACAGTTGCAGCCAGACGATTATGGTAGAATAGTCGAATTACTTGCAGCCATACTGGCCAGGTGGCGTGGCAGTATTAGACTATGATACTTGACGATTATGGAAAAAGTCATAATTATGAGATTCCAGACAGGTATCCCAAGATTCTCGACCCAATAAATATAATTGCCTTACAATCTAGACAATAGCTTCAAAGAAGGTGACCACTAGTAGGATCTTGTAAGTTGGGTAGTGTAGACGAGTTAGAGGATGATAAAATAGTGGTTGGACAATAGATGAGGAAGTGTTAGAATGGCAGACCATGAGTTTCAGGAGTCCTACTAGATACCAATGTAGTGTAATAGTTATAGATACCATTATGAATATGGGTTAGTGTCAATTTCGAGGATAAAATTTTTGTAAGTTGGGTAGAATGTAAAACCCCTATTTCTAAAAATTGTATTTATTATTTTTATTAGTAATTAATAATTTAAATATAGTATTTAATGGCTAATTAGGAGAAATAGATTTTTAATAATTTTTATTTTAGGTGTTCGGGCACTTAGAGGACTTATGGGACCATCAGGAATTTTTCGGAATTTATTCCATGTAGGAGACCCCTTAAGCAGTTGCTAGCCTAATGGTGTGCATTATTCTAATCCATGAATTTTTTTATGAATATATATAATATATAAGTATACAAATATATATATGCATATATATATATTTAAGAAGAAGAAAAGAAAAGAAAAAGGAAAAGAAAAGAAAAGAAAAAAAGTATAAAGAAAAAAAATTAATAATACAATAATAACTAATAATAATAATACTAATAAACCTTAAGCAAACGTAGCACAGCAAACTTCTTAAAGCAAAAACTTTAAGCAAACGTAGCACAGCAAACTTCTTAAAGCAAAACCTTAAGCAAACGTAGCATTTCTTTCCACAGACCCAACGCTCCTTTAGAATACCACGGACCCCGCGAACCAATCCCTTTCTTTTTCCTATTCTATATCCTATATATATATATATATATATAATTTCATAAAACCCTAACCTAAAATATCCAGACCCCCTCTTCTCATCTAGAGCCGTCACCGCAGCCAGAGAGCCCCGCCAAGCCGTCCAAACCATCCCGACGACTCCGACCTCGCGCACTGCAGATTCCCACACGAGGCACCTTCGCTCCGGAATTGTTTTCCGTCGACTCGCTCAACCAAATGCCGTTCTGTCTTCACCGGTATGCTCACCCCTTAACCCTCTTCCATATTTATATTATAGCCAACCTCGGAAAACGTGTGCCCCTAGGTGAAAAATAGCGTCCAAAGTGGGCGAAGCAGACCCAATTCTGGGATCGCAGAAAACTGCGGTGACCACCCATATTGCCGAGTTCGTATCTCCCACCACAGAGATCCAAATTCGGTGATTCTTTTTGATACATGTAGAACACTTGACCTAGTTTATTTTCTGTTAAATAACCCTAGATTATTAGCTGCTGTGGACAGAATTAAATTCGTCATAAAACCGCGCGAACCCACTTTTTCTATATTTCCAAAAGTTGGAAAACGGAGCGCGCCCCGCCAAACGGGACCGCCCCGCCGTGTACCAAGTGTACCGAATGGTGCACGCAGCGTAACCAGACACGTAAAAATTCGTGGGGACTGATTCGGACGCGTGTGCGCGCCGGAATTAGGCCGTATCCGAAGACACACCCCGTGTCGCAACTTTTGTGGAAGTCGTACGTATTTTATGCACGCTTGTCAGATTGCGACAAAACTTGCGCCACTGGACTCGTGGTAACGCGCTGGTCCTGTGACCCAATTTTTACGTTTCTGAGATGGTTGACCAAATCGCCAATTGGCGGGCCCCACAGTTGACTTTTTGGACAAAATTGTGTTCGGCTCATCGAAATCCACATTTGGACATACCGTTGGGTTCGTATTAACATTTAGAGTTGTTTGACCTATAATTTATCCCATTTAGAGACTGTTACCCTTGGCACGCTTTTTGGTGCAAAGTGGGCCACACGTGGACCCCACTTTTACCCAAAATTACCGTTTTGCCCCTGTGTCCAAATTGGATGAAAGGGAAGTGCTTTCTAGCTATTTTGCTTATTCTGGGAACGTTGGTGATATTTATTTCAGCATCCGGAGACGTTCATTCTGAGACCGTAGCTTCTGACTCTTGGTGTTGACATCGGGACACTACATTTTGCAGCTTTCTTGCCAGGCAAGATACCTTGCCAAATTGCTTACAGTATTTTGCATGCTTAGTATATTTCTGTTTATTTATTGTATTTTTGTTTATTTATTGCATGTGTAGTTTATTTCAGTCATTATTATATATTAGATATGTTGACACACACTTGTCACTTAGTATCTTAGAGGGCAATCAGTAGGCGTATGGGCTTTAACCACTCTGGTAACACCATAGTCACTAGTACGCTCTATGGTGGTCGTGTCCGATGGTCGCTACCCCCGCGGTATGTCGATTGATGGAGTCACGAGGGTCGCTAACCCCGCGGTATGTCGGCTGATGATGTTCATGGACGTGTGTGTGAGTTGTGAGATTAGATCGAGTAGCCTACCCTTGCCCATACGTCGAAAAGTTGTCCTCATTTGCATTCATATAGATTGTCTTGTACAGCATACTTATTTATTTTCAAATTATATGCATGTTTACTGTATTCAAGTTGGCTCGTATTTTCTGTATCTTGTTACGTCCCTCTGAGGACCTGGTCCTCTGCCAGGTGTATCTGCTCTTGAGTATTTGCAGGAGTACGGGCCTGGACCTGACGCATTATTTTTTGTCGAGGAGGTCTTACCTTCTGAGCATCGTTGATTATCTGGCGATGGATTCTTTTAGATGATGCACTTCTGTCTTCACATTATTTTACATTGGAGACTTTATACTCCTCTCTCATTTTAGTTTTGGATATAGTCATGGGTAGTGGATTTGTCTCCACCCGACTATTATTTTAGATATTTCAGACTCCTTATTCTAGTTTAGTATTTCTTTTCTATGACTTGTTGTGTGGATGAGATTAGCATATCTGTGACTTGTGACATTATTTATACCACATGTGAGTTTATAGTCATATTACAGCGTACGTATGGGTTATGGTTTCCATATATTGGAGTTGCCATATCCATGCGGCTGGCATGCTTACGTGTTCCTAGTCCTACGTATTTGGGACTGGGGCATGACAATATATATATATATATATATATATATATATATATATATATGAGTGAGTATATGTGTGTATTAGATGTGTGCATGTGAGCTAGAGGGGGAAGTTATAAGCATAAGCAGTGATAAGCAGGCTGAGAAGCAGCAGCAGCAGTGAGCATAAGCAGCGAGAAGCAGCATGCTGCAGTAGCAGCATCAGCAAGCAGTAAGCTGCAGCAGCGAGAAGTAGTAAGCAGAAGTTGCAACAGCATAATCAATAAGCAGCAGCAGCGATAAGCAGAAGCAGTAGCAATAAGCAACAGTAGTTTGAATGCTTAGAAATTAAGTTGTAGATAAGTTAAGTTAAGCTAGTTAATTAGCTTAGTTTATATATATATATATATATATATATATATATATATATATATATATATATATATATATATATATATATATATATATATATATAAGCACTAGTTTGCATTGGTTAGTATTATTTTTAGTTTACCTTGAGTTACACTAAGGTAATGAGAGTTGAGGTATATTGGGTATGGGTATTGAATATCTGATGGGTATGTTAGTTGGTATAGTATTGTTATAAGTTTAAGTGCATGTTAGTATATAGTGAGGTAAGTTGGTTAGTTAGCTAATATTAGATATTGTATTACCTTGTGATACCAAGGTAATGTCAAGGTATTGGTTTATACTCAAGATATTGAGTTTGTATATCATGATGGGTGTATAGGTGGTGTGATATCGTATTTGGTTCAAAGCCAAGGTATCCACTTAGCATTAGTTTGGCTAGGAGTACTATATATTTTATCTTGTATATATACATTATAGTATTTTTATATCTAATAACTTGTGTTATCTTATGATACGATATTTTGTTGGTATCCTAATATCCTAGTATAGCTAGTATAGCCTAGATACATAGTGTATGGACCCAATATCCTAGAGATAGACTCATACAACCTAGAAATAGATAGTTTGACCAAGTTTGACCTAGAGTTGACCTAGTTTGACTGTTTTGACTTAGAAATGGCTTTATGACCTAGAATTGAACTAGTTTAACTTATTTTTATTCCAAAACCTTGTATTTATGCAATATACCATATATAGGTCTGTGTGACACCAGCTTGGGCATCACGAGACACACTTTGCTCAGGACCTCAGGCGAGTATATTTCTTTGTTAGTTTTTAATTCGTAATAGTGTATATATCTCATGTTCTAGAACTTTATACTTTATTCTAACACAGTGGTTTCATGGACTGCTACTACATAAATCCTGTCAGGAGATGTTATCCCTTACAGTGTTTAGCGAGTACTCCTTCACATATATTTCATCGTGTGTATCGGGTATTGATTTAGTGTACTTTATGTTCACACACTTCTTGTGTTCAGTGTGCCCATATTCGTGTTCATAACGTGTTGTGATTGGATCCATTAGTATTAGTTGGGGATGGGGGAATATAAGTTGATTATGTGATCATGTCCCAATGTATTTGTGTACATGTCGATTATATACCACACGTATAATAGAGTTATCATATTGTATTCGTGTTCAACCTAAATCGATCACATAGAGATATCATTATGACTTGTTGTATTAGCTAGAGGTCATGATATTGCGTATTATGGACATGAGACATTGTGGACATGAGACGTAAGGTTACATTGGGTGGGAAGAGACGCACATGCCTCAGGCTGATTATATATATATATATACTATACTACTGGAGACTACTTGTTACTATGGGCTCCCTGATACAGAGCCTGTAGTGGACTCAGCCTGAGTACTAGTGATGCTCTCATTTGCATTTCACTTAGCTGGTTACATAGCTTGCCCTGAGGATCTATTTTTATTTAGTGCATTTTATTTGGCTTGAGTATTTCTTGTACCTTGTTATGTGCCCTAAGGAGCTAGATCCGGATTATGTCCCCAGGTACAGCAAAGGAGGATTATCCCGAGGTATACGGGACAGGAGCTGACGCTGGAGCAGTATTGGCACCAGAGGATGAGGTTGTGCCAAAGGATTTCTCCTGAGTACTCAGTTACTCACTCAGTTAATATGCTTAGTGTTATTTCATACTTGGACTCATGACATATGTATTGGTGCTATTCTCTTTTCTTTATTGTGTCGGGTTATTTTCAGAGACACTACTTATGTGGACTTGATGATGGACTATTTTTTTATCTATTATCTTGACTGGTCTATCATATTGAATTATTTTTTACTTTCTGTGGATGAGACTAGAATTATACTATAATAGATGGTGTAGACTTGTATTTATATTTGTTACAACTTAAGTGCACTCTAACGAGTCCATTAAATTGGGTTTGCCCATTGGAGTTGTGCTGCTGGCATTTGCCACGTGGTTAGTCCCTCAGTATTTTGGAACTAGGGCGTGACAAGGTTATTAGCATGTATATTTTATTTCAGTCTTATGGACGTATTGTGACTCTTTCTTTCGTTATTCCATCTCGTACTTTATCTTTCCTAGTTTGTATTATGATTGAGTATAGTTTACATTTATCAGATACCATATTGTTCCTTCGTTTGGAGTTGAGAGAATTGACAGGTACTATATATATTATTTGGGATATTTTGATAGTAGAGTTAACCCAGACATTGTTCTACCGTCGATACTGTGGCGTAGGCTGGATGTACCCATGTACTCGTGTCCGAATATTAGGGTGCGGGTCATGACATCTGGTAGTTGGACAGTGACTTTAGCCATGGCTAGAAAGTATTGATTGTTGCATCACACTTGGGTGAATCCAGATTTAACTCTCGAGTGATAATCTGGATTCATATCAAGTATGACCATACTTAAGGTACGACATCTAAGAAGGAATATTCATGTGACCACGACATAAGATTCTAACTAACCTAGGGTTAACTAGGCAACTTAATTATAGAGCATTGGGAGGGAACGGTATATTGAGATCGTGTATGTCAAACTACCCTAAATTAGCTAGGAGTAAAGACTGGCCACCATAGATACTATATATCATCCACAATAATGGAGTGCAGTATCTTATTTAATTATAAGTTCGAGCTAATATCTTTCATATAGAAAGTCTAGAACTGTTACTCATTATTATTTAGCTCAGAGCCCTTCTAATGGACTTGTGCATCATTTACATATATTCTTGCTTGTATAATTATTGGTTCAGCCAGCCCTGCTCGATTATGGTACGATCTGAGGATACTCATATATTATATTACTGGGATAACCCTGAGTTCATATATCAACCTGTAATACATGATTGGCCATCTAAATTGCTTGTATAGGTGCCTGGCCAGGAAAGTGGGCTATCGTGGCATGATGATTCAACCCATGTCTTTGTTTGGTTGTTGGGTTGCATCATTGTGTTATGATACTCCATGGACTAAAGCTATATTATTTCTTTGTATTGTATATCTTCTTGTGTATTGTGACTTCTGTTGAGTGAAATTAGGTACATAGGCTGTTGTGGCATGATATTTCAACTCATGTCCTTGTTTGGTTGTTGGGTTGCGTTGTTATGTTACGATAAACCGTGGAACGAAACTATGACGCAGAATATTTTAGCTTGACCATAATCAAGGGACGTATTCTATCTTGATATTATAGGGCACTTCATGTCCTTGTTTGGTGAAGGGGTATCGTATCATGTCATGGGTGGGATATATGCCATAGATTGTTGGCTCATGCATCTCATGCTAAAGATCTGGTTTTGTTTCTTCATTTCGTACTTCCTTTGTGGTACTTGCTATTTGGGGTCTGACACACTGATTTTGCATGGTCAGGTTTAGAGCCACCACCGGAGGATCAAGCTTACTTCTCTCTCACTGATGGCACGCACCAGAAGGATGGTTATTGAGGGTCATGAGTGAGTTTCTTGTTTTATGGATCATCTTTTGTAAAATATATTCTTTTGGGCATTTAGCCAACCGGCACATGTTAGCTGACAAATATGGATACTAGTTCCCTACATGACTGTATTATATTCAGACTGCAGCTGACTCACTGTCATGTATACTTTTGATTATGTATCTGGCATATCAACTTGTATTGCCAGAATTTTAGAACTTTTTGATGCAGCGTTTGGGATGCCTTACAGCTTAATCTGAAATATTCTATGTTATTGCTACTTGATTAAATGATTGAGACATAAAAGTTCTTGACCCTAGGAGACTTGATTGTAGTATGCACCCCATTTTCTCTAGACAACCTTAAAATATTGCGGGTAACTTCGGTATTCCGTAAGGTACGGTTGGCTGAGTCATTCTCCTGCTCTCCAGTATTCTAGTTCTGGGGTGTGACAACAGTACGACCAACAATTTAGCCCTTCTAGCTATAATATACAATAATTATAAGTAAGTCTAACCTTTCTTATAACTAGCTAATTAGGTAAGTAATTAAAGCTAAACTAGGCAGGTGATCAATTATATTACTTAACAACTATTCATTTGTTGAGAAAATATCTCAGTCATGATTGGATTTACTGTATTAATTCTAATCTACTATATATGAAAATATATATCTAAATCTTAAACAACTCATCCAAACCACATAATATCCTATTTTACTATTGTTCACCTTTGTCTCGGTTATCATAATACACAATTTTTATGTGATTATCAAATACCAGTCTCCCTCGGGAGAGTCTTCTTGGCTAAAATATTATCGCATTCCAAATTTTTTTACTTCATTCCTAAGCACGATATTATGATTATATCCTCAAAGTAAATTTCTCAAACTAAATATAGTGATAGAATTCTATACAGGCACTAGTATGGTCTTAAGTACATGGCTTATCTATCCATTCTATCAATAAATATCTCAAGACATACTTTCTATGGTCTGTTACACATCTGCTCCCATTTTTTTTATGAAGCTATACTAACCTCCAAAGTTCAACTATATATATTCCTCAAATTATTTCGATCATTATGATTAAGGAATCCATCGTACCCCTAACCAAACCTTGTTATACCTCTATTCAACTCTATCTAACTTATGTAACATGGTTTTGCCCTCCGATTCTAGAATTTTCTACTAGGGTAGAACTATATATATATATATATATACAAGTTCTAATTATCTATCTAATAGAGGAATCTGTCTAAACCATTCCTAACTTAGATAGTCATAAACTTTAGAAATATTTTCTCTACCATGAGCATAATATTCATCGTGCCCTCAAAATTTAAATTTTATATCCTCCAAGTACGAGTTTACTTGGAATTCTTGTACCTAATAATCTTTCCAAGGTAGAAGCCTAAAGTTCTATTTTTTTCAAGTTTATAATATAGTTTCTTGTATCATCTTGGGCTATAACTAATCTCCAACATCTTGCTAGGCTTTTTCATAAATTATTTTGTTCTACTAATAGTAACCGTCACTTCTAGTAATCGGTAGAGTTCACCTTGTTTTAGGTTCCTACTACTAACGTCAATTCTTATATCTTAATCTATTCTAACTCTAATATCTAGAAAATATCTACCATAATCTTTTCTACTCAAGTAACGATCTACTTACAAGTATTTTATCAGGTATTGTCAATACCACATTTTCTAGGAAAGGGTATTTTGGTCATTTTATAATTAATTAAATATTATGTATATTGAATAATTATTTATTGTATTATTTAATTATTGTTAGATATTAGTTTATTGTTTTGGACTTATGTTAGTAGACCTAACTAGTTTAGATTAGATCCATGGACCAACATTTATAATTAGTTAGAATTGAGCCCAATTAGAAGCCTATTCATTAGGAGGATGATTAATTTAATTAAATTCATTAGACTAGAACATTTCCTCCTTAATTATTTCTTCATGAGAGGCCCCAAGGGTATATTGGATATTACATAGTGACTTGGGGAGGAGTCTAAGGGGGCGGGCCTAGTTTAAAAGAGGGGAGAAATTTCTCTCTCCTCTTTTCATTTCAAATCTAGATCTAGAATTTTCCTCAACCAAATTCCTTCATTCCTACATCAATTTTCTACCAAATTTCTTCCTAATTCCTTCCTAAATCACCATTGAAGTCTAGTAGATCAAGGATCTAGAAGGAGAAAGCAAGGATCTATAAAGAGGAGCAAGGATCTACAAGTTGAAGGCCAATTTTATCAAATTTAAAGGTTGTATTGGGAATCTATCTCCCAATAGGTACAATTTAGTGTTTCCCCTTTAATTAGGTTCTAAATCTGTATTTTAATCATTAGGAACCACCCCATATGATGAGTCTACCCATAGGAGGCCTATGTAGAAAGTTATGGTATATTTTGTGTCAATTTTAAAAGAATTCCGAGATTGACATATGTTGTGTTTGTCAATTGGTCAATTAGAATAAATTGACATATGTTTGATTGTTTGTGGCTAGTGTCGTATCCATAATTGGATACGTGTAGGCCGTATCCTACTAATTTAGGGATACGTATTAATTTGGGGGATTTTTCTCTGACACGGGGCTTTGTACATATCACATTTGACACGGACACGTAGATGTGTAATTGATTCATCGTATTGTTCATATTTACTATTTTAGACTTGCTCGTGTCTTTCGGGGTACGTTTGATTGTGTGGTGGACTCATATCGCAAGCGTATCATAGATCTAGTATGATACGGGTGCGATGCACTCTACGTGTTATTGTATTACAATTTTAGATCCAATTTCCATTATTCGTAGCTATTGGTAATATATAGATAGATAGATAGATAGATAGATATTTGAATAGTTATGTCATATGTACACATGTATGTTGTATATATGTCTATATGTGTGTTGGTGTATATATGTATGTACATATATGTATAGTTGAGAGGAGTATTTATATATATAGATTGATATATATATATATATATATATATATATATAGGTGTTTGAGGTTATGTATGTGATTGAGGGGCTCGGGTAGACAGCAAACAGAGACAGCAACAGCAAACAGCAACAGCAACAATAATAGCAATAACAAACAACGATAGCAACAGTGAACAGCAACAATAAACATCAACAGCAACATCAAACAGCAGCAGCAGGTACAGACCAAGGAACAGCAGCAGCGGGTATTAGGGGGCTAGCAAGGTGTGAGTTAGCTAGTTAGGTTAGTGGTTGCTTAATAGTGATTTCATTGAGTTTAATTGGTTAAGTATATGCATTGTTAGTATAATGGTTAGTTAGATATGTGTAATGGTTAGTAGCTATTATACTCTATGTATCTATATATGTAAGTTATTGGTAAGTATCTAAATGGATGATATGAGATAGTTAGATAGATGGGTATTAGTTAGATTCTTAAACTGTATGTATCTTATAAATAATGTATTGTAGGTTAGTATCTATGTATTAGTATGTTATATATTTAGTAGTTAGTTGATTAGCATGTAATTAATATTGGGTGTTAGCTATATATGAGGTTTTGAATTACCTTGGGATACCAAGGTAAGTGTCAAGGTATTGAGGGATACTCAAGGTATTTGAGTTGGGTATCGAGATAGATGTTTAATGGTGCGATATCGAGTTGGTTCAAAGCCAAGGTATCCACTTAGCATTTATAATTAGGATTAGTATATTTAATATTGATTATATATGCATATATAATTATTTTATATCTCTTGTTTGCGTATCTTGCGATACGGTATCTTAGTATCCTAGTTTAGCTAGTATGGCCTAGATTCTCAGTGTATGAACCCAATATCCTAGAGATAGACTCATACAACCTAGAAATAGCTAGTTTGATCAAGTTTGACCAGTTGGAATTAGAGTTGACCTTGTTTGACTGTTTGACTTAGAAATGACTCTTTGACCTAGATGTTAACTAGTTTAACTTATTTTTATTCTGAAACTTTATATTGATGTTATATTCCATATTTAGGTCTTCGAGGCACCGTACCGGACATCTGTGATACTGTGCAGTAGATTTCAGGTGAGTACATTCTCTAATAGTTTCTCATTTATAATATCCTCTATGTCTCTTATATCTAGTATAGATATCCTTGATTTTTGACACAATGGTTACACGGATTGGTATATCCGGATCTCACCATGAGATGTTATTCCTTAGTATATATGGTATATCTTGTGCAAGCCTTGTTCCTTGTTCTTCTTGTACATGTACCGAAATTGATTCTCGGGGAGACTTGCTACCTTTCTAGAGAATCTCGTGCTATAACATACCATGGTTGGATCCACTATACCAGTCGGGGGCGGAGAGTATGTAGTGTAGATATGTGATCATACCCTCCTTGTATCAAGTCTTGTTCATTGAATAGTGTTAATCATACACCGTACGTATGATTAGCCAGGCCATAAATCTTGTATCAAGTTCCCAAGTCGATCACATGTTAAAGCTGGTACTCACTCACTTAGTTATTCTTTCTATACTGGATTAGACAGACGACCCGGGACTTATAGCTTCTTAGTTATTCTTTCTATACTGGATTTATCTCTAGCTTACTTTTAGTATTTCTCTGACTCATTGATGTTATTATTTTAACTCATGAGTGGTATTGTTATTATTCTATTCTATTATCATATTCGTGCTATTCTCCATCTTAGATCTGTGATTGAGTATATTGTTATTGTTGGTGGCTTATTATATTGTTAGATAGATTATCCAAATATTGTTCTACTGCCGATTCTGTGACGTAGGCTGGGTGTTGTTCCCGACTTGTATCCCTACACCGGTTGTGGGTTATGGCACATTTTTAGTGGTGGCCCATGCAGGTCTTCGAGGTCGCAATTAATGCGATTCATAGTGGTGCTCTGAATTGAGTTCTATTACGAGCATGTTTCAGGATATATAATATAGGCTATAGGCTGAGAATACTCAATCACATCTAGGAAAAACTTTTTTGATTCAATTCAACTATTCTTCCTTGATATTGATATTTGATCTTTAACTGTCCTTTCTTTGAGTATCTTACATCATGTGCCATATTGATTCTTTCTTTTGCTTTGTCTCAGGATGCCGCCTAAGACTAGATCACAGCAGAGGAGAGCAACTTCTGAGAGATTTGCGACTTCCCGGGGGCCTGCACCAGTCACTTCTCCAGTGATTGTCGTGTCAGCTGAATTCAGGGGTCCACCTCCTACTTAGAGGACTATGTCGGCTGTATCTGAGGGACTTCCACCTCCACCTTTCGTGCCAGCAGATGTGACACAGATGTTTACACTATTTTGTAAGATATTGGAGGCACAAAGGGCTCAGTCTGAGGTACACCAGAGGCAAACCGATGTCTTACGGCAGGACATCACGAGTGATCATCAGCTTGCTTGTGCCATAGTAGATAGGAAAGTTCCGGTCCAGCAGCAGGTTGCTTCTCAGGTTGTTCAGCTTCGGCCAGGCAATATTCAGGACTTCAAGAAGCTAGAGCCTAGGGCCTTCAAGGAGACAGAAGGCATCGTCTACGCTGATGATTGGTCGAGGACATCGAGCGTCTCATGAGGGTGTCCCGTCTTTCTGAGGATCTGAAGGTTGAGGCGGTAGAAATTTAGTTGTTCGACGTCGCCCACACTTGGTTCAGGAATGAGCCAATTCTTGTTGACGCAGGACAGTCTTGGAAGGTATTCAAGGACCTCTTCACGAAGAAGTTCTTCGCTCGGGCAGACAGGTTAGACTTGGGGAGGCAGTTTGAGAGCCTCATTCAGGAGAGTATGTCTGTGGAGGAATACGCTTTAGAGTTTGGTAGGCTAAGCCAATTTATGGAGTATTTGGTGTGAGAGCCGAAGGTTCGACCTATTTATTTTTGCGAGGGTCTAAACTGGGAAGTGAAGATCCTTAGTCCGTCTTTTTATGAGACCTACTAAGAGATACTTATGGAGGCACGCCAGGTTAAGTGGGAGTTGGGTTTGAAGTCCAAGAGAGATCGTAATTCTTTTCTGAGGGTAAATAGTAGCACAGTGACCGCCAAGCATCCTCATTTCTAGTCTAGGCCTTTTTAGCAGTCACAGCAGCACCAGACTCCAGCTAGGGCACCGATTCACCAAGCACCACAGTAGCAGAGACAGTTACAGCAAGCTCCTTGCCCCTACTGCAAGAAGTCCGACCATATCTGGAAAGTTTAAAGGAGGAGGCTGAGAGTTTGTTTGTATTATGGTACCGAAGGGAATCAGCTGAGAGAGTATCCTTCCAATCCTCATCGTACAGTTTAGGGAGCAGCTCCAGCTCCGATGGCACAGGCGAGACCACCTGCAGTATATCCGAGGAGATTGCCGCTTTCGACCCAGCAGCAGCGTTATGCCCAGCACCAGCATCAGGGAGGTGCACGTCAGGGACGAGCGTTCGCTATGACAGTCGAGGAGGTCGAGCCCACCGGAGATGTCATCGTAGGTTCTGTTCTTCTTGATTCCATTCCAACTTTAGCTTTGTTTGATAGTGGTGCTTCCCATAGTTTTGTATCTATTTTTTTGCTCTTAAGCATGGTTTGGTAGCTGAGTCTTTGCTTAGGACTTGCAAGATCAAGACCGAGGGAGGTATTATCCTGGTTAATGGTATTTGCAAGGATCGAAGAGTTACTCTAGGAGGCCGAGAGCTGTCACTACCGTATTTTTTAGAAATGGGTATTTTGGTCATTTTATAATTAATTGAATATTGTCCATGTTAAATATTTATTTATTGTATTATTTATTTATTATTAGCATACTAGATTTATTTTTGGACTTGTGCTAGTGGACCTGACTAGTTTAGTTTAGACTCATGGACCAACATGTATTAATTGTTAGAATTGAGCCCAACTAGAAAGCCCATTAATTAGGAGGATGATTAAATTAATTAAACCATTGGACTAGAAGCTTCCCTCCTTAATTAATTTCTTCATGAGAGGCCCCAAGGGGTATTTTAGACTTTACATAGTAGCTTAAGGGAGGGGGCAAGTGAGGCATATATAAAGGGGATGAAAACTTTCTCTCTCTTTATTTTTTATTCCAAATCTAGATCTAGAATTTCCCTTAACCAAATTCTACCAAATCTCTACCAAATTTTCATCCAATTACTTCTCAAATCACCATTGGAGACTAGAAGAGCAAGGATCTAGAAGGAGGAAGCAAGGATCTACAAAGAGGAGCAAGGATCTACAAGTTGGAGGCCAATATCACCAATTTTGGAGGTTTTATTGGGAATTCATCTCCCAATAGGTACAATTCAGTTTTTTTCCTTAAAATAGCTTCTAAATCTGAGATGTAATCATGAATAATCAACCTATATGCATGTACTACCCATAGGATTTGGTTTTGTGTTCATAGGAGGCCTATGGAGAAAGTTATGGTGCTTTTTATGTCAATTTTGGGGGAATTCCGAAAATGACTTTTGTTGTGTATGTCAATTGATCCTATAGATCAATTTGGCATATGTTTATGTGTTTGGAGCTAGTGTCGTATCCATAATTGGGTACGTGTAGGTCGTATCCCAATAATTTGGTGATACGTGTTGTTTTGGGGAATTTTTCCTCCGACATGGGACTTTGTACATGTCGTATTTTGACACGGACACATAGATCTATATTTGACACTTTATTTTGTTCATGAATATTATATGTAATTTATTTGTATCCTTCGGGGTGCAATTGGATATGTGGTGGACTCGTGTTGCATGCGTATCCTAGATCTAGTGCGATACGGTGTGATACTCTCCAATTGTTGTGTGTTTATGTGTAGATCTAATTAATTGTGCTTTAATTCTTAAATTATAATTGTGTATGTATCTATATGTATTATATATGTATTATGTATATTTATTATAGTATTTATTGTATCATAGATCTATGTATTATATATGTATTAATAGAATATATATTATGTAGCTTTCTTCTACATGCATTAATATATATGTTATAATATATGTTAGGGATGTAAATATATGTATATGTTTTATATAATATATGTGTATGTTTAATTAAGCAATTAGATTATTTATAGTTATTATATATATATATATATATATATATATATATATATATATATATATATATATATATATGTATGTAGATATATATTTATAAGTGGTAGCATATGTATATATAATATAGTAGATATATTTATATGTGGTTATATATATTGTTATATTATATATTGTTATGTATTTATATTATTGTATGATTATATATATATATATATATATATATATATATATATATATATATGTATACATATATGTATAGTTATATATACATATTACTATGTGTGTGTATGTATGTTACTATGTGGTATTTTATACAATTTACTATGTATAAGTGTATGTATAGTTATATATAGTTTTATATGTATATTGTATAAATATATATTGTGGGTTATATATATGTATTTAAATATATATTGTATAAATATATATGGTGGGTTATATATATGTATTTATATATATATTGTATATATATATACATATATTTCAGCGACAGCAGCGAGCCAGAAGTGTCGCAACAGCAGCATCAAATGCAAATAATAGCAGCTTTTCAGCGACAGCAGTCAGCGACAGTTGCAGAAAACTGTCGCTGAAACAACAGTGTATCAGCAGAGTATCAGAAGCTTCAGCGACAGTTTTTAGTGACAGTGCAGGAAACTGTCACAAAAACTGCAGTGTATCTATATACACAGCAGCTTTCCGCGATAGTGGACAGGATATTTAGCGACAGTTTGGCAGTTTTTAATATATTAGATATTAATATATATATATATATATAGATATATATGTATATATATATGGTAATTAATATATATATAAATATGTTCATAATTGCTATTTGTATTATAGTATACTATATATGTATATATTTAGTTGTAGCATATAAATTTATTAGAATAGTTAGTATATTTTAGTTATCAATTGTTATGAGTATCTTTTATATATTATATATTTGTAGGTATGTATATACGTTTATATGTATTAATAGTTAGTGTGTAGTTGGTAGTTAGTATTATTCTATTAGTACATACTAGGGTTATATTGGATTGATATATGTAATTATTGATGGATAGTTAGTATATATATGAGATTTTGGCAATTACCTTGAGATATCAAGGTAAGTATCAAGATATACCAAGGTATGAGTAGTAGGTATTGGCATAAGTAATAGGATAGTTGTAAACTAATTATGGGTTGGTATTAAGGTGACTAAAATAAAGTATATAGTATTATATAAATATTAAATGAATAGTAGTTTACAATTATTGTTGGGTAGTTAGTATAAATAAGGTTTTGAATTTACCTTGAGATGCCAAGGTAAGTATCAAGGTATTGGAGGATAATCTAGGTATTGGGTTTGGATATCAAGATAGAGGTTTAGTATTGCGATACCAAGTTGGTTCAAAACCAAGGTATCCATTTAGCATTTGTAATTAGGATTTTATATATATAATATTGTTTGATATGTACATATGTGTTATATTTATCCCTTGTTTGCGTATCCTGGGATACGGTATCTTAGTATCCTAAGATGTAGCTTGTATGGCCTAGATTCATAGTGTGTGAGCCCAATATCTTTGAGTTAGACTCATGCAACCTAGAAATAGGTAGTTGACCATAATTTGACTATAGTTGACCATAGTTGACTTAGAGTTGACCTAGTTTGACTTTTGACTTAGAAATAGTTTTATGACCTAGAAATTGACTAGTTTAATTTATTTTTCTTCCCCAAAACTTGTATTAATGCAATATTTCATATATAGGTCTGTGACACCAGTTCGGACATCATTTTTTATCATTTGCTCTGGACCACAGGCGAGTACATTCTCTGATAGTTTCCATTATTTGATTACCACTATAATTCAAGTATTTAGAAATATTACTTATGATTCTTAACACGATGGTACACGGATTGGTATTGTTATTAGATCGTCAGTCACGGGATGTTACCTTGATTATGGAGATGGTATCGGATACTGTCCTTGTTGGTATTGGATAACATTGAATATTGTAGATTAAATATTGGATACATTGGCTAGTAACGTGTCATGATTTGATCCATCATATCAATCGGGGCGGGGGAAAATACCAATTAAATATGTGATCAAGAAACTATCGGCTAGTAGTATAATCATTGGCTACTAACTTACCATGCAATTCACGTATGGTTGAGTTAGCTCCTTAGTGTAATCATTGAATCTCCCAGGCCGATAACATATTTATTTAGTATCTCAAATCACATAGTTATTGTAGATTCCATTATTCAGTTCATTGATTACCTTGTTCTATTCTGACATTATAGTTCATTCCTTTATTCTTGTACGCATTGATTATATTCTGTTGTTAGTATTGCCTATTCTCTTATTGTTCTTGATTATCAGTTATATCCTCATCGTAGATAGCATCTTCTATTCTACTGCTTTATAGTTTTTGTCAATTAATTGGAACTGCTATTGGGTTATACTTCGCTCCATTCCTGACTGAAAAATATTTTTCAGAGGATCCGGGAGATTGGTGTCCGACATACTACGGACCTCAGCCTATAGATGGTGCAGACTTGGACCCACTAGTTCTGGAAGTGACTGTCGAGAGATTTAGCCGGATTCACTAGTTAGCATAGTTAGTTCTCTTTAGCATTTTGGTACCGAATTTGTTTCCGACATATATTTGTGTTTGGATATTATTTCTATTTGTTGTTGTTATATTTTTAACTGCTTAGTTATGTTAGACTTTTGTGATATCTTCTCGTGCCATAGTAATGTGATTGAGTATTGTGTTGAACTAAGTTGATTATACTCTCATCTTGGAGTTGAGATATTATTGGAGGTTTATGCTTTATAGTGAGATAATTAGATAGTATAGTTGACCAAGACAGCGTTCTACCGTCGATGCTGCGGCGTAAGCTGGGCATTGTTCCCGACTTGCATCCCTACACCGGGTGCGGGCCGTAACACATTTTTAGTGGTGGCCCATGCAGGTCAGGCTTCACAATATTGCGATGTTGTGGTAGTGCGACGACTTAGTTGTACTACTGCGAGCCTACGATAGGATATAGGACATAGGATACTAGGAAGAGAGAGGGATACTCAATCACAACTAGGAATTCCAATCTAAATTGAATCGCTACTTTTGATTCTTTCTGAATACTTTTGTCCTTCCTTGATGATATCTTATCTTGTGTCGAATTGATCTCCTTTGTTTCGATCTGTCTTCAGGATGCCGCCGAAGACTAGATCCCATCGATCGGGAGCAGTTTCTGCGAGGTCTGCCACCTCTCAATCTTCCACTCAGGCAGTAGGGTTTGTACCTCCTACGACATCAGTTCATATAGGAGTCTCGGCTGCCTTCAGGGGTTCTCCTCCACCTGTTCCGAGGACTACTCCAGTTGCTTAGGAGGGACTTCCACCACCTCCATTTTCAGGAGATACCGCGCCGATGGTTGTATTGTTTAGAGAGATGATAGAATTACAAAGGGCACAGATAGAAGCCCAGCATAGGCGGTCAGATTTGATGCGGCAGAGTATGGAAAACGCCCATCAGATAGCTATAACAGCAGTTCAGAAAGAGGCTCCTCCACAGCCATAGGTTATTCAGATCAAGCCAGGCAACATTTAAAATTTCAAGAAGCTTGAGCCTCGAGTTTTTAAGGGTACAGAAGGTATAGTCTATGCTGACGATTGGCTTGAAGATATCGAGCGACTCATGAAGGTGTCCCGTCTTACGGAGGATCTGAAGGTTGAGGCGGTAGGACTTCAACTGTTCGACGTTGCCCGCACTTGGTTCAGGAATGAGCCAATTCTAACTGATGCGGGGCAGTCTTGGGAGATATTCAAGGATCTCTTTAAGAAGAAGTTCTTTACTCGGACGGACAGATTGGAATTAGGAAGGCAATTTGAGAGCCTTACACAAGAAAGCATGTCTGTAGAGGAGTATGCCGCAGAGTTCGGGAGGCTGAGCCGATTTGCGGAGTACTTGGTGAGAGAGCCAGAAGTTCGGGCTATCCGTTTCCGCGAGGGTCTGAATTGGGAAGTGAAGATTCTTATTCCGTCTTTCTATGAGACGTATTCTGAGATACTTTTGGAGGCACGCAAGGTCGAGCGAGAGTGGAACTTGAAGCCGAAGAGGGACCGTGATATGTTTGGGGGTGACAGTAGCAGTACGGGACCGGCAAAGAGGCCGCGATTCCAGCAACAGCAGTTTCCAGTATAATTCAAAGCCTATCAGCGGCAATATCAGATGCCAAAATCTATTGTTGCTCCAGTACAAGCTCCAGTACAGCAGATACCACAGCAGCCTCAGAGACAGGTGCAACAAGCTCCTCAATGCACCTATTGTAAGAAGACTGGGCACACTTGGGAGATGTGCCGGAAGAGACTTGGAGCATGCTTACATTGTGGTTCAACGGAGCATATGGTGAAGGATTGTCTCTGGACACTTCAACGTCCAGGCCAGGATGCAAATCGAGGGCAGAGAGGTGGGGTTAGGCCACCTGTAGCACCACAAATTTCTCATCACCCGCAGAGGGAGCTACCTCGGCAGGGCGGAGCATTTGCGATGACGGTCGAGGAGACCAATACTACAGGTGATGGGTTAGAGAGTCTGTTCTTTCTTTCTGTTCCTTTCATCTATTTTGATTGATTGCTTCTTTAGTACCTTTTGGATGCTTGTGTTATATAGTTAGTGTAGCTATAGAATACCCTGACAAAGACAACAGTAATAAAACAGATGGAGACCATGACCATGCATGTTATTCTTTGCATAGGACTGTTCTTAGTGAGATAAGACCTTATTAGACTATGATTGCTGGGGGTTTGACCAAGAAGGAGTACGATCACCCTTAAATTTTGAGGACAAAATTATTTTAAGGGGGATAGACTTGTCACTACCGTATTTTCTAGAAAAGGATATTTTGGTCATTTTATAATTAATTGAATATTGTCCATGTTAAATATTTATTTATTGTATTATTTATTTATTATTAGCATATTAGAGTTATTTTTGGACTTGTGTTAGTGGACCTGACTAGTTTAGTTTAGACTCATGGACCAACATGTATTAATTGTTAGAATTGAGCCCAACTAGAAAGCCCATTAATTAGGAGGATGATTAAATTAATTAAACCATTGGACTAGAAGCTTCCCTCCTTAATTAATTTCTTCATGAGAGGCCCCAAGGGGTATTTTAGACTTTACATAGAAGCTTGAGGGAGGGGGCAAGTGAGGCATATATAAAGGGGATGAAAACTTTCTCTCTCTTCATTTTTTATTCCAAATCTAGATCTAGAATTTCCCTCAACCAAATTTCACCAAATATCTACCAAATTTCCACCCAATTACTTCTCAAATCACCATTGGAGACTAGAAGAGCAAGAATCTAGAAGGAGGAAGCAAGGATCTACAAAGAGGAGCAAGGATCTACAAGTTGGAGGCCAATTTCACCAATTTTGGAGGTTTTATTGGGAATCCATCTTCCAATAGGTACAATTCAGTTTTGCCCTTAAAATAGCTTCTAAATCTAAGATTTAATCATAAATAATTAACCTATATGCATGTACTATCCATAGGATTTAATTTTGTGTTCATAGTAGGCCTATGGAGAAAGTTATGGTATTTTTTGTGTCAATTTTGGGGGAATTCAGAAAATAACTTTTGTTGTGTATGTCAATTGATCCTATAGATCAATTTGGCATATGTTTATGTGTTTGGAGCTAGTGTCGTGTCCACAATTGGGTACGTGTAGGTCGTATCCCAACAATTTGGTGATACGTATTATTTTGGGGATTTACCCTCCGACACGGGACTTTGTACATGTCGTATTTTGACACGGACACATAGATCTATATTTGACACTTTGTTTTGTTCATAAATATTATAGGTGATTTGTTTGTATCCTTCGGGGTGCAATTGGATGTGTGGTGGACTCGTGTCGCATGCGTATCCTAGATCTAGTGGGATACGGTGTGATACACTCCAATTGTTGTGTGTTTATGTATAGATCTAATTAATTGTGCTTTAATTCTTGAATTATAATTGTGTATGTATCTATATGTATTATATATGCATTATTTATATTTATTATAGTGTTTATTGTATCATAGATCTATGTATTATATATGTATTAATAGAATATATATTATGTAGCTTTCTTCTACATGCATTAATATATATGTTATAATATATGTTAGGGATATAAATATATGTATATGTTTTATATAATATATGTGTATGTTTAATTAAGCAATTAGATTATTTATAGTTATTATATGATTATCTATATATATATATATATATATATATATATATATATATGTATGTAGATATATATTTATAAGTGGTAGCATATGTATATATAATATAGTAGATATATTTATATGTGGTTATATATATTGTTATATTATATATTGTTATGTATTTATATTATTGTATGATTATATATATATGTATACATATATGTATAGTTATATATACATATTACTATGTGTGTGTATGTATATTACTATGTGGTATTTTATACAATTTACTATGTATAACTGTATGTATAGTTATATATAGTTTTATATGTATATTGTATAAATATATATTGTGGGTTATATATATGTATTTAAATATATATTGTATAAATATATATGGTGGGTTATATATATGTATTTATATATATATTGTATATATATATACATATATTTTAAGCGACAGCAGCGAGCCAGAAGTGTCGCAACAGCAGCATCAAATGCAAATAATAGCAGCTTTTCAGCGACAGTAGTCAGCGACAGTTGAAACAACAGTGTATCAGCAGAGTATCAGAAGCTTCAGCGACAGTTTTTAGTGACAGTGCAGGAAACTGTCACAAAAACTGCAGTGTATCTATATACACAGCAGCTTTTCGCGATAGTGGACAGGGTATTTAGCGACAGTTTGGTAGTTTTTAATATATTAGATATTAATATATATATAGATATATATGTATATATATATGGTAATTAATATATATATAAATATGTTCATAATTGCTATTTGTATTATAGTATACTATATATGTATATATTTAGTTGTAGCATATAAATTTATTAGAATAGTTAGTATTTTTTAGTTATCAATTGTTATGAGTATCTTTTATATATTATATATTTGTAGGTATGTATGTACGTATATATGTATTAAT
Source organism: Iris macrosiphon (assembly GCA_036927795.1). Classification (NCBI taxonomy): domain Eukaryota; kingdom Viridiplantae; phylum Streptophyta; class Magnoliopsida; order Asparagales; family Iridaceae; genus Iris; species Iris macrosiphon. Next base: position 109,677,663 of record JAYESA010000015.1, on the reverse strand, counting down.
AGTTAGTGTTAGTTGGTAGTTAGTATTATTCTATTAGTATATACTAGAGTTATATTGGATTGATATATGTAATTATTGATGGGTAGTTAGTATATATATGAGATTTTGGCAATTACCTTGAGATATCAAGGTAAGTATCAAGATATACCATGGTATGAGTAGTAGGTATTGGCATAAGTAATAGGATAGTTGTAAACTAATTATGGGTTGGTATTAAGGTGACTAAAATAAGGTATATAGTATTATATAAATATTAAATGCATAGTAGTTTATAATTATTGTTGGGTAGTTAGTATAAATAAGGTTTTGAATTTACCTTGAGATGCCAAGGTAAGTATCAAGGTATTGGAGGATAATCAAGGTATTGGGTTTGGATATCAAGATAGAGGTTTAGTATTGCGATACCAAGTTGGTTCGAAACCAAGGTATCCATTTAGCATTTGTAATTAGGATTATATATATATAATATTGTTTGATATGTACATATGTGTTATATTTATCCCTTATTTGCGTATCCTGAGATATAGTATCTTAGTATCCTAAGATGTAGCTTGTATGGCCTAGATTCATAGTGTGTGAGCCCAATATCTTTGAGTTAGACTCATGCAACCTAGAAATAGGTAGTTGACCATAATTTGACTATAGTTGACCATAGTTGACTTAGAGTTGACCTAGTTTGTCTTTTGACTTAGAAATAGTTTTATGACCTAGAAATTGACTAGTTTAATTTATTTCTCTTCCCCAAAACTTGTATTAATGCAATATTTCATATATAGGTCTGTGACACCAGTTCGGACATCATTTTTCATCATTTTCTCTGGACCACAGGCGAGTACATTCTCTGATAGTTTCTATTATTTGATTACCACTATAATTCAAGTATTTAGAAATGTTATTTATGATTCTTGACACGATGGTACACGGATTGGTATTGTTATTGGATTGTCAGTCATGGGATGTTACCTTGATTATGGAGATGGTATCGGATACTATCCTTGTTGGTATTGGATAACATTGAATATTGTAGATTAAACATTGGATATATTGGCTAGTGACATGTCATGATTTGATCCATCATATCAATCTGGGCGGGGGAAATACCAATTAAATATGTGATCAAGAAACTATCAGCAAGTAGTATAATCATTGGCTACTAACTAACCATGCAATTCACGTATGGTTGAGTTAGCTCCTTAGTGTAATCATTGAATCTCCCAGGCCGATCACATATTTAGTTAGTATCTCAAATCACATAGTTATTATAGATTCCATTATTCAGTTTATTGATTACCTTGTTCTATTCTGACATTATAGTTCATTCCTTTATTCTTGTACGCATTGATTATATTATGTTGTTAGTATTGCTTATTCTCTCATTGTTCTTGATTATCAGTTATATCCTCATTATAGATAGCATCTTCTATTCTACTGCTTTATAGTTTTTGTCAATTAATTGGAACTGCTATTGGGTTGTACTTTGCTCCATTCCTGACTGAAAAATATTTTTCAAAGGATCCGGGAGATTGATGTTCGACATACTATGGACCTCAGCCTATAGATGGTGCAGACTTGGACCCACTAGTTCTGGAGTAACTGTCGAGAGATTTAGCCGGATTCACTAGTTAGCATAGTTAGTTCTCTTTTGCATTTTGGTACCGGATTTATTTTCGGTATATATTTGTGTTTGGATATTATTTCTATTTGTTGTTGTTATATTTTTAACTGCTTAGTTATGTTAGACTTCTGTGATATCTTCTCATGCCATAGTAATGTGATTGAGTATTGTGTTGAACTAAGTTGATTATACTCTCATCTTAGAGTTGAGATATTATTGGAGGTTTATGATTTATAGTGAGATAATTAGATATTATAGTTGACCAAGACAGCGTTCTACCGCCGATGCTGCGGCGTAGGCTGGGCGTTGTTCCCGACTTGCATCCCTACACCGGGTGCGGGTCGTGACAAGAGCTAAGTGCGTGTCAAATTGTAATGCCACTTTCGAGCTACGACATTGTACTCGGGATAGATTTGATGAGTAGGCACCGTGCTAGTATAGATTGTAGAGGAGGTAGAGTTTTGTTTGGTCCGCCAGGAGAGCCAGAGTTTGAGTTTTTTAGAGGAGATGGAGAGCAGGGAGAAGGCATTATCTGTGGAGCTATGGTGGAAGATAAGGAGTTGTTGCACCCGTTAATAGCAGAGTTCTTGGATGCGTTTCCTAAGGAATTGCCAGGATTGGCGCCAGATCGAGATATTGAATTCTCTATAGACTTGGTGCTATGTGCAGAACTAATTTTACAGCATGTCTATAGAGTAAACAACAGCGAGCTGGTCAAGCTGAAGAAGCAGGTGAATGAGCTGCAGGATAAGGGGTTTATCATATCGAGTTCTTCACTGTGGGGAACCCCGATATATTTGTACCGAAGAAGGATGGATCGGTGCGCATGTGCATTGATTAGAGTGTATTGAATAATCTCACTATCAAGAATAAATACCCTTTGCCACGGATTGATGACTTATTCGATCAGTTGAGTGGTGCCAAGGTATTTTCTAAGATAGACTTGAGATAAGGCTACCACCAGGTGAAAGTGAAGCCGGAGGACATACCGAAGACTACTTTTAGAACTCGGTATGGTCAGTATGAGTTTATGGTGATACCGTTTGGGTTGACTAATGCCCCGACTGTATTTATGAATTTAATGAATAAGGTGTTCCATTATTACCTTGACAAGTTCGTGGCAGTGTTCATCATTGACATACTAATATACTCGAAGACACCGGAGGAGAACGAGAAGCATTTGTGAATTATGTTGGATGTGCTGAGGAAGGAGAAGCTGTATGGGAAGCTGTCCAAGTATGAGTTCTTCCTAGACAAGGTTCTTGGGACATGTTATGACTGGTGATGGTATTTCAGTGGAACCGAAGAAGATCACAGTAGTGGAGTCTTGGAAGACCCCAAGTTCAGTAGCAGAGATCAGGAGTTTCTTGGGATTGGCAGGCTACTACAGAAAGTTTGTGCAAGATTTTTTGAGGATTCCGAGCCGATGACCAGACTCACCAGGAAGGATGTAGAGTTTGTTTGGACGGAGGACTGCCAGGTTGCTTTTGAGGAATTAAAGAAGAGGTTAACGTCTGCTCCTATTTTGACATTGCCATCAGGGTCTGGAGGTTTCACTATTTATAGTGATGCATCGGGGAAAGGTCTGGGTTGTGTTCTTCGGCAGAATAGAAAAGTGATTGCCTATGCATCCAGACAATTGCGTCCTTATGAGAAGAACTATCATACCCATGATTTGGAGTTGGCAGCAATCATCTTTGTCCTGAAGTTATGGAAATAATATTTGTACGGAGAGCGTGTGGAGATCTTCACAGACCACAAGAGATTCAAGTACGTTTTCATGCAGAAGGAGTTAAACATGAGGCAACGTCGGTGGTTGGAACTCGTGAAGGATTTTGACATATCTTTATAATATCATCCTGAGAAAGCTAATGTAGTTGTTGATGCCTTGAGCAGGTATCCTGTAGCTATGTTGTTGACACATGATCGATATTAGTTGGAGGACTTGGAGAGCTTGGGCATTGAGGTAATAGTTTCTGGTTTTGCTATGAAGATATGGGGATTGCAGATACACTCAGAGTTGATGGACAAGATCAAAGCAGTCCAGTATGAGGATGTATCTCTAAGGAGCATCAGAGCTCAGATGAGAGCAGGATTGGAGGATGATTTTACCATTATTGAGGATGGTTCTTTGCGGCATAGTATTAGATTGTGTGTGCCTAGTGGGGAGCTACATGAGGAGGTATTGTAGGAAGCCATCGCTCTCAGTATTTTAAACATTCAGGTGCCAACAAGATGTATCGGGATGTGCAAGAGAGTGTGTGGTGGTATGGCATAAAGAGAGAAGTGGCACAGTTTGTATCCAGATGCTTAGTGTGGAAGCAGGTGAAAGCTGAGAGGCAGAGGCCAGGAGATTTACTTCAGCCATTACCCATTCCAGAGTGGAAGTGGGAGCATATTACTATAAATTTTGTGTCCGAACTTCCACGATCTCCAGGAGGGAAAGACGTGATTTGGGTCATCGTTGACATGTTGACCAAGTCGGCCCACTTTTTGCCTTTCAAGGTGGGTTTGTCTATGGAGAAGCTGGAAGAGATATATGTGAGGCAGATCATCAGGATACATGGAGTTTCCGTCAACATAGTCTCGGATCAGGATAGTCGTTTTACTTTTCATTTCTGGAGGAGTTTACAGGCGAGTTTGGGAACCCAGCTCAAGTTTAGTACTACATATCATCCCCAGACAGATGGGCAGTTAGAGAGGACTATTCAGACTCTCGAGGATATGTTGCACACTTGTGTACTAGATTTTGGGGGATCTTGGTAGGACCATCTCCATTTGGAAGAGTTTTCTTACAACAACAGCTACCAGGCTAGTATAGAGATGTCACCATTTGAGGCTCTTTACGGTCAAAGATGTCGTACTCCTTTGTCATGGGACGATGTTGGAGAGGAAGTTTTGCTGGGGCTAGAGATGGTTGTGGATGTAACGAAGAAGGTTAAACTGATTAGAGACAGACTTCGAGTGGCGCAAGACAAACAACGGCATTGGGCCGATAGCCACCGGAGACCTTTGGAGTTTTAGGTATAGCTTTAGATTTTATTTTGTGCTTGATATTGGTTGTTTATTATTGATTTAAGTTCTTAAGGTTGTATTTTATTCTAGGTTGGTGGTTTGATATTTCTGAGGATTTCTGTGACACGAGGCACGATTTATTTCGGTGGAGGCGGTAAGCTTAGTCTACGATTCATCGGACCTTTCATTATTCTAGAGAGGGTCGGTGCAGTTGCTTATAGACTAGACTTGCCGCCTATATTGGAGGGAGTGCATAACGTATTTCATGTGTCACAGTTGAGACGGTATGTGGCAGATCCTAGTCACGTATTGGATCACTCGGAGATAGAGGTGGGCCCTACTCTTAGCTATCTAGAGCAGCCAGTTGAGATTCTGGATTGGAGAGAGAATATGCTGAGGAACTAGACTATTCCCTTGGTATGCGTCGCATGGAGGCATCTCTCTCCGGGGGAGTCTACCTGGGAGAGAGAGGATAAAATATGAGAGCATTACCCATATTTGTTTGTGTCTTGAGGTATGTTCTTTCCTAGTTATGTTATGTTCTATTCTGTTATTTTCTGGGGGCAGTTTTCATCTTTGAATTTCGAGGACAAAATTATTTTAAGGGGGGTAGACTTGTCACTACCATATTTTCTAGAAAAGGGTATTTTGGTCATTTCATAATTAATTAAATATTATGCATGTTGAATAATTATTTATTATATTATTTAATATTGTTAGATGTTAGTTTATTGTTTTGGATTTGTGTTAGTGGACCTAACTAGTTTAGATTAGATCCATGGACCAACATTTATAATTAGTTAGAATTGAGCCCAATTAGAAGTCCATTCATTAGAAGGATGATTAATTTAATTAAACCTATTAGACTAGAACCTTCTGTAATGCCCCATTCCTCCTATTCGAGGAGCGCGGCTAAGAAACACAAGATGGTATCGTTCGATCGGTATAGATTGAAACAAGAACTCATCCTCGTTATGGATTTGTTTCTTCGGAATCAGTTTCCATATTCAGTGGACCGTGCCCCCGGGATCGACATAGCGGCAGAGTCAGGAGGGACCTCTCCGCTGTTATATTTTGTTGCCTCAGATTTTGATGTCGCTTGTTGCTTTTGTGCTTTGAGTTGGTTTTCATATTTGCTTGTTTTTCCTTGAACGGTTTTGATGGATTTTATTGTTTTCGTTCATTGAACTGTACTTCAATTCCGAGATTGGAAAGAGTGGAAGAGGTATTAATCGAGTTGTTCGTGATGCAGGTGAATGAGCAGTAGGCGGCTTACGAGCGGAGTCTTGAAGCGCCTCTTTCCTTCTCCTTCTAACCATCTAAGTGAGTGGCTACCATCCCGATTATCTAGCCCTGCTTCCAAGTCTTCACACCTAAAACTCTTGCATTCTTGTTGTCCCGATCAAACGATACCAAGTAATAACTAAACGATGCCAAGATAAAATGGGAATAGACTTGGATTATTATGCTTGTCATTCAACTTGGGAACGGTTACTCATTTGCATGCTTGTTCATTTGGAATATTCTATACATGCTTCAATTTTAGTTAGAATGCATCTTCTTCTATAATTGTGCTAAGTATGGAATACACTTGTTATGAAATAAACTATCAGGAAGACTATGCAAAACGAATCATGCAATGTTGCTTGTCTCATGTTCATATTGCCTCAACTGCATCAACGTTAACGTAGCATGAACGATTGATCACGGACAAGTTGTGCACAAGGTCAATGGGTTCCTGCGGACGGTTGCTGGGGCACTGGCACCGATCCGATCCGGGCGAAACTTCACGATAGTCTCACGTGCGAACGAGATAGCGTATAGTGCCTCACGTGCTTCGTTGCATACCATCCTCGTTCAACGACTATAACTCGTCCATTATGGTTTTCAGCCAGTGATCGTAACGTGTATTTAAACCTGTTGCAAACTAACTTGTGTCTTCGTGGCAGGGAAGGCATGGTAAGTATTGTGCAGGTGGTTCGGACGGGCAGGTAAAATCTACCTAACGGTGGCAAGTTTATTTCAGTAAATTTTATATGTTGATTACTTGTAAATGAACTAAGAGAAGATAGAAAACCACAAATAATATGCATGCTTCATATAAACAACGTGTTGATTGGTATAGTTCGGTTAGCTCACCTTCACCAGTATATTTCGATATACTGAACCTCGTTGAAACAGGTTCCCCGCACTAAGGCGAACCGAGCGAGGAGCCGAAGTTGTCTTCCCGATCCAGTCCAGCTTTAGGCGCATCCCGATCGTGCCACCCTTGAAGCATTTTGAAGCAGGAGCTTGCAACTCTATATACAATGCAGCTCCGTGGAAAAGCCGTCCTCCAGCCCAAAGGTCCTTATTATTTTAAAGTTTAGTAAAGGGATGTAATATACAGGACTGTTATCTAATTTGAGTCAATACTTTTGTAACCCCGTGCGGCAAATTAGCTGACTCGTTCAAGAGTTTATAATAGATTTCATTATCAATAAAGAAAACTTTTCCATATTTCAAATCTGTGTTTCAATTTATCTACGTACTCTGAATATGTGCTCGTTATGCAAAATACTTTAGTCTTGTGTGGGCACAACCCCAGGCCCGCACGGCGGTCATGATTCGGGGGACGCCCTAATGATTCCACGGAATCGGGTCATGATATAATGGTATCAGAGTATAGATTCAAGTTCCTTAGACTCTGGCACTGGAAAAGTTCCTTTAACGATCAAATTCCTGTGCGAACTCTTGAACTCGCTAGGCCAAAATGAGATACGTTCATGCAATAAGTTCATAATACATTATGATCCTAATGTAATTTACCTTCTTTTGAAGGAATGGCACCAGCGCAATCCTCAGCGCGAGCAACGAACGAAACGCAAGGCCAAGAAAGTAGTTTGGGCACTTCGGAAAGCTCTTGGAGCCAATGGGGCATATCTCAAGTCAATCCGCTTGAGCGGATGATGCAAATATTAGAATCACAACGACAAAGAGATGATGCTCGCCAAGCCAAGTTCAAAAGAAATCTAGAGGCCCGATTCTCAGTCCAACAGAAGCAGGTAGATGCCCTGCAACAGATCATGCAGACTTTGGCCTCCAACCATTCTATGGAAACAGCAGCGACTCCAGTGGAAGAGCCCAAGCTTGAAGTTGAGATATCACAAATTCCAAGGCCGAGGGAAGTGACTGCCTTCGACTTTGGCCATTTCAAGAAAGTCTGCAATACCCCATTCGACGGGACTGAGGAACCAATTGTGGCTCTAGATTGGTTGGCCGAACTTAAAGACCACTTCGCTCTGCTAGTGGTCCCCGAAGAGAAGCGTGTCGCATGCACGTAACTACAGCTCCGCCTCAACGCGCACGATTGGTGGGACGTGCATCGACAATCTCTTCAATTTGACCATGGAGAGGAGGCGATCTCGTGGACGACTTTTCATGCCGCATTGAAAGAGGTGTTTATACCCCCCCAGTACAACGTCAGATGGAGAACGAGTTCGTACAACTGAGGCAAGGCAGTATGACTGTTAAATAGTATTCCGCCAAATTCAACCGACTCTTCAAATTTGCTAGGGCCTATTTACCTGATGCAACGAGTCGAGCTAGAAGGTTTGAAGGTGGTCTATGTCCTGCCATCCATGTGCACGTAGTTGTTCATCAGTATCAGACAATATGGAAAGTCATGAATCATGCCCTATCTCTTGAAGCGCAGTATCCTCACGTTTCTACCGGTGCTGTACATACCTACAATCACAAATGCCAAGGCAACGATAGAGGAAACACCGCTGCAAAGTGCCCTAACATCGGTGGTCCCCAAAGAGGAAACCCAGGGCCATCGTGTAATTTCTACAAGAAACCAGGGCACACGGCTGATAAGTGTCGCAAAAAACTTTGGCAATGTCTCATTTATGATGATTCAAACCATAGAATTCGAGACTGTCCAAAATATTCTGCTCAATATCACATTCCCTAATGATAAGTACTATTCCTAAGTTTTGGGATAAAACTTCCAATTAGTTTGGTAGAATGTAACGCCCTGTTCCTCCTATTCGAGGAGCGCGACTAAGAAACACAATATGGTATCATTCGATCGGGATAGATTGAAACAAGAACTCGTCCTCGTTATGAATTTGTTTCTTCGAAATTGATTCCCATATTCAGTGGACCGTGCCCCCCGGGATCGACTTAGCGGTAGAGTCAGGAGGGACCTCTCCGCTGTTATATTTTGTTGCCTCAGATTTCGATGTCGCTTGTTACTTTTGTGCTTTGAGTTGGTTTTTGGATTTGCTTTTTTTTTCTTGAACAGTTTTGATAGATTTTATTATTTTCGTTTATTGAACTGCACTTTAATTCCGAGATTGGAAAGAGTGGAAGAGGTATTCATCGAGCTGTTCGTGATGCAGGTGAACGAGCAGTAGGCGGCTTACGAGCGGAGTCTTGAAGCGCCTCTTTCCTTCTCCCTTACAACCATCTAAGTGAGTGGCTACCATCCCAATTAGCTAGCCCTGCTTCCAAGTCTTCATACCTAAAATTCTTGCATTCTTGTTGTCCTGATCAGACGATACCAAGTAATAACTAAAAGATACCAAGATAAAATGGAAATAGACTTGGATTATTATGCTTGTCATTCAACTTGGGAACGGTTACTCATTTGCATGCTTGTTCATTTTGAATATTATATACATGCTTCAATTTTAGTTAGAATGCATCTTCTTCCATAAATTATGCTAAGTATGGAATACACTTGTTATGAAATAAACTGTCAGGAAGACTATGCAAAATGAATCATGCAATGTTGCTTATCTCATGTTCATATTGCCTCAACTGCATCAATGTTAATGTAGCATGAATGATTGATCACGGACAACTTGTGCACAAGGTCAATGGGTTCCTACGGACGGTTGTTGGGGCACTGGCACCGATCCGATCCGGGCGAAACTTCATGATAGTCTCATGTGCGAACGAGATGGCGTGTAGCGCCTCACATGCTTCGTTGCATACCATCCTTGTTCAACGACTATAACTCGTCCATTATGGTTTCCAGCCAGTGATCGTAACGTGTATTTAAACCTGTTGCAAACTAACTTGTGTCTTCGTGGCAGAAAAGGCATGGTAAGTATTGTGTAGGTGGTTCGGATGGGCAGGTAAAATCCACCAAACGGTGGCAAGTTCATTTCAGTAAATTCTATATGCTGCTTACTTGTAAATAAACTAAGGCAAGATAGAAAACCACAAATAATATGCATGCTTCATATAAACAACATGTTGATTGGTATAGTTCGGTTAGCTCACCTTCATCAGTATGTTTCGACATACTGACTCTCGTTGAAACAGGTTCCCCGCACTAAGGCGAACCGAGCGAGGAGCCGAAGTCGTCTTCCCGATCCAGTCCAGCTGTAGACGCATCCCGATCGTGCCACCCTTGAAGCATTTTGAAGCAGGAGCTTGCAACTCTATACACAATACAGCTCTGTAGGAAAGTCGTCCTCCAGCCCGGAGGTCCTTATCATTTTGAAGTTTAGTAAAGGGATGTAATATACAGGACTGCTATCTCATTTTGAGTTAACACTTTTGTAAGCCTGTGCGACAAATTAGCTGACTCGTTCAAGGGTTTGTAATAGATGTTCATTATCAATAAAGAGAACTTTTCTATGTTTCAAATCTGTGTTTTAATTTATCTTCGTACTCTGAATATGTGCTCGTTATGCAAAATACTTTAACCTTGTGCGGGCGCAACCCCAGGCCCACACGGCGGTCACGATTCGGGGGACGCCTAAACAATTTTACAGAATCGGGTCGTGACACCTTTCCTTCTTAATTATTTTTTCATGAGAGGCCCCAAGGGGTATATTGGAAATTACATAGTGACTTGGAGAGGGGGCTAAAGGGGTCGGCCTAGTTTAAAAGAGGAAAGAAATTTCTCTCTCCTCTTTTTATTTTAAATCTAGATCTAAAATTTTCCACAACCGAATTTCTTCATTCCCACATCAGTTCCCTACCAATTTTTTTCCCAATTGCTTCCCAAATCACCATTAAAGGCTAGTAGAGCAAGGATCTAAAAGAAAAAAGTAAGGATCTACAAAGAGGAGCAAGGATCTACAAGTTGAAGGCCAATTTCATTAAATTTGGAGGTTGCATTAGGAATCTATCTTCCAATAGGTATAATTTAGTTTTTCCCTTTAATTAGGTTCTAAATTTGTATTTTAATCCTTAGGAACCATCCCATATAATGAGGATACCCATAGAAATTGGAATTAGATTCATAAGAGGCCTATGGAGAAAGTTATGGTGTATTTTGTGTCAATTTTGGAAGAATTCTGAGATTGACACATATTGTATTTGTCAATTGGTCAATTAGACCAAATTGGCATGTGATTGATTGTTTGTGGCTAGTGTCGTATCCACAATTGGATACATGTATGTTGTATCCCAATAATTTGGTGATACGTGTTGATTTGGGGGTTTTTCTCCGACACGAGGCTTTGTGCATGTCATATTTTGACACGAACACTTAGATGTGTAATTGATTAATCTTATTATTCATATTTACTATTTTTGACTTGCTCGTATCCTTCGGGGTACATTTGATTGTGTGGTAGGCTCGTATCGCAAGCGTATCATAGATCTAGTGTGATACGGGTACGATGCATTCCACGTATTATTGTATTGCATTTTTAGATCCAATTTTCATTATTCGTAGCTATTGGTAATATATATATATATATATATATATATATATATATATATATATTGTTATGTAGATGTATATAATATCTATATATATGTATGTAGATGTATATGTACTAGTGTATCAAGTATCTATATGCATATGTGTATATATAGCTATTTGAATAGTTATGTTATATGTACACATGTATGTTGTATATATATCTATATGTGTGTATGTGTTTTGGTGTATATATGTATGTACATATATGTATAGTTGAGAGGAGTGTTATATATATATATATATATATATATATATATATATATATATATATATATATATATATATAGGTGTTATGTGTTATATATATATATATATATATATATATATATATATATATATAGGTGTTTGAGGTTATGTGTGTGATAGGGGGGCTCGGGTAGATAGCAAATAGAGACAGCAACAACAACAGCAAACAGAGACAACAACAGCAACAACAAACGGAGGTAACAATAACAACATCAAACAGCAACAGCAAAAGCAAACAGCGACAGCAACAACAAACAGCGACCGCAATAGCGAACAACAACAACAAACAGCAACAGCAAACAGCAGGTACAGGCCAAGGAACAACAGCAGCGGGTATCAGGGGGCTAGCAAGGTATGAGTTAGCGAGTTGGGTTAGTGGTTGCTTAGTAGTGATTTCAGTGAGTTTAATTGGTTAGTAGTATATGCATTGTTAGTATAATGGTTAGTTAGATATGTGTAATGGTTAGTAGCTATTATACTCTATGTATCTATGTATGTAAGTTATTGGTAAGTATCTAAATGGATTATATGAGATAGTTAGATAGATAGGTATCAGTTAGATTCTTAAACTATATGTATCTTATAAGTATTATATTGTAGGTTAGTATCTATATATTAGTATGTTATATATTTAGTAGTTAGTTGATTAGCATGTAGTTAATATTGGGTGTTAGCTATATATGAGGTTTTGAATTACCGTCGGATACCAAGGCAAGTGTCAAGGTACTGAGGGATACTCAAGGTATTTGAGTTGGGTATCGAGATGGATGTTTAGTGGTGCGATATCGAGTTGGTTCAAAGCCAAGGTATCCACTTAGCATTTATAATTAGGATTAGTATATTTAATATTGATTATATATACATATATGATTATTTCATATCTCTTGTTTGCGTATCTTGCGATACGGTATCTTAGTATCCTAGTTTAGCTATTATGGCCTAGATTCTCAGTGTATGAACACAATATCCTAGAGATAGACTCATACAACCTAGAAATAGCTAGTTTGACCAAGTTTGACCAGTTGGACTTAAAGTTGACCTTGTTTGACTGTTTGACTTAGAAATGACTCTTTGACCTAGATGTTGACTAGTTTAACTTATTTTCATTCTGAAATCTTGTATTGATGTTATATTCCATATTTAGGTATTCGAGGCACCATTCCAGACATCTATATTATTATGTACTAGGTTTCAGGCGAGTACATTCTCTGATAGTTTCCTATTTATAATATCCTTTATGTCTCTTGTATCTAGTGTAGATATTCTTGATTTCTCGACACGATGGTTACACGGATTGGTATATCTGGATCTCGTCATGAGATATAATTCCTTGGTATATATGGTGTATCTTGTGCAAGCCTTGTTCCTTGTTCTTCTTGTACATATACAGACACTGATTCTCGGGAAAACTTGCTACCTTCTTCGAGAATCCCGTGCCATAACGTACCATGGTTGAATCCACTATACCAGTCGGGGGCGGGGAGTATGTAGTGTAGATATGTGATCATACCCTCCTTTTATCAAGTCTTGTTTATTGAATAGTGTTAATCATACACCCCACTTATGATTATTCAGGCCATAAATCTTGTATCAAGTTTCCAAGCCGATCACATGTTAAAGCTGGTACTCACTCACTTAGTCATTAGTATTCTTGTCCATTGCCATATAGTTCATTCTTGTATTTATTTCTAGTATTTCCTTTATTGTATATCTCTTATATCTATTGTTGTATCTTGTATATTCATATCTATTACTGTTATATAGTTTATATCATTGATTAGAACTGCTGTTAGAGATATAATCTGCTCCTTTCCTGACTGGATATATTTTTCCCAGATGACACTGAGGAGTGGTACCCTACTCATTACGGACCTCAGGATGTTGTGGGCTTAGAGTCAGAGACCCTGGCTCATGAGGGGCTCATCCCGACCGAGACAGACGACCCAGGACTTATAGCTTCTTAGTTATTCTTTCTGTACTGGATTTGTCTCCAGCTTACTTTTAGTATTTCTCTGACTCATTGATGTTATTATTTTGGCTCATGAGTGGTATTGTGACTATTCTATTCCTTTATCATATTTATGTTATTCTCTATCTTAGATCTGTGATTGAGTATGTTGTTATTGTTGGTGGCTTATTATATTGTTAGATAGATTACACAAACAGCGTTCTACCACCGATTCTACGGCATAGTCTGGCGTTGTTCCCGACTTGTATCCCTACACCGGGTGTAGGTCATGACAGATATGCCTTCTTCGTCTTAACATGAATATTCTCATGGAAAAACCATCGCGCATATGTGTTTGTCTCTCCGAGATAGGAAAATACGAGAATCAATGAATAAGGGTTTAAAGGATGTATGAATGAATACAATTACAAGGTTTAAAGACGTTAAAATCAAAGAAATTTCTAATAGCAGTTATGAATTGAAATCCTAATAAACCTATTCTATCTGCAGGCTCGCTCGATACAATAATGTAACCGTAATGATAAATCTGGCCTGCATGAGCCACTAAAAAAATATGTCATATCCCAGTCCCAAAATACGTAGGACTTGGAATACGTAAACATGCCAACTAAGTATCAAGTAGACTCCATTCCAACTCGAATACATATAAGCATAAAAAATCTAGATCCATGTATCTAATAACCATGTGGCCCCACATTCAACTCAAAAGAAACCAGGCCACGAGATGACCATGTCGTAGAGAAAAAGTTATATCCTTGTACCCCAAATATTGGCCGCATAAAGGCCTCACACAAGGATTATGTCTGACACGGAATCCTGACAAAAAAAAAATCTGAACGCTTCGAAAAATGTGAGCACACTAAGCAACAAGAAGCTCTCGTCAGACTAATAATAACTTCTAACAAGCGTGCAACGCCACGTGTATGAGGCCTCATGCGTCAAAGACTACATGTGCTATATGCGACTCTGGCCCTATGTATCCCCGACTTCATACGCTCTATGTGACTCTGGCCCTCTGTGTTCCAGGCTCCATATGTTCTATGCAACTCTGGGCCTCTGCGTTATAGACTCCATGCATTACATGCATCTCTGGCCCTATGAGTTCCAGATTCTACGCATCCCATGCGTCTCAGACTCTAAACATCCAACGTGGAAAGGTTCCCTGAGACAAAATCTTTCTGTCATAATTTTCTCAAACTGAATGCGGGCTATGTGTCAAGCTGACCAAATCAAGCAAATAGAAAATATGAACCGCCATGATCTCCAGCAAACTGCAAATCCCAACAAAATGTCCACGTGGTAGCTTGCCCTGTATTCAACCCATACTATATGCGCACAATCGTAACCATATTTTGTTCAAGGAGCCCCATGCGGCCACCAAACAGAGGCACATGCGACACCTATAATCCATCAGCATGATGGCTATAAATAAGAGCAACTTGGACGTTCCCAGGGGCTAATTTTTTTCTACTTCAGAGACCATACAAAGGGGGAGCTACGTACGTGCACACAAGATCAGGAGAGAGAAGAGAAGAGAGCATTCTCATCCTCTAGTTAGATTATCAACGGAGTAAAGGAGCCGCCACAATGCTCGATCTCCATCATCACACTACCCAGATTAAATATTGTACTTAGATCTTCTGCATATGATTTCTTTGTACATTTGTTTGTTATTAAACAAAAGTGTACATAAACTCACTTATAATGGTGAACAAGATGACGAATCTGTTGGGAATATCCTTCTCCTATGATGAGAAGACAGAGATGTAGTCTGACACGGCTAAACTGGGATTCACCCAGAGAATGCTGGTGGTGCACTTCGACCAACAAGCGTTCGAGAAAATGCTCTCCGGGGATAGCGCAAGTCCTTCCCTAAGGCTAGTAAAGCCTAAGAAGCACTGCAGGATATGGGTTGAAAAGGCCGTTGTGCCTCACACAACTGTGAAGCATGCGCTCCCCGTCTCTCTCTGTCGTAGGGCTGCACATTATGCGTCCACTGCATATGCGGCAGCCCCTACCAACAAGAAGGTTGCTCAGCACCTGAAGACCCGCAGGACATAGGTTGCAAAGGCTATCATGCCTCACCCAACTGCGGAGCATGCTTTCCCTGTCTCTCTCTCTCGGCCACAGGGATCTCATATCATTCATCCACCTCTCATGCGACAGCCTCCACGGACAAGGAATGTGCTCAACGCCCAAATTCTGGCAAAGAAAAATACTACGATTCCAGAAGTTTGGGTATTAAGGCATGTTCCATACAGCCACAATAGAAGCCACATAAGTCGGCAACCGTAGGCAAAAGTCCATATGTGACACCGATCGTCGGTCACAGGCAAATTTCTACATGTGGCCAGGACAGCCACAAAAGTTTCGTCTTCGACCGAATTTTATGCAGCGTGACTCCATGCGCCTTGCTGAAAAAAGGAAAGATGTGAACTTGGAATCTTCCTACTACACATCAGCGTGTGCTAGAAGGAAGAAGTCTAAGGAAGTACGAGCTCGCCAAGCTCAAGAAATTGCTCATTTGATCGACCGTCAGCAGGCGCCCTTACTATGCATGCCCCTGATAGAAAGTCATACAAAATTGGCCCATGTGTCCAGCCCGATGTGGCAATCGGACAGGGTCAGTCTAAAGAGTCTTTTATTGGCAACTTGGGGCAAGTTCTTGTAAGAAACCCAGGTTAGAAAGAAAAATCAACACCTGCGTACCCATATGCTCGGTCTACCCGAGCCCATAAGAAGGATGCAAAGGTGAATCAGCCCTCGCTCGACTTGTGTAACATGACAATCACAAGCGCAAAGTGAGGGAAATAACCATGGCATACAAAGTGTCCTCCCCAGGACATCATTGTACCAATATTATCATCAATTGTTGTTATAACAAAACAACAGTACCTACAAATATGTAGTGGGCATTCCAACGGCTGCAACCAAAGGCACCACCTGGTTGCGACCCGGAGAACAGGTGCAAGCACTAGAGGAAGAGGATCTGCCATTTTTCTTGTGCTATTCTTCTTGGAAGGCCCACTCTATGAGGGGAGGCCAGAAGTCAAGCACCTCCAGTTTGTCACTTTTGGCCAGCAAGTCAAGAAGACAAATCCAAGGGGGACATACAGCAAAACCTGCCGAAGGTGTTTTCTTGGGCACCCGCTCAAAGAAGAAGAAGTCAGCCATGGTGGTAGTTCTTCCTCAGGACCCCAGGTGGCTACGCAAGCTGAGGGTTGTAATCCTCCAGACCTCCATGACAATCTAGCATTTTGCGAAGACAATGACTCCCAAGGAACATATGTTGAGATCCCTGGGGGTAGCCACCCTGGACAAGTAGATGCAGTTTCCTACGCCTGGGGTAGTGTTCCCTCCGAGTTTGAAGAGGATGCAATGCTGCTAACTTTTTCGGAGGACCACCCACTGCAAGAGTTTGAGACAGAAAGTACGATATCCAATATCCCATCCATTTTTTCCTATACATGGCTGGGGACGATCATGAGGGCCCAACGATCGATAGCACCGCAAGACCTTCGAGTCTATGATATAGAACATAAGCGCATCAATGCAAACCTTGACCCAGACAATGCTGGAAATTAAGGCAAATATGGCCTCACAACCAACAAGGTCCTCTGATCAAGCAAGCCTGGACCCCGGGACCAACGGGGATTCAAATTTAACCACTCCATCCATTGGCGGCAATCATCCCTTGCCTGAATCATCTGCTTCTTCCGTAATCGATGAATCTCGGGTAGCAATAGGGGAGGTGCGATAACTCTGAGCCCGTCTAGACTCTATGGGCAATCGGGACTCACTATGCGAGCTTAGGATCCGACAATCATATCCCCTCGAGTGGAGAGACTACTATATCTGCCCAAGTACAAACCCTTAAACCTGACTGTATTTGATGGGAAAATATCTTCCCGTCAATTCATGAGTTAATTTGAGATGACAATGGGACATCTGACTCGTAACAATGCCCTCCTGACCAAGCTCTTTCTCGGGGCATTGTTCAAAATAGTTTTAGGCCGGTTCTACATCCTCTAGGACAACTGCATTTTGTTATTTTATGACCTCAAAGGCCTTTTCCTTGCTCGGTTCTATGATGAGGAAAATGACATGATGATATCTTTGTTAATGGATATTGCATAAGGGGAGAAAGAGTTTGAACGAGAATACATCGAGCGGTACAGGCAAGCAGCATTAAAGTTATCCCCAGTAACCCTGAGTCTATGTTGATGGACACCTAATGGAGTAATCTCCTTCCTACAGTCAGGCTCTGGATGGACAACTCTCAGTTTAAACACTGGACGACATTCAACATAAATATTGTCGGTGCTGAGAAAAAGGTTAAGGACACCCATCTCCTGGGGATACAGATCCATGTCGTTGATGATAGAGGAAAGTGCCCTTACAACAGCAACAACAACAGCGGCAATAATACCCCGAATGGCAAGAAAAAGCAGGCTCTGGTCACCAATATAGCCAAGAAGACCAAGCAAAAGCCCTTAGAGGCTCCAAAACCGATGGAAACCTATTCCTTCGAAGATGATGACGTCATAGAAATATTTGACGTACAGATGCAGGGAAACAAGCTTCGGCTCCCCGACGTCAGATGCCCTGTTGAGACAGCCGAGGTAAATAATTTAAAGTACTGCTACTACCATCGTTACGTCCATCATGCTATGCGGGACTGCCACACACTGAATAGGTACATCCAGCGGATGCTTGATACTAAGACCCTCACTCTGGACTTCGATGATAAGACAATCACCAAAAATATGGTATCTCTCCAGTTCGATAACTTCCCGTCGATAGAAGCCCAAAACGGAGTAATCCCAATTTCCCAGGCAATAATGGAGGTTATCAATCTCCCACTAGTTCATGACCAAACAGTCGGACTGATACCTCTCACCACCTCACGGTGGGTGGTCATGTGGGTCCATCCCGATCTTGCTCCAGACTTAATGCAATAGAAAACACCTTCTGCCACCAAGTCCAGGGGCAAGAAATCCAAATCCTGCTACATGGTTTATATCCTATCCGAAGAAGCTATAATAGGAACAACAAGGTCAGACATGTAAGAGTACGACATCCCTGATGATGGTGCGCTCCCAATTATCGCACCTGCAATATCCGATCCGGGTCCATCCCAGCCTCTAGCAGTGAATAAGTCCAAGCAGAAAGAAACTCGCTTCGACAGACCGCTGCACAAAGATACTTCCAAGGGGCTGGAGAAACCCTACAACTTCGATATCTTGGCACATCTCACCAATACTCCAGCGAAGTTGTCTCTATTCGAGCCTCTCCGACTCTCCAAAGACACTCGGGTTGCTCTCAGTGAGGCATTGCAGAATGCTGACACCTACTTGACGCAGGTCATGCCGCCAGCTGAGAATCTTGCCTTATGCTCCCACTATAATAATATGATAGAGGCGATACCCAACATCACCTTCTCACAATAAGACATGTTTCTAAAGAATAATCGATACGATCGTTATTTCTATTACACAAGGTACATCGGCGCCATCAAGGTGGACCGGATGCACATCGACCCTGGCTCATCAATCAGTATCATTCCGCAAAGTCAGCGACCAATACTGTCATCAGTGGCTTCAACGCTGGAAGAAGCTACCCTCTGGGCAAGATTCGCTTGAAATATCAGATCGACGACTTGAAAACAAAGGTCACCTGCTACGTCATAGACGTAGACATATCCTACAACGTCTTGTTGGGACGTCCATGGATACATCAGTATATGATCATACCGTCAATCCTATACCATTGCTTGAAGTACGTGGACGATCACGGCATCGTCAAAACAAAATTTGTCGATGTGGATCCATTGAATGGGGTCGAGGCCTACTACTCTGACTTTATCCTCTATAAGCAAGTCCACCAAGATAAAGGTGACAATGATGCCGATGATGAGGCAGATACTAGGAAAAAATTGGACGAGCCCTTGAGAGTCCATCTAAAAGCACGCACTCCCGACATAGCTCCTCCCCTCAGGGTAAAAATGCCCAGAAAAGCACCTGAGCCTTTGGTCGTTTACCTCCGTAGACCGAATCGATCACTGAAGGAAGGTCTGGCACCTACTGCGACTTTCGAACCTCTTGTGGTAAAGCTGCACAGGAAACCTCTGAAGCTATCGATCGTACTGGGGGTAGAGCTCAAAAAAGATGAACTGGAGGAGTACGTAGCCGCTTATGCTAACATTCCTTCTCTCAATGATATAATTTTGGAAAACAAGATACCTTATTTTATCAATAAAGGGCTATCTTTTAACTATTATGATGTTGCACATCTCAATACACTATATTTCCTAGAGCACGGTCTGGGCCTGCAACTGTATAAACATGTGACTATCACCTATGCAGTCAACCGAATTCTCGCCAGTCAGAACTCCTACTTCATAATTCCAGCAAGGAAGAGGGGAGACAAACTCATCATCTTCGGCAGAGTAAAAAGCCCCCAATCCTTCATCCCAGAGGAATTAGAGCCAGATCTCGATACCCTAAAGATACCATTTTACCAGTACAGTTCTCGAACAAAGCACCTCATCCTGAAGATGGGATACGATATGAAAGCCGCAAGGGGCTTAAACTATGGCAAAGGTCGACGACTATCTCTACGTATGCAGGCTACATGCAAGCCCGAGGATTACTACCATAAGATCGGTCATGGCCTAGGGTATGGCACGCCTCCCACAACCCCAAAAGGCTCGAATAAAGAGGATGAGTTACACTCTCACTCCTCAGAATCTTTCCCTTGGGACTACGACATCGGTATCGAAAAGATGCTCAAACAAACATTGTCTACCAACATGGTATCAGCTGACCCTGAGAAAGACGACGAGGATCCACCTGGACTCTTTAAAGTAGAACCGTGGGCCCAACGTCTAGACTCATAATGGGAGATGTTGTTGGAATAGCGAGAACCTTCCACTGAGGACTAAGTCGTATAAATCGATCTAGGCGACGAATCCTTCCCTAAATTGATCTTTATCATCAAGAATCTATCCAATAAGGATCGGGAATCAATGCTACAGCTCGTCAGGGAATATATCAATATCTTTGCTTGGAGTTATGAAGACATATCGGGACTGGACCCCCAAATTATGGTTCACAAACTCAATATTTTGTCAAACGCTAAGCCACTCAAGCAACAGCAATGACGGTTCTGGTCGGATATCATGAACGCCTTTGAATCTGAAGTCAACAAACTGATAGCTAATGTCTTCGTCCACGAAGAATAATATCCGAATTGGGTAGCCAATATCATGTCCATCGTCAAAAAGAACAGGAAGATCCGGATCTGTATTGACTTTCGTGATCTAAACACGGTATGCACTAAGGACGAGTTTCCCCTTCAGATCATAAACATAATAATCGATAATACTTGTGGCTTCGAGTGCATATCCTTCATGGACGGGTTCTAAGGATATAATCAAATTAAGATATTTCCTAACGACGAGAAGCATATATTGTTTCGAATGCCGATAGGAGTATACTGCTACACAGTCATGCCCTTCGGTCTAAAAAATACAGATGCCACATACCAGCGAGCTATGAGCACCATCTTCCGTGAACATCTACGTAAGACGGTGGAGTGTTACGTTGATGACATTGCCGTCAAGTGTCACTCCAGAGATGATCACCTCCGGGACTTGAAGATTGTGTTCAACCTCATGTATGAGCACTAACTTAAGATGAATCCGACCAAATCCTTCTTGGGAGTCTCCAGCGGCAAGTTCCTAGATTTTGTTATAACTTCGAAGGGTATCCACGTAGACCCAGACAAGACTAAAGCAGTCCTTGAAATACATCCACCGAAGAACCTCATAAAACTTTGTAGCCTTCAAGGAAAACTGGTATACATCAGGAGGTTCATATCAAACCTCTCTGGATGTTGTCAGCCGTTCACTCAGCTTATGAAGAAGAGAGTCTCATTTGTCTGGAACGAAGAATTTTAGTGCACCTTTAACGATATCAAGGAATATCTCATGAACCCCCCAATATTGATGGCCTCCGTTGTGGGAATACCCTTCTTACTATATGTACAGGAAATGGATCACTCTATCGAACCTTTGCTAGCCCAGACAAGCGATGTAGGTCATAAACATTTCATCTAATATCTCAACAGAATGATGGTCGACGCAGAGCCTAGGTACAACTCCATCGAGAAGGAGTGCCTCATTGTAGTCTTCGCCATTCAGAAGACCCAGCATTATATGGCAGGACAGACCATCCACGTGATCTTGTAAGTCAATCCTCTTAGGGTCCTTATGACTAAACCTGGAGCGCTCAACTCTCGCCTAGCCACGTGGATAATAATGCTATCACCAAATGACATGGTATTTATTCCACAAAATGCGGTCAAAGGCCAAGCATTTGTAGATTTTCTTATAGCCCATCATGTACCGAAAACCTCAAAGCTCTACGAGGAGATTTTAGATGAGGTAACGGATTCAAACATAACCACAAGCGCAGAAGCCGTTTGGCGAATGTTCTTCGACGGTGCTTCAAGAACAGGGTCCAAAGGCAATATTATCGCTGGCATCAGGATAGTACTAATTTTCCTACATGACCTGGTCATCAACCACGCTTACTCCCTCACAGAGCCATGCTCCAATAATATGGCAGAGTACAACGCCCTCATCATCAGGCTCCAACTCGCTAAATAAGTCAGAGTTGACTACCTGGAAGCCTACGGTGATTCCGAGCTGATAGTCAATCAAGTCCGAGGTGAGTACGAAGTCCGGAATGAAGACTTGATTCTCTACCATCAATCTGTCCTCGGTATTATCTCCACCTTTGAGGGTTTTGTCATAGAGCATGTCCCTCGACTGCAAAATATTAAGGCAGATGCCCTGGCCGGCCTGGCAGCCTCTTTAGTTGTTCAAGTCAATACTCATGAACTAATCACAGTGGTTGGTCAAGAACTGGTATGCCTAAAAAATAATCTCTATCTATGCCTGAGCTACTCAGTAGAGACAAGCACTGACTCTCAGGACTGGAGACTCGCATTCATCGACTATGCAGTCTATAGAATTCTTCCCTAGAACCCAAAGGAAGCTACTACCATCAGAAGACGTTTCCTTCGGTTCTATTATGATACGGCTACCAAAATATTTTATCGTCGTTCCTACGATGGTCTTCTGCTACGATGCCTATAAAATACATAAGTGAAGTAGGCTCTGCGTGAGGCTCACGACGGGGTATGCGGTTTCTATCAGCCTAGACCCAAGCTACAGGACCATCTTCGGAGAATAGATTACTATTGGCCGACAATGGTCGTGGATGCTATCAACTATGCAAGGAAGTGCCAAGCGTGCCAAATCTACGCTGACTTCATCTACCAACCCTCGAAGTTCCTATACCTGACTGTTACATCTTGGCCATTCGAAGCCTGGGGTATGAACATTATAGGACCGATCAGTCTACCTTAGTCTAAGGGACATCGATTTATCCTCGCTATTACCAACTACTTTTCCAAGTGGCGGAAGTCGTACCACTCGTTGAAGTAAAAAACATCAAACAAAATCAGCTTCCTCAAGCATTACATTATATACTACTTTGGCTTGCCACAAAGGATCATCCATGACAATGGTCCATGATTTGTAAGTCACACGTTTTATCATATTTTGTGACAAAAATCAAATTCAGAATATAGCCTCAATGATCTACAACCCAACAGCAAATGGTCTGGCGGAAGCATTCAATAAGGCCATCATAAAGCTACTATAAAATTTTGTTTCATCCAATAAGCATGACTGGAATGAGAAGCTGGATGAATGTCTTTGGGCCTACCGCATAACGGTCCAGATACCAACTAGCAGTACACCATTCTCCCTAGTCTACGAGAGCGAAGTGGTCCTCCCTCTCGAGGTCCAAAATTCTTCACTCCGAGTGCCTCTCTCCAACCGGCTAACAGTCAACGATAATCACTGTTGACGGCTACAAGAGTTAGAAGCACTTAACGAGAAGTATCTCTTAGATTAACAGCGCATTGAGCTGTACCAAGCGTGCCTCTCGGGGGCCTTCAACAAACAGGTGAAGAAAAGTATTTACTAAGTGTCTGACCTCGTCTTGGCAGTAAGAAGGCCGATGGTTATGACCAACAAGACGACCCACAAGTTCCAACCTAAATGGGAAGGCCCGTTCGTCGTAGAATCTGTATTCTCCTACGACGCCCACCGACTGGCGAAACCCAATGGCGACTTCCTCATGATGCCCATCAACGACAAGTTTATAAAAAAAGTACTATGTCTTGGAGTTGGCTTGTACTTATTTATCCACATCAGGACAAAAAAGATATATAGGGTTCCTACTCCATGTTCATCCCTAGTGAGTGCCTATGTACGACATTTCTCTAAAAGATATTATCAGTATTCAGGAGTCCTGGATATGCAACGGATAATGGATCCTTAAAAGTTTTCCAGCAGAGCAGTCCTCAAATCCACCTGCACACTCCCACAGGGACCATTCAAAAAATAGTCTCGTTAGACGCTAGCCATGTCCATATTACCTCTGAGCTATCATCCTAACGATCTCCTCAATGAAGTAACCCTCAGGTCTATCTACATTTTTGGATAGGCCACACTCAGCAAACCACTCCTCGATGAGTTTGCTCAAATATTTGTTCACGTCCATATTATTTCTGAACTACTGTCCCAACACTTCTTCCCGGCCAAGTTTGCCATGTCCATATTACCTCTGAACAAACCTTCCGGGTTTGGCTATCGATTATCACGTCCATATTACCTCTGATATTGGTTATTATCTCAAACTTATCATACGTACTTAACTCTAAGTATGTCAGCGGTGTTAAGTCCACCAAACTTGCCACATCTATATCACCTATGGCAGGGCTTATCTCTAACATATCACTTGCACTAAGGTGCACAAGAAGTAATGCATCCAAAAAACTTGCCACGTCCATATCACCTTTAGCAGGGCTTGTCTCTAACCTATTAGTTGCACTCAGGTGCATAAGAAGTAATGGGTCCATAAAATCTATCACGTCTATATTACCTCTTATAGGGTTTTATTTTGAACTTATTACTTGCACTCTCGTGCGCAAGAAGTAATAGGTCTACCAAAAATCTTTTAGTGGGATGTCCTCAATAGAAGCAAATAGTTCACGTCCATATTATCTCTGAACTATGAGCTGCTCGTGTTCCCTATCCAAAGAAAACAGCCATATCCATATTACCTCTGGTTTATTTTCTTTTTCCTTCTACCAAAAATATCGGGATCGTGCCTAACCTCTCGGTATGACTATCGATTAGCTCATATCCGTGTTACCTCTGAGCTATCTTCCTCATATCCTTTCTTGTAGGGTTTGCCATATTCTTCTTACCTCTGAGCAAACATCCCTACTTGACTACGATTATCACATCCATATTACCTCTGATAACGATCGTCCTCTAAAACTTAGCATCTGTACTTAACTCTAAGTGTGTCAGCGGTGTTAAGTCCACCAAACTTGTTATGTCTATATCATCTCTGGCAAGGCCTGTTTCAAATCTATTACTTGTACTCAAGTGCGCAAGAAGTAATAGGTCCACTAAAGATCCCCCCAGTGGTACATCCTTAACAAATGGCGGTATTATATGTAAACCCCCTCGACCAATTTAGGATTTATTTTTTTAATTAAATCAAGAGACTAGGATTTATTGGGAATTAAGTAGGATTATTAAGCGTCAATTATATGTCTTAATATACCTTGACGTTGCTTCGAGGTTGGAGCACCATACCAGTAGTCATCTTCCACCCAAGGTCACGAACATCTCTTAGACATGCCAGACTACCCCCTGACCATTGTGCAACATTAGATACTCGTCATTGCGTCTCACCTTAGCTACGCAATAGCCAAAATTTTGCCTTGTGTATTAATTATTAATTTAATTAGTTTGGAGGCTAATTTTACCTCAAACAGGACCTGACCCAGCCCATGAACACTTTCATGTGGACCAGCCCCACTCCCTCGAGCCCTGGCCGGCCCAAACCCCGAGGACAGCCCACGAATCCATATCACCTATATAAATATGCCTTCCCCTCATATTGAAAACCCTAGAACAACACCACCACCCCCACACCTAGCCAAGCAACCCTACTCCCTATTCTGATCAGAAACTCGGCAGCCCCCGGCCCTAACGACCGCCCCAGTGCCACCTGTACACCGATACCGCCATCCCCGACAGGACAACCCCAGCCGCCCGACCACCCAACCACGCATTCCGCACCACTATCTCCTTCACCATCCCCGACCGCCTCCAATACACCAGACTGCCGCTGCCGCCGCACCCGACTGCCGCTGTCGCTGCTGCACATACTGTCGCTGTCGCTGCTGCCGTGGTTGTTGTACGCTGCCGCTGCTGCCGTGGTTGACTGAACGCCGGCCGAAGATCCACCCCGCCTGAGGAGAACCGTCAGCAAGCACAGATCCCCCATCCGCTACGCCTAGGTAAACGACCTATTTTTCCTTCTTTCTTGTATCGTGTTATATATATTCGTATTGTGACATCGTGTCGAGTGTCGGAATCCCGGACACAACCCTAAACTTACATAAACCCTACATATATGAATGGTGATGATTAACAAGGTTTAGCATTCATTAATAACCAACAATTTTCTTAATGATAGACTCGAATATAAAGACTTATTTTCCACCTAAAAACCTGGGCATTTACATGTATACTCAAGCATGGAAATAAGGACATATTTGTACTAAAACGTAACCAGCTTCGTAACCCATAACGTGGTAATTTATTATCATGAGATATATAGTAGCCGAGGATAGAACACGTGTACACCCTAGCTACGTGCACACGCGTTACTGTAGTCGACCAACCATGATTTTATGACAGTACCTAGAATAGCGTCATAATTAAGCATGTATTTTCCTTAGTGTCTGATGTTAGATTGCTATATTATATTGGTGTGTTTAGGATCATTGGATCAACTAGGAGATACCGCAGGAGCAGGCTTTTGGCATTCACAGCTTGAGGACTCAGACAAGATACCTTACCATGTATTACTGTTTAATTTAAATTATGCATATGTTGTATTGAGATCTTGTTATTTCCTTTTATACAACTATGTGCGTCCAAGATTGACTCGAGTGCAGTCGACGGATACGATGATGATTTAGTATCCTTGACCTAGTCACTAGTAGACTCACCCCAGTTAGGAGGATGCATTGATATCTTCCAAGACCTGACACTTTTATACGTATTCATAGTGACAATCTCATGTTGGAATGCGGGTTCGCGTGCTCGACTAGCTATCGCCGCGTGTGACATGCATCACGGTTAGCAAGTAATTCAGGGTTATTTCAGTATAGAGACTTGGCATTTAGATACGGGATATGCACGTCGAGTATTTGAATTGTATATCTATATTGGACGGGGAGGACGACTAGTAGGCGTATGGGACACCCACCACCCTTATGCAGATACCGCATGTAGAAGCATAAAAAATATGCTGAAGAGTTATACGCAGCATTTTGGTGCTGGGCAGCATAAAATATGACTTCGGAGCCATCAGCGTACAACAGAGCTTTCTCGCTAAGCACAGCGTAAAATACAAGCTCAAGGACTATCCACGTAATACAGTATGTTCAGGCTGCTTCAGCGTAAAAAAGGGTATTATATTGCCTTTATGGCGTAAAACTTATCCGTTCTTTATGCAGTATTGAAGTGTACGAGGAACACTTCGTATTCCTCGAGTGAACCTGTCAAATCATGTAGTGAACCTGACGTCTGACTCCTGACAAAGAGTACTGCACGACTACCCAGACGACGGTTGTAATGATGGTGCGGCACAGAGACCCATACCATCATTTAGTGAAGTTTCCCCGATACAAAGTGCTTCTACGCATACAAAGGAATACGCTGTCTAGTTTTACACAGGCAGATGTGAGCTTTTTATGCTCTGCAGAAGACAAACAGACTGCCACATCAAAAGCTGCTCTTCATACAGGGCTCGAGGCACGTCTCTGCATTTAATGCGCAGAGTGGTGACAGATCTTCGAGACACGCCTCTGCATTTAATATACGGAATGATGGCAGATCTTCAAAATACGCCTCTGCATTTAATACGCGGAATGATGGCAGATCTTCGAGACACGTCTCTGCATTTAATGCGCAGGATGGGGGCAGATCTCTATATTTAATGCAAGGGATTTGATTATATTTCTAAAGACTGGGCAAGCCGTAAATTCGGCTAATACGTCCACATCATCGCTTTTGCACATTACGCCAACTCAGGCTATATTTGCATTGGTACGTATTAAGCCTATTTGGTCCAGAATTCGCCAAGGCCTCAGTCAAATAAGGAGGATCAGCTATCTTCTACGCTAGCTACCTGTCTATGCAGCACCCGGCTTCTACGCCTAGTCGACTTTTATGCCTACTCGGCTTCTATGCCTGCCCGGCCTCTACGCCAGTTTGATAGCTATTTGGCTTCTACGCCATGGTGACAGTTATTGGCTTCTACGCCAACCTTTTCTACGCGAGGGATGACTACCTACGTGGCTTCTATGCCGTGATCTTCACAGTCGTTATACGTATTATCTCTTAATGGGACATGCGTCACACATAGATTCAGAAGATCATTTATACGTGGGTAACGGCCATTGTAACCGTAGTGTCAAAAGTGCCATACTCTCCACTACTCGGCTTCTACGCCGATTGGATGGTTACAGTTACTGAAACCCTATAAATAGATACCCCTATCAACGGAGGTCCAAGGTCGAAAAATTGGAAGAGAGAGTCAAAAAGTCTTTGAGAGAGAAGAATCCAGAGCTCAGACAAAGAGTAGTGATCGACGACTTTGGCATCGGGCATCCACTCTCCTCTGCAACCTTTGAAGCATCTCCTTCTTCTACGGCACTTCTCCATCATCGTGTGGTCCAAGGGACAAAGTAATCGACCACAGATCAGACTCCTATAGCAATATTTACCCAGATTAAAAATTATACTTGACATCCTCGTATAGGATTAATTGTACTTCTTGTTTGTAAACCAAAGAGCGAGTTTCGCATAAACCTCGTCTTATTTCTTTCGTTTATTATCAAACATAAGATGGCGACTCTGCTGGGGACATCTTTCTCTTCTAAGGAGAAAGCAATTGCTCAACACGATGCGGTATCTATAGGATCCATGAAGCAGACCCTGGTCGTCCAGTTCGACCAGTCTGCCTATGAAGATATGCTTCGAGCAGGGGGTAGCTCTTACCCTCTCTCTGTTCAAGACAACAGGAAGCTGCGTAGGGTTTGGATGCCCAAAACATCCCCTACCATTCCTGCCGACTCTCCGATCTCTCCGACCAGCCAGGTTGTAGCTGTAGAACCTTCGCGCTCCGCGCGTAAAACTCTGTCTCCCGTCTGTGATATGGCAGACAAAACTTCGAACAAAGCCTCAGTGCTAGTCCAGAAGTCTACTCCGCGCTCTGCACGTAAAATTCAGTCTCTCGTCCGTGATGTGGCAGACAAAACTTCGGGCAAAGCCTCAGTGCTAGTCCAGAAGTCTACTCCGCGCTTTGCACG
This sequence comes from Iris macrosiphon, assembly GCA_036927795.1. Taxonomy (NCBI): domain Eukaryota; kingdom Viridiplantae; phylum Streptophyta; class Magnoliopsida; order Asparagales; family Iridaceae; genus Iris; species Iris macrosiphon. The sequence goes on along the minus strand of JAYESA010000015.1, from coordinate 109,648,566 downwards.
TAAAACTCTGTCTTCCGTCGATGATGTGGCAGACAGAATTTCTGACAATGCCTTAGCGCCAAATCAGAAATTCCAAACGTGCTCCACGCGTAAAGATGCATCTGCCCTCCGCGGAAAAGCAGATGATCCCTGCAATCTACGCAAGGGAAAGCAAGTAGCGGACTGCTCAACTTCTCGGCCTTTACGCCAGCAAGGAAAGAATCTGCCCGCCCTCCGGATTATGCGAGGAGCTGATGGCCGACTAAGGACCTCCTCTGCTTTACGCCAGCCTGAGAAAAGCTCCAAATTACGCCAGACGAAGCCCCTCAGCGTAAAGAAGGCTCAGTTTGTGGAAAGACACACTCCTCGGGGATCATCCGCTACCCAGATGGCCAACCTGTTGTATACGGGTGGCACAGAGAGAACTATGGTTCCCAACATCCGTATGCCTACTGATGTGAACAGAAGGAACAAGCCATCTTCTTCTTCTGTAAATCCTCTTGACCTGTACGAATATCTGATCCAGAAACGCAAGGATAGGGGATCTTCCAGCATGTCTATTATGCCTCCTAGGGAGCACTACTGTAATAGCCATAGGATTGTAGTTAATTATTGCTGTTCTGAAGCAAAACGGTCAGTTTTTGACCGATTGAACTACTCTCTGTCTTCCCAGGAAGAAGAACCCACACATGCATCAATGAACATGGCTTTACGTGTTCCTAGAGGAAGGTTGAACTCAAGACGTCTAAGCCAAAGGAGATTCGACAAGCTCCTTAAGAACGCCGAAGCCGGGGTGTTTCGAAACACCCGCTCGAAGTCACGACAACCGGCTTTGTACTCTTCTGATTTCGATGCTGGGGGTCACCAGTTTCCCGAATCAGATGCTGAAAGTATAGAGTTAACTTCTACAGAGACCTATACTAATCCTTTAATGACACCCAGGGAGATGGAAGTCTATGCCATTGGAGATGAACGCGAGGAAGCTTTCCCGTCGGGGAGCACTGAGCAACGCATTGCTGTATTGGAGACATCTCCGAAAGAGATACAATCCATGATGGAGAACATGCACCAGATGATGCTGGCTCAACACACAGCTGCTATGGCTCAAGCATCGGTCCCTCCAACTCAGATACGTGTGGGGGTGGACTTACCACCATCCAACGCGAATCAGGAGCCTGCTCTAGATCAAGAGTCGGCAGCTCCCCCACATCCTATCTCGGAGAATGCACTGCCTACTGTAGGAGTTGCAATACAACCGATTCCTTACCACTTCGTGGTCCCGCTAGCGGCTGAAGGTCCGATGCAGGCAATACGGGAGTTGAAAGCCCAGTTTGATGCCTTGAAGCATAAAGATCAGCTCAAGAAATTGGGAATCAACCAGCCTTATCCGGCAATCTGGGATGAGGTCCCTTTCCCTCCTAGATACAAACCACAGACTATGGCTTTGTTCAAGGGAAAAACATCACCGAGTCAGTACATGAACTACTTCAGTATGATAACGGTGTTATTACAGGGGAATGACGCCCTCCTCACTCGGGTGTTCAAGGGTTGTCTCTCGGGAGTGGCTTATCAGTGGTACTGCAGTCTTGCGGACAACTGTATTACTTTCTTTGAAGACTTTAAGACTTTTTTCTTTGCATAATTCTACGAGGGAGGGATGGACATGTCTATGTCCTCTCTCATCTAAGTAAAGCAAAAGGAAAAGGAGAACGTTAGCACTTTTATCGAGCATTTTTGTCAAGCCACTTTGCAAATGTCTCCCGAAGTTCCAAACTCGGCATTAGTGGACATTTACAGGAAGAGCCTTCTTCCCGTAATCTCGGTATTCACGGGACCATATCAGTTCCATGATTGGCCCTCGTTCATCATCTCAGCGATAGCCGCCGACGACAACAGTCAAAAGGTGCGTGATAATGGCATCATGATCTCTGCCTCAGATAGAGGCAAGTGGTCATCCTCCAACAGCAACCCTCCTCATCGGGCTAAAGGAAAAGAAGCTCTGGCGATCAACACGTCCAGGCAAAAGACCGCGGCAACCACACAGACAAAACCTGGGACTTCCAGGCCCATTGAAGTGTACTCTTTTGACGACGACAATATTCCAAGCATATTCGAGTGTCTCATCAACAGCGGCAAGATTACCCTCCCTGAGGTGAAGCGGCCTAATGAAGTCGGCAGTACCAATAACCCCAAGTACTGCATCTTCCATAGATACATACACCACCCTACAAAAGCATGTTATGTACTGAAGAGGAAGATCCAGGAACTGATCGATGCAAAGGGCATCACTCTGCGCAACAGCGAGAAGACGGTCACAGCCAACATGATCTCCCTGCAATTTGGCAATCTGCCTCCCCAAGAAGTCCCGGATGGTGTTACGCCTATTTCCCGGACAACGATGAACATCGTTAATCTCCCTCCAGTTAGAGGTCAAAATCATGACCTGGTACCCCTAACTACCCAGCGAGGCGAGATTATGTGAGTTCATCCAGATCTGGTATCAGAGATCGAGGAAGAGACTCAAGCTGCTGAGACTAAGTCTAAGAAGAACTCGAAGCATAAACTATGTCACATGGTTACGATACACTCGGCATCGGAAGAGGAGGTTTTGGCTACTGGAACCCGTTCAGGGAAAGCTTACCTCAAGGACTATGGAGCAAGTCAGGAAGATGCACCGGCAGACGCTTCAGCTACCAAGCCTTCAGAACCGGAACCCGCCATACCAGAGACCGGTCCTTCGAGACCAACTACGGCGGACAAAGGGAAGCAAAAAGAATTACACTTCGATAAACCTTTGAAAAACATTCAGAACAAAGGTTTAGAGAAGCCATATAACTTCGACATCCTGGCCCAATTGGCTAATACACCAGTCAAGTTGTCCATCTTCGAACTACTCAGGCTCTCTTAAGATACTCGTCAAGCCCTGAGTGAAGCATTAATGCAGGCGAACGCATACTTGACCCAGCTCAAGTCCCCTGACGAAGAACCCGTGGCATGTCCTCAATGCCATAGTGTGATGGAGGTGATCCCGAATATCACTTTCACTCAAGATGACATGCTGTTAAAACATAACAGGCATGACAGACCCCTCTATTATACTGGGTACATCGGTTCCATGGAGGTTGACCGGATTTACATAGATCCGGGATCATCAATCAGCATCATTCCTCATGGTCTGCTCAGACCACTGAGAATTTCTACCAGCGAATTGGCTTACACCACCACTACGATCGTGGGTTTCAACGCCAGAAAAAGCAAGCCGTTGGGGAAAATTCGTCTGAAGATCCAGATTGGCGACCTCCGATCAGTAGCTACATATGTCATTGAATCAGAGGTGTCCTACAACATTCTGCTAGGCAGACCATGGATCCATGACCACAACATCATTTCTTTGACTCTGCATCAATGCTTTAAATATGTAGAGGCCCAAGGAACAGTACGAACGGAGTTTGCTGACCTGAACCCATTCAAAGGAGTAGAATCCTACTACTCTGATGCCATGTTGTACACTCAAGACTACATGGAGGAGGTGTCAGGCGAAGCAGAGAAGGAATCTCACCGGGAGCCAGAAGAACCCTCTGCCAAGCAACCTTTGTCAATCAAGGTGAAAGGGCGAACTACTCGTCCGAAAGCCATGGATACTATGGCTATCCACCTGAACAAGACCAGGTCAGAAAAAGGAGGTGATCCTCTAATGATCACTCTGAACCAGAAGCCTCCACCCTTGGTCATCAACCTTCGGCGCAGCAGGCAGCCGATTGATGTAAATACAACCGAGAACGTGGTTTCGGATGATAATAAAGATCCTCTTTTCCAGTATACTGACGCTCAAATTCCAAATTAGGAATCCTCTCCCCATGACGATATAGAACCTATAGCACAGAAATTCTTGGAAGCTATAGATTCCTATCATCTGTATATGTGGGAAGTAGCATCATCATCCAATATCATCACAACATATGGACCCTATAAGGATTCTATCTTTATTGTCCCGTCTACTTGCAGCAGTCAGCGTTCAATAGTCTTCGGCTGCATGTGCAATGAACCGACTGTACAAGAAGATTCTCCCGATGACGACGCTGGTAAAATGCAGATTCACAGATACAGCCCACAAGCTTTGAAGATTATGCAAAGTATGGGCTACGACTTGAAGCTGGAACCAAGCCTCAACTACGAGAAAAGTAGACGAATACCACTGTACGGTGATCCCTACTGTCAACGAACTCATTTCGGGTTAGGGTATACCACCTCCCTTGCAACTTCTGAGTCAAATGATGATACATTTTCCTCTTCTCAAAATGGCTCGCCGCCCTCCGGCTAATCTGATGCTCTCGAACGAACATTATCAGTAAATACGGTATTGGCAGACTTCTTCGAAGCAGACGAACAAGAATCTGAACCGTTTGAGAATGACTCTTGGGCTCAGCAAATGGATACACAATGGGAACTCCTATTCGAGCAGAGAGAACCTTCCACTGAAGATGAAGTTATCCGGATTAATGTTGGGGATAAGCTTTCGCCAAAGCCGATATTTATCAGTAACAATCTTTTCGAAGAAGAAAGGGAAAAAATTATCCAACTGATAAAAGAATATATCGACGTCTTTGCATGGAATTATGAGGATATGCTAGGTCTTGATCTAAAGGTGGCTACTCATAAACTCAATATATTACCCAATTCGAAGCCAGTAAGCAGCACCAGCGCCGGTTCTGCCCGGATATGATGGACGCCATTGAGGCTGAAATCAAGAAGTTGATAGCCTGCGGCTTCATCCGAGAAGAACAATATCCCGACTGGGTCGCCAATGTTGTCCCAGTCATGAAGAAAAATAGGAAAGTACGTGTCTGCATCGATTATCGAGATCTTAACACAATCTGCCCCAAGGATGAGTTTCCTCTTCCCATTACAGACGTCATGATTGACAATACCTGCAGATTTAAATGCATGTCTTTCATGGACGAGTTTTTAGGATACAATCAAATCAAGATGCATCCTGAAGACGAGAAGCATACTGCCTTTCGGACACCATTGGGGGTATATTGCTATACGATCATGCCCTTCAGATTAAAGAATATCGGGGCTATGTACCAACGGGCTATGAGTAACATATTCCACGAGCATTTATGCAAAATAGTGGAATGTTACGTAGACGATATAGCTGTCAAAAGCTGCCTCAAAGATAATCATATGCAAGACCTGAAGACAGTGTTTGAACTGATGCGCCAACATCAACTCAAAATGAATCCTACAAAGTTCTTTCTGGGTGTATCTAATGGCAAATTCCTGGGATTTGTCATCACCGCTAAAGGCATTCAAGTGGACCCTGATAAAGTCAAGGCCATCTTAGAAATGCGACCACCCCGTCATCTGAGGGAACTCAGGGGATTTTAAGGTCGTCTGGCTTATATCCGGAGATTCATGTCCAACCTCTCGGGGAAATGTCAGCCTTTTTCTCGTCTCATGAAGAAAGGTTTATCCTTCGTATGGGACGAAGCCTGTCAGCAAGCGTTTAATGATATCAAACGCTACCTCACTAATCCGCCAGTTCTGGTGCCTCCCGTCATAGGAAGACCCTTCTTGCTGTATGTTCAAGCGATGGATCATTCTTTGGGAGCTCTTCTCGCACAGAAGAACGATGTGGGTCAGAATAGGCTATTTACTATCTAAGCAGTATGATGGTCGGAGCTGAACACCGGTACAGTCCAGTGGAAAAAGAATGCTTGGCTCTGATGTTCGCTATCCAGAAAATGCGACACTATGTCACGGGCCAGACTATTCATATCATCTCCAGGATCAATCCTCTTCGGGTACTGATGAACAAGCCAAGTGTTCTTAATTCCCGACTCGCGACTTGGGCGATATTATTAACACCGTATGACATGGTGTACGTCCTTCAGAAGTCCATCAAAGGCCAAGCATTGGCTAATTTCCTAGCTGCTCATCCGATCCCGGAGACCTCCAAGCTATACGAGGACATTCCTGACGAAGTTGTAGAATGTAATTCTGTAATAGAAAGTGATGCATGGCAACTATTCTTCGATGGTGCCTCCAGGACTGGTCCCAGGGGAAACGTGGTTTCAGGAGTAGGAATTGTCCTGGTCACTCCCGAGAAACTCGTCATCTATCAAGCGTATTCTCTTAGCGAGCCCTGTTCCAATAATGTGGCGGAGTATAACGCCCTACTAATCGGGCTCCAATTCGCTAAAGAATTGGGCGTCGAATCTCTGGAAGCTTTTGGTGACTCTCTGCTGATCGTCAACCAAGTCAGAGGAATATATGAAGTCTGGAATCCAGACCTCATCCCCTATCACCGAGCAACGGTCGAGATAGCCATGACATTCAAAGGATTCTTCCTAGAGCATGTACCTCGATCTCAGAATCTGGAAGCTGATGCCCTAGCCAGTCTAGCTGCAGATTTAGCTATTCCTATAAGAAGACAGAATTCGGTAATCCTTCTTAGCAGAGATTTATTTTGTGTGAAAAAAAACTTGCACATAGAACACAGCTACGCTGTGAACCCAGATCCTCCCAAGAGAGACTGGAGAAGTCCCTTTATAGATTTCGTAGCATACGGAATCTTACCAGAGGACCCTAAAGAAGCAGTATCCGTCAAAAGACGATTATTACGCTTCTATTTTGATGCGTCTTCACAGTGTCTATATCGCCGGACCTAGGACGGACTGCTATTGAGATATCTCTCAGATGATGAGGTGCAGCAGATTATTCGTGAAGCTCATGACGACGTATATGGAGCGCATCAACCCGGTCCTTAGCTACAGGATCGTATCAGGAGGATGGGCTATTACTGGCCTACTATGATCACAGATGCAATAAAGTATGCAAGACAATGCAAAGCCTGTCAGGTTCATGCAGACTTTATACATCAACCTTCTGAACATCTACATCCTACGGTTGCATCCTGACCTTTCGAAGCATGGGGTATGGATATCATTGGTCCTATTCACCCGTCTTATTCCAGAGGTCACCGGTTCATACTGGCCATCACGGATTATTTCTCCAAATGGCCAGAGGTGTTCCCTCTTGCTGAGGTGAAGACATCTAACGTGATCAGCTTCATCAAGCATCATGTCATTTATCGCTTTAGGATACCCCGAAGGATAATTCATGACAATGGGCCTCAGTTCATCAGCCAAGCGTTTCATCGATTTTGCGATAAAAATCGGATACAAAATATGGCCTCTACGGCATATAATCCTGCTGCTAATGGTTTGACGGAAGCTTTCAACAAAACCATTATCAAACTCTTGAAAAAGTTTGTCTCTTCGAACAAGAGAGATTAGAATGAGAAGCTGGAAGAATGTCTCTGGGCATACCGTACAATGGTGTGAGCACCGACAGGTTGTACCCTATTCTCATTGGTCTATGGGAGTGAAGCAGTTCTCCCCGTCGAAATCCAAATTTTGTCACTCAGGATAGCAGTAGCTAATGAGTTAACTCAAGAAAAGAATGACCTATTAAGGCGTCAAGAGCTAGAAGGATTAGACGAGAAATGCCTCCAAGCTCAACAGCGCATCGCGCTCTACCAGGCACGCATTTCCAAAGCTTTTAATCAAAAAGTAAAGGAAAGAGTATTCAAAGTTGGCGAGCTAGTTTTAGTTGTGAGAAGGCCAATGATTATGACTCACAAGAGTAAGGGTAAATTCCAACCCAAATGGGAAGGCCCTTATGTGATCGAGACAACGTTCTTAAACGGCGCTTACAGGTTAGCCAAGCCTAATGGAGATTTGTTGATGGCTCCTATCAATGGCAAATTCCTGAAGAGGTATTATGCTTAATCTCCTTTGCTCAAGTGGAGTATGGTGAAGGCCTCATTCTGACAATACTACTTCTAAAATGAGACTAGTTGGATCGTATTCTATCATGTCCATATAATCTCTGAATAGATATATTTAACTAATTTGGAACGTCAAGGCCTATCACGTCCATATTATCTCTGATAGCGTTTTGTATACAAATTTAGTTGGATCATATTCTATTATGTCCATATAACCACTGAATAGACATGTCCAGCTGAAGCTTACCGAGAGTATATCACTTCCATATTACCTCTGATATCACTCTCACCCAAACCTGTCGTTTATATTCTAAAACGATGGGTCCATAAAGTCAGATAAAAGCCTCTTTATTATTCCCAGAAAGAGTAAAATTACATAAGTACATCATTTGGGGGGAGCGGTTAGGTCGCGAATCTGCTGCGCCAGCACGACCATCTTCTCAGTCCTGGAGCTTAAAATAGTAGCGCGAGCTCGCTCCAGTCGTACCTCGTCACTGCTCAGGAGGGACAGTTCGGATCTAGCCTGAACAAAACCAGCACAGGCAACCCCTGCATGCGCCAAGTTCTGTTGAGCTATACCCAGCCGACCATTCACCACATCTAGAGATTCCTATGACTGAGAAGCCCACTCCTTTGCCTGAGCGAGTTTTGCTTCCAGTCTGTGGATCCTCGCTATATTTCCTTTATGCTCGGCCTGGCACTTGGTTTGAAGAGGAATAACCTCCTCCAAGACAGTTTTCCTTTATCCATCTCCTCCTGATGTGTCTGGATGGACTTATTTAGGCCTTCCATCTGTTCGACAAGCTGCGCAGTCAGGGAGTCATATTCAGCCTGGACCAGGTCTTCAATGCTGCCTAGAGATAGCTGCAAATATTCATTAATAGGTTGCTCCAAACCATTAACTATCTGCTCCAGGGTATCAGCTCTCCCAGTATCGTCGAAATCTCTGATCGGCACTATCGCGAACTGAGAGGACCTCCTCAGCGCCTCGAAACCTAGATTCTTCTCTAACACCATTGATATCAATATCTTCATAGTGGTGTAGAAGATACTAGTATACTGCTCAGTCAGCATGGCTAGATCCGAATGGACGCTGGGAGTGACTACAATATTAGCAAAACTTCCTCCAGGAATGACCGCAGACGATGTTGCCATAGTCGTCGCCTCAACGGATGGTGCGACAAAAGAATATCCGCCAACAACGGACGACGGGGCCGGCATACTCAAAGGAGGCATTGTTGTAGTGACAGGTTCATCCTCCTCTCGAGATAGCGGAACTGTTTCAGGCGAGCCGGCACCCGAAAATGCTTCCTCTATGAAGTCGGGCAACTCCACATCATCCGCAGGAGCTAAAACAGAGCCAAAAGGCGCGTCAACACTGCCCTCCCCCTAGATGTCTTCCCCTGAAAAGAAGACAAAAGGAAGTTAATATCAAAATGATGTTAATCTTTCTAAAAAGAGGCATAAAGACGACATTTATCCATGGCTAATGGTATATATGTCGCGTCGGCAGCCAGTACAGCTAAATCATTTCTTAATGATGCTAAGCGAGCTGTCATACCTGGAGAAGGGGGTGTGTCAACCGATACTGGCAAATACTCTTCCAAGTCTTCGTTAAGATCTAATCGAGGCTCATCGGCTGGAATTTCACAGGGTATACTTACAAACGCGGTAGGGGATTTTCCTATTACTGGTCTGGATAAAGATATCCTTACTCGGCTCGGCCCAGAAGGCGATCTTGTACCACTATCTGAAGCGGTAGCAGCGACAGTAGCCTCAAGCAGAGATTCTCCGGCACCGCCAGCCGGAACTGTAGAGGTTCCCTCTCTAAAAGATGAGGAACCTCCAATCCAAGAATCGTCCCCGACAGGGGAAACAGCAGGTCCACTTCTAGGAGCCTCATGGCCGGGAATCCTGAGAGGACGACTAACCGTCTTCTTCTTCTTCTTGCGAGGGGAAGTCTCCTTCAGAACGGGAGCCCTTCGCTTGCCAGAGATGACCAGAGGCCCTGCAGGTGGAGGTATTTCATCCCTCGGTACTGCCAACAAAGGTTCATCTGGATTGACGGAATCTTCACCCTCATCGGAGGAAACTGAGGGGATTTCGTATCTTCCCACGGACTTGGAGGAGGGCATCCTAAAACTTCTACGCATATCAAAATCGCGATGGAAGGTGTTGGTTGCCACATAGAACTGGGCATACAAGTGGAGGATGCGCAGCTCCATGGAGAGTGAAGTCGCGGGCACACTAAAAGTTGCTTCTGTGCAACCCATGATGAAGTATCGCCACCCTTTTGCTCCATCGATAAGTCCACCCCTGGACTTGAAGCTGGTGACGGCATTGCCCACATGCAATTGGTCGTACCCGAACTGCTTGGCGAACCGACTAGGCAGATAGGGCTCCAAGAAGCAATGGTCTTCACTTCTGTACAGTAAATGGGAAGGTCTAATACAGACCAACCAATGAAAAGCTTCAGGAGAAAGGACGATCTTCCCTTCACCTGAGTCCTCAAGCCTGTACCCCTGTTGATTAATATGTACAGAGGGGACGGTGCAGAAGAGCTTCCAGCTGTGGCTGAAATTTAGCGCCCGCCGACAGTCTAAAACTGTGGTCACGTTCCAGGGGGAATTCTTGTAATTCAGCAAGAAATTACTCCCCGAGCTACTGCCAGAGCCGAGAGACATCACCCTGGGGTTATGGAGAATTAACCATCCCATCAAATACAGGTACGGTAATTCTACCCTGGGAAAGCTGTCACGCCGAGTTTCATCGGCAAGCAGCCCATCGGTCATGGCCCTCAAGCCAGCTTTTATGCGGCATACCATGGCAAGGAGCAAACCCAGTCTTGCCCCGAACACCAGACGCACTGCAGGCCATAAGGTATTGCGGTGGATGCGATCCGCAGATGCAATGCCGGGTACTACCAGTCGGCGCAGCCATATAGAGAGGAAGCCCGCCAGTTGAGCTTCCTTGGACAGAGGCCTGCAGCAATGCCTCAAATAACTGTAGGCCTTAGTGCCCGCAGGATATTTCCCTATCCCTTCGTCGAGAATCTAATCTGGAGCCCCAGCGTCTTCCATAAGATCATCGACTACCTGAGCACTAAGCACGCTCAGAAAGCTCAGAGTATGATCCTTGCTATCCAAGACTTTCTCCGACTTAGCAGTCCTGGCCCGATGAAAGAAGAGGTAGGATGCCCATTTATTGGTATGAGCCAGATTAGAGGGCTCATTATAAAAGGCGGTGCAAGCAAGGTAGTGGCACATCAGCTCCTGGTACACTGCCACTACCCGAGGGTCTGAATCCCCCAGCTCCCGATTTGTGGGAATATACTCTTCATAAGTTGTATCCCCCATTGGCAGTCTCGAGATCTCTGCCATTTCATGAAGGGCCAACCCCAACTCCCCCATCGGAGTGGCGAAAGTCCCGATGAGCGAGATATATCGCTCCATCAAAGCCAAAAACAAGTTGGGGTTGAGAGGTAACCCAACACTGGTAGAACTCACAGCTGCGTGCAGACCAATGCCCTCCAGCTCAGTCTGAAAATGCTTCAGGACCCAGTCAGCTAAACGAGCCCATCGAAGATTTGTAGGGGTGATCCACCCACTTGTCCGAGGGTTAACCTTGGGGTATACTCCTCCGTGCCCCCATGAAGTCATTGCAGAAAGTTGGTATTTGAACCGGCTGGAATAGTGCAGTTTCCTCACTCGGGACAATGCCCAGAAATAATCCCATGAATGGCATGACTGGACCGGAAGGACGGCTGACAAAGGACCCCTGGTCAGATCCTTTCTGATGAAATATCCTCCCCGGCTGGCCGTGAAAATTGGGAGTCAGTGTCCACGACATCCTCCTGGGATGTGTGGCATGGAAGAAGGCCGAGATAGGGTAGTCCCTCAGCATCTTGGGCAGATACATGACCAAACCCCCGGCAGGAAAAATCTAGAGTTCTTTCTTGGACTTCGTCTGGGACTGTTTGTCAATTATGTCCCCGAAGAGAAAAGCCAATTTTATATATTGTGCCCCGTCTATAGACGTCAGGGGCTCTCCGTTGATCATGCTCAACAGCATTCGCTCTCCTTGGGACGATATCAGGATTCTCCTTCCTTCAGGATATTGGGGTCCGGAGATAGGAAATGTCACGTGGGACAAATCCTCCAGGTAGTTGGAATACAGCATCCCGGCAGTGGAACCCATCACCTCGGCCAACGGAGACGCATGCAAGTTAACTGCAAAGTACAAGAAAAATACGTCAGTTTCTATACTAGACCTCTCAATCTTTTAGCATGTGCCAAAGATCAACAGTCTGTGCTCTACGCCAAGACTGTAAAAACTTGATCTTTTACGCTGGAATCTACTTCCAAGGCGTAAGATTCAAGATTAGCAGTAAAAAAAAAAATCTGATAGTCTGTGTTTTATGCCAGACTGTCAAAGTTTGAGTTATTATACCAAAATTTTTATCCAGAAGCGTAACACTCAAATTTTATGGTTTTACGCCAAGTTTCAACAATCAAAGCTTTTACGCCAGACTGCGAAAATATGGAGTTTTTACGCTGACATTTAGAAATGTGGGCGTAAAAGATGAAACATCTTTGTGCATCATCTTCCTCAGAGAGGCTATCAGCACAGGAGACAACCTAGCACGATCACGTACAACGTGTGTGAAGGGTTTTCTTCGTTCTTCTTGTCCCATAGGCCTTACCTATAACACCCGGTGCACAGCTCGCCGTCGGGACACTTCGTTCAGAATGGGGATCGCCTTGCCCGACGGGAGTCGCTCTCGCTTGGGCAGAGGAGCGGGAAGAGGACGCAGCCTTCTTTCCCTTAGAGGAGGAGATTGGTTTTGGCACCATAGCTGAAAACTCAGGTTGCTCAGAGTAAACGAAGGAGAGAACTCGGAGAGACGAAAGCTTTCTTTTGCAAAAGACGAGTGAAGAGTCTTCTCTCTGAAAGCCTTGGGATATATATAGAGTTCGGATGGACTCCTCGAATCCCTAACCAAATTTGACATTTAATATTCGGTTATGATTGGGGACTACGTCAGCCTATTGCTCAAGGAAGGTCGACAGTCAGCGAATTCGAAAAGTTTTTTGTACAAAGCAGATTCGTGGTTTTACGCCAAGGAGCTTTCTACGCTCGGCAGCTACAAATCTACGATTTTACGCTCACAGGCTATAAGTCTATGGTTTTATGCCCAGATGCTTTTATGTTCGGTAGCTTTTACGTACGAGAGGCTACAAACCTACGACTTCACGCTCAGAAGCTACAAATCTATGATTTCACGCTCGATGGCTTTTACGCTCAGAGGCAACAAATCTACAACTTCACGCTCGGAAGATCTTCTTTTCAGAGGCTACGAATCTACAGTTTTACGCCCGGATGCTTTTATGCTCAGCAGCTTTTACGCTCGAGAGGCTACAAACTTTTGATTTTTATGCTCATCTACATTACAGATCTATGACTTTCCGTATATCTGAGAATACGCGGGCCAGAATATGCGTACATCTGAACCATTCTCAGGATGGCCAATTGCAAGGGTTCACGCAGAAGATACTCCTTCTTGGCCTCAAAATATCCCAAGTACCCAAAGCATACAAAGTTCAGCATTGAAAATGACTCTTCTTCTTGGGTCGATTGGAGGTTCATCCAGAATCCAATCTGAATATTTCATCTACAGTTCAAGATGGCGACTCAATTTGACAGCCGTTTCTCGCCCTATTTTCAAGGGATTTTTGGAAAATCATTCTTGAAGATGATGGTCTGAACAAAAATTCTTCATATCAGAAGTGACGGTTCAGAATTCTACGCAGCTCCCATTCCTAACAGCAGGACAGTTCGAATACTCGACTTAAATGCTAATCGGCTTTCTGTACATCTTTAGTTATGCGTAAAAGACGGGACAGGATCTAGTACTCTTTCTATCATAGTCGGCGTAAAGTTATCCAGACGTGTCAAAGCTACACATATTCAGACTTCATCACAGCAACATATGGCAAGATAATCATATGCACAGAAGAAGACAATTTTATTAAATCATGATTACATATGAGGGAAATCCAGTCTACAAAGGGTTTTTCTTTATTTTTATGATTACATATGAGGGAAATCCCGTCTACAAAGGATTTCTCATTTGCACTTAGGATCACACCAAGAGTCTGTTCTGATAGGTTCTCGTATTGGTGGAGGTCTTCTTCAGTCTTCTTCAGCAGTTAGTCGGTTTTCGTGACCGATTAACAAAAAAATGATCAATGGCAGGAGGATACAAAACTGGGCCTGCCTGAATTATTCAGAGCCCATCCTCCACACGCCATGACAAATTGAGTTGAGGTTTTACACCCAACTCAATACCGGAAGACAAGGCTAGTTTGTCTCCCGTCCACGAATGACAGGGGAAAATATAGCCTGCAAGCTGTGTGGTCGAATGTGACCCTTCCTCTCTCCTGGACAAACTGCCATATGAAGTTGCTGATTATCCCGAGCAAAGGAAGCTATGATATCCTTCCATGATCCATCGTTGCAGAGAATATTTGCTCGAAGATGCCTTCTTTTTTGGCTTCTTACATGCTGGAAGAACATGGTCTTCTTCTTTAAGTCGACCCGACGAACTCCGGCCATCATCTCCGTATGGTGAAGGAGATGTGGAAAGAACAGGTTAACTTCTCAGCCCTTATATAGGCAAAAGAGAACACACCGAATCCCAACAAATCCTCGATAATCCGCCAAGAAGTCAGCCTTGAAGAACGTGTCAGACTTGACCGTTTCATGCTTTATTCAAAGTGTTTCAAATTACGTGGAATTTAAAAACTTTGAAGGAGGTCTTGTAGAAGCATAAAAAATACGCTGACGAGTTATACGCAACATTTTGGTACTGGGCAGCGTAAAATGTGACTTCGGAGCCATCGGCGTACAACAGAGCTTTCTCGCTAAGCACAGCATAAAATACAAGCTCAAGGACTATCTGCGTAATGCAGTATGTCCAGGCTGCTTTAGCGTAAAAAAGGGTGTTATATCACCTTTATGGCGTAAAACTCATTTGTTTTTTATGCAGTATTGAAGTGTACGAGGAATACTTCGTATTCCTCGAGTGAACCTGTCAAATCATGCAGTGAACCTGACGTCTGACTCCTGACAAAGAGTACTGTACGACTACCCAGACGACGGTTGTAATGATGGTGCGGTACAGAGACCCATACTGTTGTTTAGTGAAGTTTTCCTGATACAAAGTGCTTCTACGCATACAAGGAAATACGCTGCCTAGTTTTACACAGACAGATATGAGCTTTTTACGCTCCGCAGAAGACAAACAGACTGCCACGTCAAAAGCTGCTCTTCGTATAAGTCTTGAGACACGTCTCTGCATTTAATACGCAGAGTGGTGACAGATCTTCGAGACACGCCTCTGCATTTAATGCGCAGAATGATGGCAGATCTTCGAAACACGTCTCTGCATTTAATGCGCGAAATGATGGCAGATCTTCGAGATACGCCTCTGCATTTAATGCGCAGGATGGGGGCAGATCTCTGTATTTGATGCAAGAGATTTGATTATATTTCCAAAGACTGGGCAAGCCGTAAATTTGGCTAATACGTCCACATCATCGCTTTTGCACATTACGCCAACTCAGGCAACATTTGTATTGGTGCGTATTAAGGCTATTTGGTCCAGAATTTGCCCAAGGCCTCAGTCAAGGAAGGAGGATCAGCTATCTTCTACGCTAGCTACCTGTCAATGCAGCATCCGGCTTCTACGCCTACTCGGCTTTTATGCCTACTCGGCTTCTACGCCTGCCCGGCCTCTATGCTAGTTTGATAGCTATTTGGCTTCTACGCCATGGTGACAATTATTGGCTTCTACGCCAACCTTTTCTATGCGAGGGATGACTACCTACGTGGCTTTTACGCCATGATCTTCACAGTCGTTATACGCATTATCTCTTAATGGGACACATGTCACACGCAGAATTAGAAGATCATTTATACGTGGGTAACGGTCATTGTAACCGTAGCGTCAAAAGCGCCATACTCTCCACTACTCGGCTTCTATGCCGATTGGATGGTTACTGTCACTGAAACCCTATAAATAGAGACCCCTATCAACGGAGGTCCAAGGTCAAAAAATTGGAAGAGAGAGTCAAAAAATCTTTAAGAGAGAAGAATCCAGAGCTCAGACAAAGAGTAGTGATCGACGACTTTGGCATCGGGCATCCACTCTCCTCTGCAACCTTTGAAGCATCTCCTTCTTCTACTGCACTTTTCCATCATCGTGTGGTCCAAGGGACAAAGTGATCGACTATAGATCAGACTCCTATAGCAATATTTACCCAGATTAAAAATTATACTTGACATCCTCGTATAGGATTAATTGTACTCCTTGTTTGTAAACCAAAGAGGGGGTTTCGCATAAACCTCATCTTATTTCTTTCATTTATTATCAAATACCACACTCGACGGAGTGATACGGACGTATATATATATATATATATTACAGATACCACGTGCTTTAGAGTGTTGGACGTACTTGGTGACTTTACGGATACCACACTCTATAGAACGTTGGACGTTATTATATTCCTGTGCCCATGTTATAGGGGCATGTGTAGCATATACTAGTCGGTTGGCACAACTGGTGAATTACGTTAGCATATGTCTAGCCTACACCTTCCCATATACTCGTAGTTGTCCTCACATTGTATTCACTTAGATAGTTAGCACACCCTTTTATTATATTTACTTTATTCAGTATTTATATATGGCATGCTTCTATGTATCTTGTTACGTCCCTCTGACGACCTGGTACCTTTCCAGATTTGGACGAGGCATATTATCCCACTGTGTATGGCCCAGGACAGGAGACGAGGTTCACTACCGCAGAGGAGCTAGAGGTGTTACCGTCAGAGTTTCTATGATCACTTGGTAGGCATTCTACCTAGGATTGGGAGCATCATTATCTAGATAGCCGATGCCCTAGTCATTACTCTTTTATCTACTATTTCAGTACTTTTATTTCGTCATAGTAGTGGGTTTGTTCCCACCATATATTATTGGTTGTACTATGATATCTTGAGACTGGTGTTTATCGTTCAGCAATTTATTTAGTACTTCTTGCTGTTTATTTTGTGGATGAGATTAGCTTACCTGTTGTTGACTGATATTGGGACATGTTAGTATTTAGGACAGCATAGCACTCTTCGTTAGGATCCATTAAATTAGGATATCCTCGGAGATGTATCAGCTGGCTATTGCCACGTGGTCTGGTCCCGTGTATTTTGGGACTAGGGCATGACATAGTTTTAGTGGTGGCCCATGCAGGTCAACTTTATCGCTTGTGGTATGATAGCATGCCCAGTGAGCCTGCAATAGGAAAGAAATTACTAGGTCTCATCTACTCTGATTACGGTTTTGAACTTCCTTCATGTTACTTCTAAATATTTGTATCCTGTTTGGTTGATCCCGTCCTCTTTTTAATAAAATCATGTCTCTTGCAGCAAGATGAACTTGCGCAGCGGACGAGGAGCACCCAGCACTATGGTACCAGCCAACACCACTCAGGAGAGGGAGACACCCCAAGGACTACCTAGAGGGCAACCACCGCCACCGACCCCGCTGATACATTGGCACGAGACTTCTCAGGGAGATCTGACTTCGCAGAACGAGGGACGGACTTCCCAGACGATCCCCACACAGCATTGTGAGGGCCAGACTTTAGAAGCTACGCCGATGCCACAGACCGAGTGGCCGACATCTGAGGAGACCCCTACCGTACAGCCAGAGGTTCCATTACCACCATCTCTACCTTATCCACCCCAGCTGCTATAACTTGATGGACAGCCACAGATGCTATAGTTCTTTCAGACTATGATGCAGGCACAGTGGCATCAGACAGAGACGTTGAGACAGAGTTTAATAGCAGTACTATAGAGGACACCTGTCCCAGCACCCGTACCAGCACCTCTACCAGCCCAGACAGGTGGCACTGTTAGATGGTTCCGACAGATGGGACCAGATACTTTCTCAGGAAATGAGACTGCAGAAGAGATCTTCGATTGGGTCGCCAACACGGAGATGCTACTAGAGGCGTCATAACTGCACCCAGACCTTTGGATGACTGCAGTAAGGGCCCAACTAAAAGGCAACGCCCATTACTGGTAGGATTCCATTGAGCACAGTATAGGCAAGAACCAGACTTGGGAACAGTTCTTAGAGTACTTCTATGTGAAGTATTTCCCGGTGTCACTACCACGTTCCGAAAATAGGGGTATTTTTGACTTTTTACAATATTTAATATTAGGATAGTTACAATTATGTAATTGCATGATAATTATTTGTTTTAAATAATTATGTGATGTATAATTATATATATAATTATCTACAGTGTTCATTTGTGTTTGTGCTAGTAGACTTGACCTAGAAACCAGTAGGTGAACACCTGTCCGAATTGTGGAATTCAGTATTTAATTGTTTATTTTAGAATTAAATTCTTGGAGGTAATAATTAATTACCGTATTTATTTAATTATTGCGCATTGCCTTTGCTTCAATATTTGGAGCAGTATCCTGACTTTTGTCTTCCAACAAATTTCACAATCTTACCCTAGACATGCCCGCCTTCCATTCTGCTATTTTTGCAACTCATAATTATGCTCTTTGTACATTATTTCTAGCCGCACAAAAATCGTCGCGGACGTTATTTAACAAATTCCTATTTTGTATCGTTGTGCGTTCCAATCGAAAATTGGAGGCAATCTTGACCTATTTTTCGTGCGGCCCAAATTAGGGTAATATTCTGTTCTGAGTCTTCTTCATTATTGGTATTGATGACCTGACCTGATTTTGGCTCCATGTACTCCTAATTAATTGTTGAACACAACTCGCATTTATTTCTATTTAATTTGAGGATACCATTTCATCTGATTCCGTAAATTCCAATTTAATTCCAGTGCCCTGTAAATTGAGCCCATACCGATCATACAGCGCCCCCTGACCCTACAAAATACCGGACATCGAATCGCCCGCCAAATTTTCGTCATTTTATGTGATTGTGCAATTTTCCAAATTTAAGGGGGCTAAATTGCAAATTTGTATTTTTGTGTCAGCACCAAATTGTTTAAACAATGAGGGAACCTAAAATTATTTTTAGCCCTCACCCTCATTCCTACATGAATTAATTTTTCTTCATGTTTAATCTGGACCCCTCATTCTAGGGGTCAAATCCTCACCCTTCATCAAACCCTCTCCCCTATATAATGTCTTGTCCTATCAAGCCCTAATCCCCAAAAATGCAACCTAGGAATTCCCCCACTCCAAACAAACCGTAGCCTCCATTTTTCTTCTCCTTCTTCCTTTCTTCTTCTCTTTTCTTCTTCTTCTCTTCTTCTTCTTTCCTTAGTTTTTCTTTTTGAATTTCAAAGAGAAAAAAAGGAGGGAAATATTACTGTTCTCAACCCGACTTCCTGATTCATCCGGTGGCCGCTGTCAGTCCGGCGATCTCCCCGACTCCTCCCTGCTGAGATCTCCGGCGGCAAGTCCAGCCTGCTGAACTCCTCCCTCTCCTCCATTCCTCAGCCCCACCCGGCCAAGTACGGCTGCTCTCCTCCCCTCTTTCCTGGGTGCAACCCCGCGAGCCTCCTCCTCTTAGCTCCTTCCTTTCCCCCCACTGCTCACTACTCCGGCCACCCCACGGGAATTTCCTCCACCATTAGAGCCGCTGCTCAGCCACTGCACCCGACGGCCAACTCCTCATTCCCCGCCGACCTGCTGTCGCTGCTCCTCTCTCCATCTCCTCCTAGTTCCCTCGCACCACCGGCCAGGCCCGACCCTGCAGCAACCCGACCTCACCCCCTGTGCTCCGACGGCTGCTCCTCCCTCACGATCTCCCTCGACTCCTCCCGCTGCTGTTCTTCCCTGAGTGCCCTTCCCGATCACCTCTCCAGCACCAACTGCTCCGACCGAGCACACCCCGGCGAGCCTCTTCCTGCTGTCAGTCCAGTCCGGCAGCCATCGACTCCGATCCACCACCTCTGTGAGATTTCAACTTCCTCCACCCTCCTTTAATAGATTAATTCCTGGGTGATTGAATTGGTGAATATGAATTCCTATATATTAATATATAATAAATTCATGTATATATATGTGTATATGAATGTACATTGTTCTATTTCAGATAGTATATATGTATCATATATGTGTGTAGGTTTTATTAATTATATTTATATACATATGTATGTATTATTTTTATGTATATGTATGTATATTTTTATTAATTGTATTTTCATATATATATGTATGTATATTGGTATTCTCTTATAGTGTGTATCTAATAGTGTATATATATATGGTTAACAGATTGATAAATACGTATTTAATACGTATTTAGTAAATTAGTATATGTATATGTATATTGTTTATTTAATTAATATTTAAACACATAATGTATAGTATATATATAATGTATGTATAGTATGAAATTAATGAAATTTATATAATGTACAGTGTACATATAATTGGTATATGTATATACATGTATTTTATACATATATACTTAGCATATTTTCAATATATAATTAATTAGTATGGGTAGGTATACTATATATATGTATATAATAAATCTTCTTAGTATATATATATAATTACGTATTTTAGTGTGTATTAGGGATATGTATATATATGTTTTATATACACTTAATATATTTTCAATGTATATATATATATATATATAATTTGTATATATGTATACATATATATATATTTTGGTATACACATATATAGATATATGAACGCATTTTGACATATGTTAATTATATATGTACGTATTTTGGTGTATAGTATGTGTATTTCATTTAATGTATATATGTATGTATTTTGGTATAAATATATATATTGCTTGGTATATGTATATATATTTTGTATATATATGTACTTAATATATTTGCAATTATGTATAATTAGTATAAATGTATATATATATATTGTACATACAATTAATGTATTGTATATGTATTTAATGTGATGTACTAGTATTAGTATACATTTTAATAATAACATTGACAATATATATATATATATTTTTAAAATGTATTTTTAGCATATGTATGAGTATATATATATATTGTTCAACTAGTATAAATTAGAGATGTATATAAATTGGTGTATATATATATATTGTAAGTACTAATGTAGTTAAAAAATAGATATATGTATATTTATACGTATCCCTACTAGATGACCCTAGTTGACTAGTGCCATACCTGGCAGAGCCCCTGAGTTCATGTATTTGTGATGTGTTAGTGTAGCACCTGATGCAAATATTGTATTTGATATATTTTTAGGACTGTTGGTTCCTCCAAACGATACTCTGGGACAGGACATTGGCATTGCCAGCTAAGGACCCAAGGCAAGTACATTCTCTGATTAGTTTCTAATTTATGATATCTCCTATGTTCACTGTATCTAGTGTAAATATCCATGCTCTTGACACGCTGGTTACACGGATTGGTATACACGGATCTCGTCATGAGATGTTATTCCTTATTCATGGTGTAGCTTGTACAAGACTTGTTTTCTTGTTATCTTGTGCATGTACAGACACTGATTCCCGGGGAGATTTGCTACCTCCCTAGGGAATCCCGTGCCATAGCGTACCATGATTGGATCTACTATACCAGTCGGGGTGGGGAGTATTTTAGTGTAGATATGTGATCATACCCAACTTTTCATGCATCATAGCTCACCCCACATCTCACGTCGGGTGCGGCCTGACCATCTTCGTGCTTCATAGCTGTTACTTGTGATTAGCCTGACCTCTTCGTGCATCATAGCTAACCAACGGTTAGCCTGACCTTCATGAATCATAGCTAATCACATGTAACCAGCCTGATCAAGATCCCAAGCCGATCACATGTTAAAGCTAGTACTCACACACTTAGTCATAGGTTTCTTGCTCATGGACATATTGTTTCTTTTCCTGCAGTTACTTACAGTATTTCCAGTATTTCTTTTATTGTACATTTCTCGTACCTATACATGCATTTGGTATATTTCCATCTAGAACTGCTACATAGTTTATGTCATTTATATAGAACTGCTATTTAGAGATGTACTTTGCTCCTTCCTGACTAGAAAATATTTTTCCAGACTGTGACCTTAGTGACACACTTGGAGATTGGAAGTTAATGATTGCAGGTATGATTATTTTGTCATTAGTTTTGTGTTATGTTCTTTTGTTTCTTCAAATTCTTATCGTGCTGTAGTTGTGATTGAGTATGTTGTTCATTTTTATAGTGATATCCACGTCTCCTTATGGAGTTGGGTATTCACGTGAGTTTGATTAGATAGTTACATGACCTAGACAGCGTTCTACCGCCGATGCTGCGGCGTAGGCTGGACGTACCCACGCACTCGTGCCCCTAAACCGGGTGCGGGTCGTGACACGTTTTTAGTGGTGGCCCATGCAGGTCAGACATCGCAAGTTCTGCGATGTCGTAGTAGTGCGACGAATTAGTTGTACTACTCGTGCCTGCTATAGAATATAGGACATAGGATACTAGGATGAGAGAGGATACTTAATCACAAATTCTTGAGAGATTCCTGGGACGACCCCTTGAGAATCTTATTACAATTTCCAATTTAAATCTTTTTCTTTGTTTCCGTCCGCTCTCGCTTGTTGTTTCTGAACTTGATTCTTGTTGAGAAGTTATTAAATTAAAATCTTGGTGTCATTGATAAGCTTGATTCTTGTTGACCAGTTGTTGAATTTAAACTCTTGGTGTCGTTGTTGAGTTTTGATTTTTTTTTCGAGATGAATTTTACGGACTAAACTTTACGGTATCATCTGATGACATATGTTGATGAGGACAGTGAGAAAGGTAAAACGTCTACTTTGGTTATGGAACCTAGAGTTATCGCAGCCATACTAGCTGCCGTGACGAGAACATAGGAACCAGACTTGGATGTACATACTATAGTTATGAAACTTAGAGTCTCTCGCAGCCATACCGGTTGGCGTGGCGAAGATTCTAGATGACGTGATTATAGGGTTGCATACTTTAGTTACGGAACCTGTCGTTTATCGCACCAATGCTTACTGGCGTGGCTAGGATTCTGAGTGTCATGATTTCGGATAGACGTGTATGATTATCAGGTTGTATCTTAAATTGGTTCTTAAAGTATCATCTCAAGACTTATCTATTTATGTTGTTTCGGGACTTTATTCCATCGCTTCTTTTCTTTACTAGCAGTAAAGATACCTTTCGTCCTTATCCAGTTCCTTTTTGAGCTTAATTTCTTTGAGGATCCTTGTTAGCGTGATAATTAGTGACTTACAATTTTGGTTGTATCTTGTATTAGTTTGACTGAGTGTGACTTGTGAGTTGGTAAGTGTTTCTTAGTTGGACATGTGAGCAGTAGGCTTTAATCTAGAATTAACCCATAGCATAGTACCTTGTAACAATGGTTCTAGGATAAGGTCATTAGAGACTGTGAGTAGAAGGAGAGTATAGAGTATCAGTGATAGTTCAAGAGTTAGTATCAGAGCCATCATACCCGTCCTGGATAATCATGATTATGCAATTGGATGATCTACGTGAACAATTAAGTATCCAGGAATTGTGTTAAAGATTATGGAGCATGATGTTCAATTTGATGATTGATATCGGGTGTGTTAAAGGTAAGGAATTGTATATGCAAAAAAAAAAAAATTAATGAGCTGTCATGAGTGGAGAAATATCGGAATTGGTAATGAAATTGGTGAGGCGTATCACAGATCAGTTTACCAGGCTGTAAAAGATTACAGGAAAATACATATACAACAATCGAGATGAGGAACCATACACATACCCACGAGAGTAAAGAAACATGAGTATTATAGAAGGTACAGGTAAACAGGAGTCTAATGAGCTTGATAAGATAATTCATTAATGAAGCTAGTAATATAATACCAAGAGTGCCAATAATTCTATATCAAGGATTATTAAAAATGGTGCTAGTAACAGTAAGCACTCAGTGTGATGATAATTAGATGATATACCAGTTGACATAAATTGAAATCACGAAAGAAAACACAGTTGATGATAACTTTGATCATTGGAGGTAATAGTACAAGTGATTCAGGCAGTACAATTTTAGTACACAATTATAGACACTAGATGCATTGAGTGCACCTTGAGTATCAGAGACCGTGAGCACTGATATATACATTGTGGAGTTATAAATTCAAAGGTGGAAATAAGATTTTAATTTTTAAAATAATAGAGGAGTTGAGATTATGTCATTAAATTTTGAGGATTCGAATTCAATTCAATAAACATAGTCAAGGCTATAAGGATTTTAAAGGTGATTAAATTTTTTGATATTGAGTATCTGATTTTGAGGAGTATATGCAATTATTTTAAGTTGATCGAGAAGTTAAACCTTGACGATTATTTCGAGGATTAACTTTATGGTAGATAAGAGATGAATATTAATATATGAGTAGATGATATACATGTGTAAGGATCTGATGACTTGAGTATGATTGAGATCTCACTGCCAACTGACTTGGGTGTCCATCTAGGGTTGTATTAGAGAGAGCAGTACTTAGTATAGTGTGTTGCAATTGATATGCACTTGAGTGATAAGAATAACTAGTATCAACTATTGCAGTAGGTAAGGAAGCTAGCAGTGAGTATGCTTGTAGTAAAGTGTGGTACCTAAAGAGATAGAGGTATCAAACTTTCCATGCATCGTTTGACCTATGATTGTGTTAGAAGATATTGCAAGTAATATGTTAGCAGGTTCTTTCTTTTCTTTTCTCATGTTCTTTTGTCTTCTGATTGATTGATACCTTAGTACCGTAGCTTGTATGCATGATTTTTGTTATAATGTAGTTAGTAGTACCCCTGATACAGAGACTGCAATACCATGACAAAAGACACCATGATCATACATATTTCCCTTAGGTTGCATGTTGTATGGTTGTAGGTAGAATTCTCTTAGACTTTGATTGTTGAGGATTTAACTGTAGTAAAGATTAACGAAGAGGTTATGACTTGACAAGAGAGACAAGATGATTAAAATTCGAGGAAACACCAATTTAAATAGAGGGATAAGAATTTAACATGGCAGGATTTATGATGTATAAATTCCAGGAAGATTATGACATGCTTAAATTGGTTATTAAAATTGGGAAATTTTGGGAGATTATCAACATACTTATTTGATTGCAAGTTATGAACTTTCAAAATGTTATACTTTGATTTGGAGAATCCTTAAGTATCGCATTGTAAAGTATTTGAGGGAAGAGAAAACCGAGAAATAAAAATTTTGGTGGACTAATGTTAAATTCAAACTTTTTGAACGAGATTACATCTTTGCATTGATTAAAATCAAGTTAGAGGAGTGGGTATTAAATTCCGAGTATTGAATTATTAAGTAAAAACTTTCAGGAAATTTTTGATAAAAATGGACTTTGATTCTATTTCGAAGATTTTTTAGGAATACAAATAATACAGAATTTTGGAAAATTGTGAAAAGACATCGTGGATTATTACCTGATTTTGTGGATGATGAATTTAAATTTTGAGGGAAATAATAATGTGTATGATTAAATGCTACTACGAGGATTTTAAATTTCGAGGACAAAATTCTTTTAAGGAGGGTAGACTTGTCACTACCACGTTCCGAAAATAGGGGTATTTTCGACTTTTTACAATATTTAATATTAGGGTAGTTACAATTATGTAATTGCATGATAATTATTTGTTTTAAATAATTATGTGATGTATAATTATATATATAATTATCTACAGTGTTCATTTGTGTTTGTGCTAGTAGACTTGACCTAGAAACCAGTAGGTGAACACTTGTCCGAATTGTGGAATTCGGTATTTTAATTGTTTATTTTAGAATTAAATTCTTGGAGGTAATAATTAATTACCGTATTTATTTAATTATTGCGCATTGCCTTTGCTTCAATATTTGGAGCAGTATCCTGACTTTTGTCTTCCAACAAATTTCACAATCTTACCCTAGACATGCCCGCCTTCCATTCTGCTATTTTTGTAACTCATAATTATGCTCTTTGTACATTATTTCTAGCCGCACAAAAATTGTCGCGGACGTTATTTAACAAATTCCTATTTTGTATCGTTGTGCGTTCCATTCGAAAATTGGAGGCAATCTTGACCTATTTTTCGTGCGGCCCAAATTAGGGTAATATTCTGTTCTGAGTCTTCTTCATTATTGGTATTGATGACCTGACCTGATTTTGACTCCATGTACTCCTAATTAATTGTTGAACACAACTCGCATTTATTTCTATTTAATTTGAGGATACCATTTTATCTGATTCCGTAAATTCCAATTTAATTCCAGTGCCCTGTAAATTGAGCCCATACCGATCATACAGCGCCCCCTGACCCTACAAAACACCGGACACCGAATCGCCCGCCAAATTTTTGTCATTTTATGTGATTGTGCAATTTTCCAAATTTAAGGGGGCTAAATTGCAAATTTGCATTTTTGTGTCAGCACCAAATTGTTTAAACAATGAGGGAACCTAAAATTATTTTTAGCCCTCACCCTCATTCCTACATGAATTAATTTTTCTTCATGTTTAATCTGGACCCCTCATTCTAGGGGTCAAATCCTCACCCTTCATCAAACCCTCTCCCCTATATAATGTCTTGTCCTATCAAGCCCTAATCCCCAAAAATGCAACCTAGGAATTCCCCCACTCCAAACAAACCGTAGCCTCCATTTTTCTTCTCCTTCTTCCTTTCTTCTTCTCTTTTCTTCTTCTTCTCTTCTTCTTCTTTCCTTAGTTTTTCTTTATGAATTTCAAAGAGAAAAAAAGGGGGGAAACATTACTGTTCTCAACCCGACTTCCTGATTTATCCGGCGGCCGCTGTCAGTCCGGCGATCTCCCCGACTCCTCCCTGCTGAGATCTCCGGCGGCAAGTCCAGCCCGCTGAACTCCTCCCTCTCCTCCATTCCTCAGCCCCACCCGGCCAAGCACGGCTGCTCTCCTCCCCTCTTTCCTGGGTGCAACCCCGCGAGCCTCCTCCTCTTAGCTCCTTCCTTTCCCCCCACTGCTCACTACTCCGGCCACCCCACGGGAATCTCCTCCACCATTAGAGCCGCTGCTCAGCCACTGCACCCGACGGCCAACTCCTCATTCCCCGCCGACCTGCTGTCGCTGCTCCTCTCTCCATCTCCTCCTAGTTCCCTCGCACCACCGGCCAGGCCCGACCCTGCAGCAACCCGACCTTACCCCCTGTGCTCCGACGGCTGCTCCTCCCTCACGATCTCCCTCGACTCCTCCCGCTGTTGTTCTTCCCCGAGTGCCCTTCCCGATCACCTCTCCAGCACCAACTGCTCCGACCGAGCACACCCCGGCGAGCCTCTTCCTGCTGTCAGTCCAGTCCGGCAGCCATCGACTCCGATCCACCACCTCTGTGAGATTCTAACTTCCTCCTCCCTCCTTTAATAGATTAATTCCTGGGTGATTGAATTGGTGAATATGAATTCCTATATATTAATATATAATAAATTCATGTATATACATGTGTATATGAATGTACATTGTTCTATTTCAGATAGTATATATGTATCATATATGTGTGTAGGTTTTATTAATTGTATTTATATACATATGTATGTATTATTTTTATGTATATGTATGTATATTTTTATTAATTGTATTTTCATATATATATGTATGTATATTGGTATTCTCTTATAGTGTGTATCTAATAGTGTATATATATATGGTTAACAGATTGATAAATACGTATTTAATACGTATTTAGTAAATTAGTATATGTATATGTATATTGTTTATTTAATTAATATTTAAACACATAATGTATAGTATATATATAATATATGTATAGTATGAAATTAATGAAATTTATATAATGTACAGTGTACATATAATTGGTATATGTATATACATGTATTTTATACATATATACTTAGCATATTTTCAATATATAATTAATTAGTATGGGTAGGTATACAATATATATGTATATAATAAATCTTCTTAGTATATATATATAATTACGTATTTTAGTGTGTATTAGGGATATGTATATATATGTTTTATATACACTTAATATATTTTCAATGTATATATATATATATATAATTTGTATATATGTATACATATATATATATTTTTTGGTATACACATATATAGATATATGAACGCATTTTGACATATGTTAATTATATATGTACGTATTTTGGTGTATAGTATGTGTATTTCATTTAATGTATATATGTATGTATTTTGGTATAAATATATATATTGCTTGGTATATGTATATATATTTTGTATATATATGTACTTAATATATTTGCAATTATGTATAATTAGTATAAATGTATATATATATATTATACATACAATTAATGTATTGTATATGTATTTAATGTGATGTACTAGTATTAGTATACATTTTAATAATAACATTGACAATATATATATATATATATTTTTAAAATGTATTTTTAGCATATGTATGAGTATATATATATATATTGTTCAACTAGTATAAATTAGAGATGTATATAAATTGGTGTATATATATATATTGTAAGTACTAATGTAGTTAAAAAATAGATATATGTATATTTATACGTATCCCTACTAGATGACCCTAGTTGACTAGTGCCATACCTGGCAGAGCCCCTGAGTTCATGTATTTGTGATGTGTTAGTGTAGCACCTGATGCAAATGTTGTATTTGATATATTTTTAGGACTGTTGGTTCCTCCAGACGATACTCTGGGACAGGACATTGGCATTGCCAGCTAAGGACCCAAGGCAAGTACATTCTCTGATTAGTTTCTAATTTATGATATCTTCTATGTTCACTGTATCTAGTGTAAATATCCATGCTCTTGACACGCTGGTTACACGGATTGGTATACACGGATCTCGTCATGAGATGTTATTCCTTATTCATGGTGTAGCTTGTACAAGACTTGTTTTCTTGTTATCTTGTGCATGTACAGACACTGATTCCCGGGGAGATTTGCTACCTCCCTAGGGAATCCCGTGCCATAGCGTACCATGATTGGATCTACTATACCAGTCGGGGTGGGGAGTATTTTAGTGTAGATATGTGATCATACCCAACTTTTCATGCATCATAGCTCACCCCACATCTCACGTCGGGTGCGGCCTGACCATCTTCGTGCTTCATAGCTGTTACTTGTGATTAGCCTGACCTCTTCGTGCATCATAGCTAACCAACGGTTAGCCTGACCTTCATGAATCATAGATAATCACATGTAACCAGCCTGATCAAGATCCCAAGCCGATCACATGTTAAAGCTAGTACTCACACACTTAGTCATAGGTTTCTTGCTCATGGACATATTATTTCTTTTCCTGCAGTTACTTACAGTATTTTCAGTATTTCTTTCATTGTACATTTCTCGTACCTATACATGCATTTGGTATATTTCCATCTAGAACTGCTACATAGTTTATGTCATTTATATAGAACTGCTATTTAGAGATGTACTTTGCTCCTTCCTGACTGGAAAATATTTTTCCAGACTGTGACCTTAGTAGACTGGTTTCTGACACACTTGGAGATTGGAAGTTAATGATTGCAGGTATGATTATTTTGTCATTAGTTTTGTGTTGTGTTCTTTTGTTTCTTCAAATTCTTATCATGCTGTAGTTGTGATTGAGTATGTTGTTCATTTTTATAGTGATATCCACGTCTCCTTATGGAGTTGGGTATTCACGTGAGTTTGATTAGATAGTTACATGACCTAGACAGCGTTCTACCGCCGATGCTGCGGCGTAGGCTGGACGTACCCACGCACTCGTGCCCCTAAACCGGGTACGGGTCGTGACACCCGGCCACAGTCAAAAATGCCCAGTACTCCCAGTTCCTACATCTAGAGCAGAGAAATATGACTGTTGACGCGTATAACGCGGAATTCAGCCGCCTTAGCAGATTTGGTGCCGTCCTAATACCCAATGATCTCAAGAAAACCCAAAGATTTTATCACTGCCATAATTTTGAGCTACAGAGGTATACCACCACACAGGAGAGGATTTCTTATGAAGAGGTTCTTACAGAGGCGAGGATCCAGGAGGCCATCGACAGAGGAGCTAGAAGTTCCAGTACGACTACACCAGCCAAACTCCAGCCCAGAGCAGGAGGACCGATCCGACATCCCGGAGCACAGATACAGCAGAGGGTAGCACCATACCAGCAGAATGAGCTCTCGACTTGTCACCATTGTAGCAAGAAGGGACACGTCATTAAAGATTATCGGAAGAAGCTGGGATTGTGCAAGATATATGGAGCGAGCCAACACCTTGTCCGAGACTGCCCACAGCGCAGAGACGTAGCACCACAGACAGGGCAGAGACTAGCAGCACCAGTCCCGAGGATACTACCACCACCAGGAGGCCAGCGTCCACCAGCACCCGGAGGATTTTAGAGGGGACCACCCTTGGCCCTACAGGAGGTACAGTTCGACCGAACCCGACAGCAGACAGGAGGATAGAGGCACGGATAGGCCTTTGTATTAGCAGCTACTGAGGAGGAAACAGAAAGGGAAGCTATCACAGGTACCATTTAGTTGCATCATTACCTACAACTGCACTATTTAATTCTGGAGCTATATTATCGTTTATATCTAGTAGATTTGTAGCAATGCATAGAGTAGCTACTTCCCCCTTACCTAAGAGTTGGAAGATTCTTACTGGTGGAGGAATCATGCCGGTTACCAGCACTATCAGAACGTGCTCGGTAGTCGTATATGGTAGAGAAATGAGAGCGCGATTCTTGGTATTGCCTATACCGTACTTTGATGTTGTGCTAGGCATGGACTGGTTAAGCCAGTATAACACCGTACTGAATTATCGGAAGGGTAGCATCATATTTAGACCGCCAGATCAGCCGGAGTTTGAGTACATGCGAGGGACCGTCGAGCAAGAAGTAGGACAGATAGCTAGAACTTGTTTGGCTATGGAAATGGTACCCCCACCCATAGTTGCTAAATTCAAGAATGTTTTTTCGGAAGAATTGTCGGGCTTACCGCCAGATAGAGATGTGGAGTTCACCATTGAGCTAGTACCCGGAGTAGCACCGGTATCTTCTAATGTGTACCGATTGGCGAAGAAAGAGTTAGATGAGCTGAAGCTACAAATAGAGGAGTTACAGAGTAAAGGATTTATCCGTCCTAGTGCATCACCCTAGGGAGCACCAGTGTTATTTGTACCTAAGAAGGATGGAATAGTACGTATGTACATTAATTACAGAGCCCTTAATGCTTTGACTATCAATAACAAGTACCCCCTGCCACGGATTGATGATTTATTCGACCAGTTGACAGGAGCAGTAGTATTCACAAAGATTGACTTGAGATCGGGTTATCATCAAGTGAAGGTGCGAAGAGAAGACATTCAAAAAATAGCATTCTGAACTCGTTATGGTCACTACGAGTTCTTAGTGATGCCTTTTGGGCTGACGAATACGCCAGTTGTATTTATGAACTTGATAAACAGAGTATTCTACCAATACTTGGACCAGTTCATGGTAGTCTTCATCGACGACATCCTAGTGTATTCGAAGAGCCACGAGGAGCACTTGAGACTAGTATTAGAGATGCTGAGGAGAGAGAGGCTTTATGCCAAGCTGAGCAAGTACGAGTTTCTTCTAGATCGTGTCGCTTTTCTTGGACACGTCATCTCAGGAGATGGTATTTCAGTAGACCCGGCGAAGATTTCATCAGTAGAGACATGGCCAACCCCTACCAATGTCACAGAAGTGAGAAGTTTCCTAGGACTTACCGGATATTACCGGAGGTTCGTAGAGAACTTCGCAAAGATTGCAGAGCCGATGACCCGTTTGACCCGTAAGGAGCAGGAGTTCACCTGGATAGAGGAGTGTCAGAAGGCATTCGATGAGCTGAAGAAGCGTTTGACTATGACACATATCTTGACCGTACCTTCTGGACCCGGAGGACTCGTAATCTATAGCGATGCATCCGGGAAAGGATTAGGATGTGTCTTGATGTAGCATGGAAAGGTTGTAGCCTATACTTCTAGACAGTTGAGGACCCACAAGAAAAACTATCCCACCCACGACTTGGAGCTTGCAGCAGTGATCTTTGCTTTGATGCTCTGGAGGCACTACCTATATAGAGAAAGAGTAGAGATATTCACTGATCATAAGAGCCTGAAATATGTCTACACCTAGAAGGACCTTAATCAGAGGCAGAGACGTTGGCTCGAGGTGATGTCAGACTTCGAGATTGAGCTGCAGTACCACCCGAGAACGGCCAACGTAGTAGCTGACGCATTGAGTAGGAGACCCATGGCATTCTTCTTGACTACCCAACAACATCTGTTGAGAGATCTAGAATAGATGGGTATAGAAGTCGTCATTCCCGGGGTAGACAGACAGTTGTCAAGTTTTCAGTTACAGTCGATATTAGTGGAGAGGATCAAGGCTGCTTTGCCAACAGACGCCAGATTCCAGAGGCTTAGACAGAGGACAGAGGCTGTAATACAGACAGGACTACGTATACATAAAGACAGAACTTTGAGATGTGGAGATCGTCTCTATGTTCCAAATGGAGAACTTCATCAAGAGTTGATGACAGAGGCACACAGTTCAACCTACTCTATTCATCCAGGAGGCATGAAGATGTACAGAGACTTGAGACAGTACTACTGGTGGCATGGAATAAAGAGAGAGATAGCACGCTTCATGGCCAAGTGCCTGATGTGTCAGTAAGTCAAGGCTGAGCATCAGAGATCTGCAGGATTGCTTCAACCGCTCCCTATCCCGGAGTAGAAATGGGAGCATATCACTATGGACTTTGTTACGGGCTTTCCGAGGAGTCCTAGTGGTCGAAATGCAGTATGGATAATCATAGATAGACTCACCAAGTCCGCACACATTTTACCCTTCAGAGTTGGACAGTCTACAGAGGTCTTAGCAGACATGTATATGAGAGATATTGTGCGATTACAAGGAGTGCCAGTGAGCATCGTATCTGACAGGGATACGAGGTTTACATCTTACTTTTGGCGGAGTATACAAGAGAGTCTCGGTACTCGCCTGAAGTTTAGCACAGCGTATCACCCACAAACAGATGGCCAGTCGGAATGCACCATTCAAACATTGGAAGACATGTTAAGAGCGTGCATGCTTGATTTCGGAGGATTATGGGAGGACCATTTGCATTTGGTCGAGTTTTCCTACAATAACAGCTATCAAGCGAGCATCCAAATGGCTTCCTATGAAGCATTGTATGGAAGGAAGTGTCGTTCCCCAGTATGCTGGAGCGATATAGGCGAGCGACATATTCTTAGCCCCGAGTTGGTTGTTCGTACAGTGGAGAAGGTGAAGAAGATCCAAGGATACCTACGAGCAGCACAAGACAGACAAAAGCATTGGGCGAATGCGCATCGCCGACTCCTAGAGTTCCAGGTTGGAGATCACGTATTCCTAAAGATCTTGCCTACTCGAGGGGCTATCAGATTCGGAGGCAGAGGAAAGTTGAGTCCGAGTACATCGGACCAATCGATGTGTTAGAACGCGTCAGAGAAGTTGCGTACATATTAGCCTTGTCGCAGACCTTGGAGGGAGTCCATGACGTCTTCCATGTATCTTAGCTGAGGAGGTACATATCATATCCGAGTCATGTACTGGACCACTCAGAGATCACAGTCGGGCCGAGGTTATGTAAATCCCCTAATTTTGAAAATCGTATTATTAATTTATTTATGGTAATTATGAAGTAAACGGAAGAAATAGATTTTATTTAAGGTATTTGTGCATTTAGGAGTATTATGGAGCCATTATAAATTTTTTCTAAGTTATTCCATGTAGAAAACCTGTTGGACAGTTGCTAGTTTAACCGTATACAATAATATAATTTTGTAGAATTTTTCATGTATAAATATGTATATATATATATTTTATTAATAAGAAAAAGGAATAAGAAAAAGAAAAGAATAGAAAATAGAATTTCCTTTTTGATCAAACCCATAACCCGTTATTTAGCTACGTGTAAAGTAAGAAAAATATCAGTAGCAGCTCATCACCCCGCGTATATTTCTCCGTGCGTAAAACAGACAACAGCAAACCGCTCACCGCTTCACGTATACTTCCCGCGCGTAAACCGCAGCAGTAACGAAACCACTGCTTATCTTTTCTCCCCCGCGTAAACTTTTCTTTTCACCGCGCGTAAAACCCAAACCACAACCATTAGGAGAAGAAAATATCAGCAGCAGAAGCAAAACCCAATTTTACTTTGCTTTGCTTTCCCACACGTATAAGCTTCTCATTACACCGCTTCTTAACACTAATATTACTAAACACCCCCAGTCGAAACCAAAACCAATGAAAAGAAAGAAAACAGCAGCGGCAGTAGTTTTAGTTTTCTTAAACACTAAGTTTCCCCACCGCCTCTTATTCTTATATATATCCATGCAATACACCCCAAACCCTAAACACTCACTTCTTTAACTTTACACTGTTATAAACGCTTGTGCTATACGGAACCCTTTCTCGGCAAGTATACCTTGCCATAGTACTATTATTTATATTCCAAATGATGCATGATTCTGTTTTATTTATGTATTTGCATTGGACCTTGTTTATGAGACCACCCCAGTATTACGGAGCATTATTTGGTTTATTAGCCGTGACACAGTTTTTACACGAGTTGTGAGTCTCATATAGATCCTGGACTACGTGTTGGGTTGGCCGCCTGTACGTAAGAGCCGTACGTTAGGGATGACTGTTAATAGAAACTTTGTATGCTAGTAGACCTAGCAGTTATTTAGAGGTTGTATCGTGTCATGGATATGGCATGCTTAGAGCATGGGGTGGGAAGAACAATAAGTAAAGCGTTTGGGCTCCTTTGCACTTTTCTCCTGTACGCCCGGATTCTCCACCGGAGAAATGGGTTATGAAGACCACTATATATTACTGGCGGCCTCTGCCGTTCAAAAGACGACATGCTTTTAGGCCCCTGATTCTCCGAGAGAATCATGCCAATCCTATTATTTGGCCAGATAGCCCACGTGTTGGAAAGTTGTTCTCAAATTGCATACACTTAGACGGTTAGGCGACCCAGTGGATGTTTTTTTGGCATGTTTATATGTATCTTGTTACGTTCCTCTGAGGACCTAGTTCCTTTTCAGATATAGACGAGCAGGAGTACCCACAGGAGTACGGATCTGGACCTGACTCTATGTACCTAACTGAGGAAGTCCTACCCTCAGAGTATCTATGATTATTGACGTTGTTTAGATATTTTACTACTTCAGTATAGTCGCTTTGTAGTGGATTTGTTTCCACCCGACTACCAGACTTGATACTCATTTGGATATCCAGTTATTATTCAGCTTTTATTCCTACTGATTATTTGTGCTGTGGATGAGACACAGATCATGTGTGACTTGTTATGACAGTATATATTACCACTGATGGATTGCATATTCATATACAGCGTACGTGTGTATATAATTTCCATATATTGGAGTTCGTATACATACGGCTGGGCGTGTTACGTATTCCTAGTCCTACGTATTTTGGGACTGGGGCGTGACATGTTTTTGATGGTGGCCTATGCAGGTCCAGAATATATTATCTTGGTTACGTAACTGTGCCAAACAAGCCTGCGTATAGGAATAGAGTATAAGGATCTCATCCGTACTTGACTGAAAACTTATTCTTTCTTCCAACCATCCTATATTTAAGTTTACGCCAAATACCCTTTACCTTGTTGGCGTAAAAAGTCAACTGACTGTCTTGTTGGCGTAAAAAGCCAAGCTATGATTACCTACTTAAGCTGCAGGAGATTACCTATTTTACGTTGTAGTTATGCCTACTTTACGCTGCAGTTATAACAACTGCTACCCACGTCCCCTTAGTCTTCCTAACCTGCGTATAACACGTAGGTAACTGTCCCTGCGTAAACTGATGATTCCTGAATAAATAGATAACCATCGTAGAATAGCCTGATTAGGCGTAAAATATAAGGATAGGTGATAAGCGTATTAGTCACGATCTTAGTTTTCCCAGACATAACCAGTTAGAAACAAATCTTTTGCATTAAATGCAGAGATATACCTCGAGCCCTGTACAAAAATAGCTTTTTATATAGCGCCTGATTTTGTCTCATCTTGAGCGTAAAACTCATTCATGTAGATAGCGTATTCAAAACCCCAACTTTTCTTCCTCTTGGAAGCGTAAAAGCGACTTGTATCAATAATATGTCACTAAAAGATAACCTAGGTCTCTGTGCAAAATCATCATCACAGCCGTCCTCTCGATCAGTGTGCAGTACTTTTGTCAGATGTCAGGTTCACTGATTATCTGACAAATTCATCCGAGAAAATATAAAGAATTTCTCCTACATTTTTTTTGCTGCAAAGTATGCTATACTTTACGCAGACAAAATTTTACACAGATTTTACGCACGGGTAGATTTTATGCGCAGATTTACGCGCAGATCTTTTGCACGCAGAATATTTTACGCATATTTTACGAAGACAGAGTTTACGCAGACTTTTTCCAGAACCATGTTTTACGCCAACTTCTTTGAAGTTCTGTTTTACGCCAAACTCCCTTGATTCTCTGCTTTACGCGGATATTTCTGAAACCATGTTTTACGCCGACAATATTATATCTCTGTTTGATTCCTGTACTTCTTCTAAAATGTTGTGTACATCACCTGTAGAGAGATGGATATGCAAAAGGGATGTACTGTCACAGATGATGACACAACTCCTGGAGTCAATGGCCAGACTCAAGGAGGGACCTCAACGAATCCTATACTTTCAGGACCAGATGGACAGATTCACAATCCAGTTCCATCTGACTTTCCTGTTCCACCTAATGGGAACCTTTGAGTATCATCGACACCGCAGGATGGTCAGGCTCAACTGTTCCAATTCTTCCAGATGATAATGAAGGAACAGCAATAACAGGCTGCCACCCTAGCTGCAGAGCAGAGACAACAAGCAGCAGAACAGAGACAAGAGTTCCTAGCAGCACTTGAAAGAATGGCTGCAAAGACTACTGTACCAGCTCAAGCACTAGCTCCAGTACCCCGAGCTAGAGTTGGCTTAGTAAAGGATTTTATACAAATGGGTCCGAGGCCGTACAAAGGCATTGAGAATCCAGAAAAAACTACAAACTGGATCACTCACACTCGAAAGTTATTAGAGGCATCACAACTACCTGCAGACCTATGGATGATAGGTGTACGGACGCTTCTAGATGGTAATGCTCATCACTGGTAGAAATCCATGGAACGTCAGCTGGGTACATACCAAACATGGGAGCAATTCCTGGAGTGCTTTGAAAGAAAGTACTTCCCGAACACCGTCAGAGATGCATTATACGATCAGTTTCTCCACCTGGAGCAGGGGAACCGAATAGTAGATGAGTATGATGCTGAGTTTAGCCGCCTTAGTAAATATGGCGCTGCCCTGATACCAGATGACTTGGCCAAGGCTAAGAGGTTTCATCGCGGACTGACTCAGGAGCTATAACACTACACTAGCTCCTAGTCCCGAATCTCTTATGCCGAATTACTGACAGAAGCCAGATTGTAAGAAACTATCAGCCGAGAAAATGGAGGCCAGCTGAGGACACAACAAGGACCAGCAAAGACACAACAAGGAGGACCTATTAGACGTCCTTTAGCTCAGCAATAGCAGAACCAACACAGAGCAGGACCATACCAGATTCTAGAGAAATCCTAATATAATTATTGTGGGAGACGCGGGCACATCTCAAGGGACTGTCGGGTCCGTTTGGGACAATGTATGAGATGTGGTTTCGGACAACACATATTGAGAGACTGTCCTATGCTACAAGCATCGACACTTCCACCGCTAGTACATCGTCTAGCACTTCCAGCACCGAAGCCAGCTCAGCAGACGATGAGACCAGAAGCACCTCGACCTCCAGCAGTAGGGGGATTTCAGCGAGTACCACCGCTACCTGCATAGGAGGAGCAATTCACGAAAGCTAGGCAGGGACAACTACAGAGGAACGGACAAGCTTTTGCAATGGAAGTGGATGACATAAATCAGGAGATTGATGTCGTAGCAGGTATCACTCTTGCTTTTACTTTTCCTGCTGTGACATTGTTTGATACGGGAGCCAACTACTCATTCATATCATCTAGTTTTATTGCCAAATACAATATTGCCTCTACACCTTTACCTAGTTGTATTAGAATTCTTACCGGAGGAGGAGTTGTACCTGTTAATAGAATTTATAGATCGTGTCATATAGTGATACATGGCAGGGAAATGAATGCCCGATTCTTAGTCCTTCCTATGCCAACTTTTGATATTGTGCTTGGAATAAACTAGCTGAGCAAGTACCACACCTTCTTCGATTGCTTTGGAGGAAGCATTCTTTTCAAAGTACCCGGCCAGCCTGAAATAGAGTTTGCACGAGGATCCACAGAAATTCTTGATGGTATGCAACTCGCGATGGACGATACTGTCTATCATCCTATTATTTCAGAATTTTATGACATATTTCCAGAAGAATTACCCGGACTACCCCCAGATAGAGATGTAGAGTTTTCGATTAAATTAATACCAGGAGCAGCACCCATAGCATCACATGTTTATAGACTGGCAAAGAAGGAGATGGATGAACTAAAGACACGGTTGAAAGAACTAGAAGAGAAAGGTTTCATCCGACCGAGTGTATCACAGAGCACCAGTATTTTTTGTACCAAAGAAGGATGGGTCAGTGCATATGTGCATTGACTATAGAGCCTTGAATGCAGTAACAGTAAAGAATAAATATACATTACCATGTATTGATGACTTATTTGATCAACTCAGTGGAGCCAAGGTATTCTCAAAGATAGATTTGAGATCAGGATACCACCAGGTGAAGGTACGAAAGGAGGAAATTTCGAAGACCGCATTCCGGACAAGATATGGATACTATGAGTTCTTGATCATGCCATTTGGATTGACCAATGCTCCAACTATCTTTATGGACTTAATGAATCGAGTCTTCCATCAATATTTGGACCAGTTCGTGGTCATCTTTATAGATGATATACTTGTCTATTCAAGGAACCACGAGGAGCACGAGGAGCACCTGCGAATTGTTCTAGAAACCTTGAGGAGAGAGCAATTGTATGCAAAGCTCAGTAAATGTGAGTTCTTCTTGGACAGTCACATTTCTTGGACATGTAGTTACAGGATATGGTATTTCTATTGATCCAGAAAAGATCTCGACAGTCGAGACATGGCCTGTTCCTAAATCAGCCACGGAGGTGAGAAGTTTCCTTGGACTTGCGGGATATTACCGACGGTTCATGGAGAACTTCTCAAGAATAGCAACACCTATGACTCGGTTAACTTGCAAAGATCAAGAGTTCATATGGATCAACGAGTGTCAGGCCGCTTTTGAGGAGTTGAAAAAGCGACTGACTTCAGCACCAGTGTTGACTATTCCATCAAGATCAGGAGGCTACGTAATCTACAGTGACGCATCAGGGAAAGGCTTAGGATACGTATTAATGCAGCATGGCAAGATGATTGCATATGCATCTAGGCAATTACGAGTACATGAGAAGAATTATCCAACTCATGACTTGGAACTTGCAACCGTTGTATTTGCTCTGAAGTTATGAAGAATGAGTGGAAATATATACAGACCACAAAAGTCTCAAGTATGTCTTCACACAGAAGGAGTTAAATATGAGGCAACGTCGATGGCTCGAGTTGATGAAAGATTTCGAGATAGAGGTACATTATCACCCAGGTAAGGCTAACGTTGTAGCAGACGCGTTAAGCCGAAAACCAGTAGCTTACTTCTTGACAACACAGAAGGAATTATTAAAAGACTTGCAAAGCCTTGGCATTAAAGTAATATTTCCCGGAACAGACGGGACACTAACCAACTTACAAGTACAATCATCACTAGTAGAGAGAATCAAGGCAGCATTGCCTACCGATGCCATATTCCGAAGATTAAAGGAAATGACAGAGGCCGAAGAGCAGACAGGACTGCGCATTCATGATGATGGGACATGACGAAGGTATAAATTTACTTCATTAAAATTATATCTTGTACCATTCTTGACTTCCACCGTGGCTTAGTTTTAATTTCGAGGACGAAATTTTTATAAGTTGGGTAGAATATAAAACCCCTAATTTTGAAAATCGTATTATTAATTTATTTATGGTAATTATGAGGTAAACGGAAGAAATAGATTTTATTTAAGGTGTTTGTGTATTTAGGAGTATTATGGAGCCATTATAAATTTTTCCTAAGTTATTCCATGTAAAAAACCTGTTGGACAGTTGCTAGTTTAACCCTATACACCAATATAATTTTATCGAATTTTCCATGTATAAATATGTATATATATATATAGATTTTTTTTATTAATAAGAAAAAGAAAAGAATAGAAAATAGAATTTCCTTTTTATCAAACCCATAACCCGTTATTTAGCTACGCGTAAAGTAAGGAAAATATCAGCAGCAGCTCATCACCCCACGTATATTTCTCCGCGCGTAAAACAGACAACAACAAATCGCTCATCGCTCCGCGTATACTTCCCGCGCGTAAACCGCAGCAGTAACGAAACCACTACTTATCTTTTCTCCCCCGCGTAAACTTTTCTTTTCACCGCGCGTAAAACCCAAACCACAACCATTAGGAGAAGAAAATATCAGCAGCAGAAGCAAAACCCAATTTTACTTTACTTTGCTTTCCCACACGTGTAAGTTTCTCATTACACCGCTCCTTAACACTAATATTACTAAACACCCCCAGCCGAAACCAAAACCAATAAAAAGAAAGAAAACAGCAGCGGCAGTAGTTTTAGTTTTCTTAAACACTAAGTTTCTCCACCGCCTTTTATTCTTATATATATCCATGCAATACACCCCAAACCCTAAACACTCACTTCTTCAACTTTACACTATTATAAACGCTTGTGCTATACGGAACCCTTGCTCGGCAAGTATATCTTGCCACAGTACTATTATTTATATTCCAAATGATGCATGATTCTATTTTATTTATGTATTTGCATTGGACCTTGTTTATGAGACCACCCCAGTATTATGGAGCATTATTTGGTTGATTGGCCGTGATACAGTTTTTACACGAGTTGTGAGTCTCATATAGACCCCGGACTACGTATTGGGTTGGCCGCCTGTACGTAAGAGTCGTGCGTTAGGGATGACTGCTGATAGAAACTTTGTATGCTAGTAGACTTGGCAGTTATTTAGAGGTTGTATCATGTCATGGATATAGCATGCTTAGAGCATGGGGTGGAGAGAACAATAAGTAAAGCGTTTGGGCTCCTTTGTAGTTTTCTCCTGTATGCCCGGATTCTCCACCGGAGAAACGGATGATGATGACCACTATATATTACTGGCGGCCTCTGCCGTTCAAAAGACGACATGCTTTTAGGCCCCTGATTCTTCGAGAGAATCATGCCAATCCTATTATTTGGTGTTGGAAAGTTATTCTCAAATTGCATACACTTAGACGGTTAGGCGATCCAGTGGATGTTTTTTTGGCATATTTATATGTATCTTGTTACATTTCTCTGAGGACCTGGTTTCTTTCCAGATATGGACGAGCAGGAGTACCCACAGGAGTACGGACCTGGACCTGACTCTACGTACTTGACTGAGGAAGTCCTACCCTCAGAGTATCTGTGATTATTGACGTTGTTTAGATATTTTGCTACTTCAGTATAGTCGCTTTGTAGTGGATTT
Organism: Iris macrosiphon; assembly: GCA_036927795.1. NCBI lineage: Eukaryota > Viridiplantae > Streptophyta > Magnoliopsida > Asparagales > Iridaceae > Iris > Iris macrosiphon. Next base: position 109,607,042 of record JAYESA010000015.1, on the reverse strand, counting down.
GTTTCCACCCGACTACCAGACTTGATACTCATTTGGATATCCAGTTATTATTCAACTTTTATTCCTACTGATTATTTGTGCTGTGGATGAGACATAGATCCTGTGTGACTTGTTATGACAGTATATATTACCACTGATGGATTGCATATTCATATACAGCGTACATGTGTATATAATTTCCATATATTAGAGTTCGTATACATACGGCTGGGCATGTTACGTATTCCTAGTCCTACGTATTTTGGGACTGGGGCGTGACAGGTTATCTTACCAAGAGGAGCCTGTTGAGATCCTAGACAGGAGCGAGAAGGTACTGCGAGGTCAGACTATCCCCCTAGTCCGCGTCGCATGGAGACATCATGCACCAGGAGAGTCGACTTGGGAACACGAGGAGGATATTAGACAGCGCTATCCCCACCTCTTCGAAGGAGTAGTTACGTATTAGCATTTTAAATTTAGTCAGTATTTCTTACCATGCGTATGTTTTAATTTCGAGGACGAAATGCTCTAAGGAGGGTAGATTTTAAATCCCCTCGAACAATTTAGGATTTGTTTTTTTAATTAAATCAAGAGACTAGGATTTATTAAGAATTAAGTAGGATTATTGAGCATTAATTATACGTCTTAATATACCTTAACGTTGCTTCTAGGTTGGAGCACCACACCAGTAGTCATCTTCCACCCAAGGTCACGAACATCTCTTAGACATGCCAGACTACCCCCTGACCATTGTGCAACATTAGATACTCGCCATTGCGTCTCACCTCAGCTACGCAATGGCCAAAATTTTGCCTTGTGCATTAATTATTAATTTAATTAGTTTGGGGGTCAATTTTACCTCAAACAGGACCTAACCCAGCCCATGAACACTTCCATGTGGACCAGCCCCTCTCCCTCGAGCCCTAGCCGGCCCAAACCCCGAAGACAGCCCACGAATCCACATCACCTATATAAATATGCCTTTCCCTCATATTGAAAACCCTAGAACACCACTACACCCCCACATCTAGCCGAACAACCCTACTCCATATTCGGATCAGAAACTCGGCAGCCCCCGGCCCTGACGACCGCCCCCAGCGCCGCCGGTACGCCGGCACCGCCATCCCCGATCGGACAACCCCAGCCGCCTGACCACCCAACCATGCACGTCGCACCACCATCTTCTTCACCATCCCCGACCGCCTCCAATACACCCGACTGCCGCTACCGCCGTACCCGACTGCCGCTGCCGCCATACCCGACTACCGCCGCCACTGCCGCATATACTGTCGATGCCGCTGCTACCGTGGTTGTTGTACGCTGTCGCTGCTGCCGTGGTTGACTGAACGCCGGCCGAAGATCCGCCCCGCCGGAGGAGAGCCGTCAGCAAGCACATATCCCCAGTCCGCCACGCCTAGGTAAACGACCTATTTTTCCTTCTTCCTTGTATCGTGTTATATATATTCATATTGTGACGTCGTGTAGAGTGTCGAAATCCCGGACACAACCCTAAACTTAAATAAATCCTACATATATGAATGGTTATGATTAACAAGGTTTAGCATCCATTAATAACCAATAATTTCCTTAATGATAGACTCGAATATAAAGACTTGTTTTCCACCTAAAAACCTGGGCATTTACATGTATACTCAAGCATGAAAATAAGAACATATTTGTACTAAAACGTAACCAGCTTCGTAAACCATAACGTGGTAATTTATTATCATGAGATACATAGTAGCCGAGGACAGAACACGTGTACACCCTAGCTACATGCACACGCGTCACTATAGTCGACCAACCATGATTTCATGACAGTACCTAGAATAGCGTCATAATTAAGCATGTATTTTCCTTATTGTCTGATGTTAGATTGCTATATTATATTGGTGTGTTTAGGATTATTGGATCAACCAGAAGATACCGCAGGAGCAGGCTTTTGGCCTTTACAGCTTGAGGACTCAGGCAAGATACCTTGCCATGTATTACTGTTTAATTTAAATTATACATATGTTGTATTGAGATCTTGTTATTTTTTTTATACAACTGTGTGCGTCCAAGATTAACTCGGGTACAGTCGACGGATACGTCGATGATTTAGTATCCTTGACCTAGTCACTAGTAGACTCACCCCAGTTAGGAGGATGCGTTGATATCTTCCAAGACCTGACACTTTTACACGTATTCATAGTGACAATCTCATGTTGGGATGCGGATTTGCGTGCTCGACTAGCTATCGCCGCGTGTGATATGCATCACGGTTAGCAAGTAATTTAGGGTTATTTTAGTATAGAGACTTGGCATTTAGATACGGGGTATGGACGTCGAGTATTTGACTTGTATATCTACATTGGGCGGGGAGGACGACTAGTAGGCGTATGGGACACCCACCACCCTTATGCAGATACCGTACTCGACGGAGTGATATATATATATATATATATATATATATATATATATATATATATATATATATATATATATATATATATATATATATATATATATATATATATATTACAGATACCACGTGCTTTAGAGTGTTGGACGTACTTGGTGACTTTACGGATACCACACTCTATAGAACATTGGACGTTATTCTATTCATGCGCCCGTGTTATAGGGGGCATGTATGGCATATACTAGCCGGTTGGCACAACTGGTGAATTACGTCAGCATATGTCTAGCCTACATGTAACCTCCGATTTCCAATTTCCAAAATAATTAGATTTTAATTTATTTTAAAAATATCAAGTTTATAAAATAATTCTCCTTAAAAAATTTTATTTGATTTTGAACGATGTTTGATTTTAGAAGGTAATTTAAAAATCTTTTACAAAAATTATTTTTCCTAAATGACGATGTATTACAAAATAAATAAATAATAATATATATTTCTAGTTTCAAATATTTATTGGCTTGAATCATAAAAATTATTGTTTTAACTAAATAGTTATTTAAAAGACTAGTTCATAAAGTAAAATAAATTTTTTATTTATTGGGATAGTAAATAAATAAATGTCATACTTTCTAAGATTTTGCAAAATGTATTAATTAGTAGCAAATTGGAAATTTGCTAGCTTTCCTAAAAATATTTCTGAAAATATAATCTTTATTTTTATTTTTTCAAATTTCCATTTCCTATTAACTAGCCCACACCCTCATTTTTCCCACATGAGAAACTTTTTTATATTTAATTCTGGGCCATTCATTATTGGGCCAACCCGCAACCCTTTATCCCACACCCTTCTCCCTATTTAAGTTCTCATTCTCACATTTCCCAAGAAACCCTAATCTCCAAATTTCTAGATAGCCTCCACAAATTTCCACAAGCCAAAGCCACCACCATTTTTGTGTGCTCGTGTCCGTGTGTCCAGCATCCGTGTCAGCCGTGATGGCCTCGGGTCCGACCCCGGGTGTCCCACCGTATCCATTTCATTTCCTGTGTCCAGATTTACAGTTTACAACCAGCTTTTCCGTGTCCGACACACCCGGACACCACCTCCACATCCACCACTGTACACAGCATCACCCGTGTCCTACACCCGGACACATCCACCTCCACAGCAAGCACACACCCTCGTGTCCATCCCGGACACGTACCCGACCCCGGACACACGACAGAAACCTAACCCTAAACCTAACCGTGGCCGCGTCGAGCCGCCGCTGAAGCCGGAAGCCGCCGGACGCCGCCCAGATTCGCCGAGAAGGACCGCCGACCCTCCTCCTCGACCAGACGCACCGCCGCCGCCTGGAACCGAGGAGATCCACCGCCGGTGGACGCCCAGATCCGTCGAGCGCCGCTGGAACGAAGCCGCCGTCTCGATCCAAGCGCTGCCCCCTCGAAGCCGCCGCTGAACCGAGCGCCGCCGCTGGAAGTCGAGCACCGCCACCGCCTCGCAGAGTCGAACGCCGCCGCCGCTGGTTCGTCGTCGATCTCCGCGAGTCGAAGCCGCCTCCTCGAATCTAAGCCGCCGCCTTGGATCCGCCTCGACCTCGCCGAGCTCCGACCGGGCGCAGCCGTCTCGAGCTCCACGCCGACCACCGCGCCGACCCCGGCGAACCCCGCGCCGACGCCGGAGGAACCCCGTGAGCCCCCTCTCCTTTCCCTCTTTCCCCTTTCTGTTCTGTGTAATGTTAGCAGAGATTAGTTACGGTTGAGTTAATTAAGTGGTATATTAGTTAAGTTAATATATGTAATTAATATAGTTAATTAAATTATAATTAGTTATTTAATTAGTTTAGTTAATTAATAATCAGTTTAATTAATTAATAATTAGTTTAATTAATTTATAATTCGTTTAATTAATTTATATTAGTTTAGTTTAGTTAATTGAATTTATAATTAAATTAGTTAATTAATGTAATTAGTTTATGTACTTTGGGTATATTAATATAATTAGTTATATTAATATATAATTTGGTTATTTTTATAATTTGATTTTATTAATGTGTATTAGTCTCGTAAATTCATATAATTAGTTAGTAAATAAATATAACTAGCTTAGTAAATTCATGTAACTAGTTTAGTAAATACAACATGATTAGTTTTATTGTTTTAATTTATTAATGAGTTTAGTTAATTTAGTAATCAGTAATTAGATTAATTATTTCTTAATAAATTAGTAAATTGTAATTAGTTTGGAAATTTATGTAACCTGTTTATTAATTAAATATTAATTTAGTAATTTCCTATAATAAGTTGGTAATATATATATATGCATATTAGTTTTATTGTTTATAATTTAGTTATGTATTATGTATAAAATATATTTGATTGATATATATATATTCAAATATGTATTTTTGGTATAAATATATATTATATACAACTATTAGTGTATATACACAAATACGTATTTTGTACAATTACTAAGAGACACTTGTATATATATTTTATACGTTTTATTGGTATACTTTGAGTGTAAATGTATATTATATACGTGCCCCTACTAGATGACCCTAGTTGACTAGTGCCCTGCCTGACATGGCCCTGAGACCAGTATTTTTTTTGACTGTGTTAGTGTAGCATCTGATGCAAATGTGGTTGCTTGTGTTATGTTTATAGGACTGTTGGTTTACCCAGGGGATACTCTGGAACAGGACATTGGTTTTACCAGCTAAGGACCCAAGGCGAGTACATTCTCTGATTAGTTTCTAATTTATGATATCTCCTATGTTCACTGTATCTAGTGTAAATATCCATGATCTTGACACGATGGTTACACGGATTGGTATACACGGATCTCGTCATGAGATGTTATTCCTTATTCATGGTGTAGCTTGTACGAGACTTGTTTTCCTTGTTATCTTGTGCATGTACAGACACTGATTCCCGGGGAGATTTGCTACCTTCTTAAGGAATCCCGTGCCATAGCGTACCATGATTGGATCTACTATACCAGTCGGGGGTTTGGGGAGTACTTTAGTGTAGATATGTGATCATACCCAACTATCCATGCATCATAGCTCACCCCACATCTCACGTCGGGTGCGGCCTGACCATCTCCATGCCTCATAGCTGTTACGTGTGATTAGCCTGACCTCTCCATGCATCATAGCTAACCAACGGTTAGCCTGACCTTCCATGAATCATAGCTAATCACATGTAACCAGCCTGATCAAGTTCCCAAGCCGATCACATGTTAAAGCTAGTACTCACACACTTAGTCATAGAATTCTTGCTCATGGACATAATGTTTCTTTTCCTGCATTTACTTACAGTATTTCCAGTATTTCTCTCATTGTATATTTCTCGTACTTATACATGCATCTGGTATGTTTCCATCTAGAACTGCTACATAGTTTATGTCATTTATATAGAACTGCTATTTAGAGATGTACTTTGCTCCTTCCTGACTGGAAAATATTTTTCCAGACCGTGACCTTAGTAGACTGGTTTCCAGCACACTTGGGGGATTGGATGTTACTGATTGCAGGTATGATTATGTTGGGCTTGTGTTGTATTCTTTTATTCCTTCAAATTCCTATCGTGCTGCAGTTGTGATTGAGTATGTTGTTAATATTTTTAGCATAATCCGAGTCTCCTTATGGAGTTGGATACTAGTGTGAGATTATTTAGATAGTACTTGACCTAGACAGCGTTCTACCGCCGATGCTGCAGCGTAGGCTGGACGTACCCACGCACTCGTGCCCCTAAACCGGGTGCGGGTCGTGACACGTTTTAGTGGTGGCCCATGCAGGTCAGACTTCGCAAGTTGTGCGATGTTGTGGTAGTGCGACGTCATAGTTGTACTACTACGTGCCTGCTATTGAATATAGGACATAGGATACTAGGATGAGAGAGGATACTCAATCACAAATTTTTGAGAGATTCCTTGGACGACCCCTTGAGAATCTTATTCCAATTTAAATCTTTTTCCTTGATTTCGTCCGCTCTCGCTTGTTGTCACTGAACTTGATTCTTGTTGAGCAGTTATTAAATTAAAATCTTGGTATCATTGTTGAGTTTGACTCTTGTTGACCAGTTGTTAACTTTAATTCCTGGTATCGTTGTTGAGTTGATTTCAAATTGAGATGAATTTTTACGGACTAGGATTTATGGTATCATCTGATGACATATATTGATGAGGACAGTGAGGAAGGTAAAACGTCTACTTTGGTTATGGAACCTAGAATTTATCGCAGCCATATTAGCTGTGGTGACGAGAACGTAGGAACCTGACTTGGATGTACATACTATAGTTATGAAGCTTAGAGTCTTTCGCAGCCATACCGGTTGGCGTGGCGAAGATTCTAGACGACATGATTATAGAGTGCATACCTTAGTTACGAAACCTATCGTTTATCGCATCTATGCTTACTGGCGTGGCGAGGATTCTGAGTGTCATGATTTCAGACAGACGTGTATGATTATCAGGTTGTATCCTAAATTGGTTCTTAAAATATCATCTCAAGACTTATCTATTTCTGTTATTCCAGGACTTTGTTCCACCGCTTCTTTCTTTACTAGCAGTAAAGATACCTTCTGTCCTCAATTCAGTCTTTGAGCTCCTATTCCTTGAGGATTTCTTGTTAAGCATGATAATTAGTGGCTTGTAATTTGTTTGTGTCTTGTATTAGTATTGACTGAGTTGCTAGTGAGTTGTAAGTGCCTCTTAGTTGGACATGTGAGCAGTAGGCTTTAATCTAGAGTTAGCCCTTAGCATAGTACCTTGTACCAATGGTTCTAGGAGTAGTGTCATTAGAGACGGAGAGTTAAGGAGAGTATAGAGTATCAGTGATAGTTCTCAGAGTTAGTATCAGAGCCAATTACCGTCCTGGATAATCATGATAATGTAATTGAGTGATCTATGTAAACAATTAAGTATCCGGGAATTGTGTTAAGGATTATGGAGCATGATGTCCAATTGGATGATTGATATCGGAAGTGTTAAAGGTAAAGAAATGTATATGTATAAAGGATTTAATGAGATGTCATAAGTAGAGAAATATCAGGATTTGTAATGGAAGTTGTGAAGCGTATCACGGATTAGTTTAATAGGCTTTAAAGGATTGAAGGAAATACATATACAACCATCGAGATGAGGAACCATACACATAACCATGAGAGTAAAGAAACATGAGTGTTATAGAGGATACAGGTGATCATGAGTCTAATGAGCTGAGGAGATAATCCATTAATGCAGCTAGTGATATAATACCAAGAGTGCCGATGATTCTATATCAAGGATTATTGGAGATGGTGCTAGTAACAGTAAGCACTCGGTGTGATGATAATTAGATGATATACCAGTTGACATAAATTGAAATTATGAAAGAAAACACAGTTGATGGTAACCTTGATCATTGGAGGTAATAGTGCAAGTGATTCGGGCAGTACAAATTTAGTACACAGTTCTAGACAATATAGGTATTGAGTGCACCTTGAGTATCAGAGACCGTGAGCACTGATATGTACATTGAGGAATTATAAATTAAAAGGGTGGAAATGAATTTTAAATTTTCAGAATTTTTAAGGAGTTGAGATTTTATGTTGTTAAAATATTGAGGATTTAAATTTGATTCAATAAACATAGTTAAGGCTACAAAGATTTTAGAAGTGATTAAATTTTATTTCGATGTGAAGTATCTAATTTTGAGGAGGTATATGCATTTTATTTTAAGTTGATCGGGAAGTTAAACCTTGACGATTATTTTGAGGATTAATTTTGGTAGATGAGAGATATGAATATTAATATATGATTAGTTGATATGGGTACCAGTGTACATGAATAGGAATTTGTTAGTGAATGTGCTAGAGTTAAGTGGTTGATAGCAGATACCGCAAGTAATATGTTAGCAGGTTCTTTTTCTAATACTTCCGTCTCTTGATTGATTGATTTCCCTAAGTGCTGTAGTTCGTATTTATGATTTTCTTGTTAAAATATAACTAGTAGTACCCCCTAACAGAGACTGAAATACCATGACAAAAGACACATGACCTATATTTTCTTAAATTGCATGGCTGTAGGAAGAGTTTTCTTAAACCATGATCATTGGGTTTTGACCATAGCAAGGATCTATGACAAGGTTATGACTGACAAAAAGAGACAAGAGGATTAAATTTGTGGAAGCATTTAAATTAAATAAAGAATTTAGGGGTTGTTATAACGGAATTGATGGATCATTGATTTTATGAAAATCGAGGTATGATTGAAATTCGAGGACAAACATTTACTTAAAGGGAGAATTAAGAAATTCACAGAGCAAAAAAAAAAAAAAAAAAAAAAAAAAAAAAAAATTTGAGGATTTATTAATTTTAAGGAGGTCTTGATATGATTGAATTGAAAAAAAAAATTTTGAGAAATTGAGAGATTATCATTTTATCTATTTGATTGCAAGATAGAAATTTTATATAGTATGAATGTTGCATTGAAGATACTAGAAGCATCGCATCGTTGAGTATTTGAGGAAAAAGAAAAGCAGGAAATAAAATCGTAAATGGAATAGTGTCAAATTAAATTCTTGGGATGAGGAGTTAGATTGGAATAAGCATCGATTGAAATAGAGTTAGATGATTGATGAGTGTTAAAATTTAAATTTTGGGATACAATTTTTATAAATATGCGTTGACTGGATTTCAATTAAAGGATTGGATAGTAAATGTTGTATTTAGTTATTTACTCAAAATTTGAGGAGATTATGATACGACTGGAATTCAATTAAAATATTGAGGAGTTGAGTAGTAAGAATTTTACTTTGGGATAATAAATTCAGAGGATGAAAAAATATTAGTTCAAAATTCGGAAACATTATACATACGGATAAAGAAATATGGAAATGAAATGAAGCTCATGGTAAAGAAGATTATAATATAATTGATTAGGGGATCATATAACTGAAGGTAGTAAGGTAAGATCATGGTATATTGAGGTTGTGATTTAAATTAAAATCTTGACCATGACAGTAACATTTGAAATCGAAGAAAATAATCGAGGTATAGTTGATGTTAAGATAAACAAACTCGAATTTGATGATAAGGATTTTGGACAGATAATAAATTTTGATTCAGAAATTCTAAGATTTAATCTAATAAAGTTTGTGAAATTTGAAACTTTATAGATATTAGTTAGTGATGAATCACAAGATTGAGAAAAGTAAAATGAACGAGGATAAAAAAGGAAGGATTATTTTCAGATGGTAGTAAAGACTATTTTTCCTAGAAATTAAGAGAGGCAATTAGATGTCTCTTGATTACATTCTGAATGATGTATTTAATTTTCTTAAATCAAATTGCCGACCGTATCTTTCGAATTAGCCATAACTTTCATGTCTATATCATTCATTATACTGGGTCTTCCTTGGTTTAGTTACTTTGAAAAGGTAACGTGCATTATTCAAATTATCTGTTTTTGTGATCGTGTCTACTTCCCAAACCTAAAACTTTCTAGAGGATTCAAGGCCGAGCCATGATTCCTTCAAGTTACTCCTATCTTAAACCATATTTTCTTTTTCTTCATGTTTTCTGCTGTTTGGTAAATATTCTCCTTATAGAAATATTTTCTTCAATGATATATTCATCATTATGAACAACAACAAAAAAAAAATTCTATCCTAGTCATCCCTAAAATTTCGAGGACGAAATTTTTCTAAGGTGGATAGACTTGTAACCTCCGATTTCCAATTTCCAAAATAATTAGATTTTAATTTATTTTAAAAATATCAAGTTTATAAAATAATTCTCCTTAAAAATTTTTATTTGATTTTGAACGATGTTTGATTTTAGAAGGTAATTTAAAAATCTTTTACAAAAATTATTTTTCCTAAATGACGATGTATTACAAAATAAATAAATAATAATATATATTTCTAGTTTCAAATATTTATTGGCTTGAATCATAAAAATTATTGTTTTAACTAAATAGTTATTTAAAAGACTAGTTCATAAAGTAAAATAAATTTTTTATTTATTGGGATAGTAAATAAATAAATGTCATACTTTCTAAGATTTTGCAAAATGTATTAATTAGTAGCAAATTGGAAATTTGCTAGCTTTCCTAAAAATATTTCTGAAAATATAATCTTTATTTTTATTTTTTCAAATTTCCATTTCCTATTAACTAGCCCACACCCTCATTTTTCCCACATGAGAAACTTTTTTATATTTAATTCTGGGCCATTCATTATTGGGCCAACCCGCAACCCTTTATCCCACACCCTTCTCCCTATTTAAGTTCTCATTCTCACATTTCCCAAGAAACCCTAATCTCCAAATTTCTAGATAGCCTCCACAAATTTCCACAAGCCAAAGCCACCACCATTTTTGTGTGCTCGTGTCCGTGTGTCCAGCATCCGTGTCAGCCGTGATGGCCTCGGGTCCGACCCCGGGTGTCCCACCGTATCCATTTCATTTCCTGTGTCCAGATTTACAGTTTACAACCAGCTTTTCCGTGTCCGACACACCCGGACACCACCTCCACATCCACCACTGTACACAGCATCACCCGTGTCCTACACTCGGACACATCCACCTCCACAGCAAGCACACACCCTCGTGTCCATCCCGGACACGTACCCGACCCCGGACACACGACAGAAACCTAACCCTAAACCTAACCGTGGCCGCGTCGAGCCGCCGCTGAAGCCGGAAGCCGCCGGACGCCGCCCAGATTCGCCGAGAAGGACCGCCGACCCTCCTCCTCGACCAGACGCACCGCCGCCGCCTGGAACCGAGGAGATCCGCCGCCGGTGGACGCCCAGATCCGTCGAGCGCCGCTGGAACGAAGCCGCCGTCTCGATCCAAGCGCTGCCCCCTCGAAGCCGCCGCTGAACCGAGCGCCGCCGCTGGAAGTCGAGCACCGCCACCGCCTCGCAGAGTCGAACGCCGCCGCCGCTGGTTCGTCGTCGATCTCCGCGAGTCGAAGCCGCCTCCTCGAATCTAAGCCGCCGCCTTGGATCCGCCTCGACCTCGCCGAGCTCCGACCGGGCGCAGCCGTCTCGAGCTCCACGCCGACCACCGCGCCGACCCTGGCGAACCCCGCGCCGACGCCGGAGGAACCCCGTGAGCCCCCTCTCCTTTCCCTCTTTCCCCTTTCTGTTCTGTGTAATGTTAGCAGAGATTAGTTACGGTTGAGTTAATTAAGTGGTATATTAGTTAAGTTAATATATGTAATTAATATAGTTAATTAAATTATAATTAGTTATTTAATTAGTTTAGTTAATTAATAATCAGTTTAATTAATTAATAATTAGTTTAATTAATTTATAATTCGTTTAATTAATTTATATTAGTTTAGTTTAGTTAATTGAATTTATAATTAAATTAGTTAATTAATGTAATTAGTTTATGTACTTTGGGTATATTAATATAATTAGTTATATTAATATATAATTTGGTTATTTTTATAATTTGATTTTATTAATGTGTATTAGTCTCGTAAATTCATATAATTAGTTAGTAAATAAATATAACTAGCTTAGTAAATTCATGTAACTAGTTTAGTAAATACAACATGATTAGTTTTATTGTTTTAATTTATTAATGAGTTTAGTTAATTTAGTAATCAGTAATTAGATTAATTATTTCTTAATAAATTAGTAAATTGTAATTAGTTTGGAAATTTATGTAACCTGTTTATTAATTAAATATTAATTTAGTAATTTCCTATAATAAGTTGGTAATATATATATATGCATATTAGTTTTATTGTTTATAATTTAGTTATGTATTATGTATAAAATATATTTGATTGATATATATATATTCAAATATGTATTTTTGGTATAAATATATATTATATACAACTATTAGTGTATATACACAAATACGTATTTTGTACAATTACTAAGAGACACTTGTATATATATTTTATACGTTTTATTGGTATACTTTGAGTGTAAATGTATATTATATACGTGCCCCTACTAGATGACCCTAGTTGACTAGTGCCCTGCCTGACATGGCCCTGAGACCAGTATTTTTTTTGACTGTGTTAGTGTAGCATCTGATGCAAATGTGGTTGCTTGTGTTATGTTTATAGGACTGTTGGTTTACCCAGGGGATACTCTGGAACAGGACATTGGTTTTACCAGCTAAGGACCCAAGGCGAGTACATTCTCTGATTAGTTTCTAATTTATGATATCTCCTATGTTCACTGTATCTAGTGTAAATATCCATGATCTTGACACGATGGTTACACGGATTGGTATACACGGATCTCGTCATGAGATGTTATTCCTTATTCATGGTGTAGCTTGTACGAGACTTGTTTTCCTTGTTATCTTGTGCATGTACAGACACTGATTCCCGGGGAGATTTGCTACCTTCTTAAGGAATCCCGTGCCATAGCGTACCATGATTGGATCTACTATACCAGTCGGGGGTTTGGGGAGTACTTTAGTGTAGATATGTGATCATACCCAACTATCCATGCATCATAGCTCACCCCACATCTCACGTCGGGTGCGGCCTGACCATCTCCATGCCTCATAGCTGTTACGTGTGATTAGCCTGACCTCTCCATGCATCATAGCTAACCAACGGTTAGCCTGACCTTCCATGAATCATAGCTAATCACATGTAACCAGCCTGATCAAGTTCCCAAGCCGATCACATGTTAAAGCTAGTACTCACACACTTAGTCATAGAATTCTTGCTCATGGACATAATGTTTCTTTTCCTGCATTTACTTACAGTATTTCCAGTATTTCTCTCATTGTACATTTCTCGTACTTATACATGCATCTGGTATGTTTCCATCTAGAACTGCTACATAGTTTATGTCATTTATATAGAACTGCTATTTAGAGATGTACTTTGCTCCTTCCTGACTGGAAAATATTTTTCCAGACCGTGACCTTAGTAGACTGGTTTCCAGCACACTTGGGGGATTGGATGTTACTGATTGCAGGTATGATTATGTTGGGCTTGTGTTGTATTCTTTTATTCCTTCAAATTCCTATCGTGCTGCAGTTGTGATTGAGTATGTTGTTAATATTTTTAGCATAATCCGAGTCTCCTTATGGAGTTGGATACTAGTGTGAGATTATTTAGATAGTACTTGACCTAGACAGCGTTCTACCGCCGATGCTGCGGCGTAGGCTGGACGTACCCACGCACTCGTGCCCCTAAACCGGGTGCGGGTCGTGACACGTTTTAGTGGTGGCCCATGCAGGTCAGACTTCGCAAGTTGTGCGATGTTGTGGTAGTGCGACGTCATAGTTGTACTACTACGTGCCTGCTATTGAATATAGGACATAGGATACTAGGATGAGAGAGGATACTCAATCACAAATTTTTGAGAGATTCCTTGGACGACCCCTTGAGAATCTTATTCCAATTTAAATCTTTTTCCTTGATTTCGTCCGCTCTCGCTTGTTGTCACTGAACTTGATTCTTGTTGAGCAGTTATTAAATTAAAATCTTGGTATCATTGTTGAGTTTGACTCTTGTTGACCAGTTGTTAACTTTAATTCCTGGTATCGTTGTTGAGTTGATTTCAAATTGAGATGAATTTTTATGGATTAGGATTTATGGTATCATCTGATGACATATATTGATGAGGACAGTGAGGAAGGTAAAACGTCTACTTTGGTTATGGAACCTAGAATTTATCGCAGCCATATTAGCTGTGGTGACGAGAACGTAGGAACCTGACTTGGATGTACATACTATAGTTATGAAGCTTAGAGTCTTTCGCAGCCATACCGGTTGGCGTGGCGAAGATTCTAGACGACATGATTATAGAGTGCATACCTTAGTTACGAAACCTATCGTTTATCGCATCTATGCTTACTGGCGTGGCGAGGATTCTGAGTGTCATGATTTCAGACAGACGTGTATGATTATCAGGTTGTATCCTAAATTGGTTCTTAAAATATCATCTCAAGACTTATCTATTTCTGTTATTCCAGGACTTTGTTCCACCGCTTCTTTCTTTACTAGCAGTAAAGATACCTTCTGTCCTCAATTCAGTCTTTGAGCTCCTATTCCTTGAGGATTTCTTGTTAAGCATGATAATTAGTGGCTTGTAATTTGTTTGTGTCTTGTATTAGTATTGACTGAGTTGCTAGTGAGTTGTGAGTGCCTCTTAGTTGGACATGTGAGTAGTAGGCTTTAATCTAGAGTTAGCCCTTAGCATAGTACCTTGTACCAATGGTTCTAGGAGTAGTGTCATTAGAGACGGAGAGTTAAGGAGAGTATAGAGTATCAGTGATAGTTCTCAGAGTTAGTATCAGAGCCAATTACCGTCCTGGATAATCATGATAATGTAATTGAGTGATCTATGTAAACAATTAAGTATCCGGGAATTGTGTTAAGGATTATGGAGCATGATGTCCAATTGGATGATTGATATCGGAAGTGTTAAAGGTAAAGAAATGTATATGTATAAAGGATTTAATGAGATGTCATAAGTAGAGAAATATCAGGATTTGTAATGGAAGTTGTGAAGCGTATCACGGATTAGTTTAATAGGCTTTAAAGGATTGAAGGAAATACATATACAACCATCGAGATGAGGAACCATACACATAACCATGAGAGTAAAGAAACATGAGTGTTATAGAGGATACAGGTGATCATGAGTATAATGAGCTGAGGAGATAATCCATTAATGCAGCTAGTGATATAATACCAAGAGTGCCGATGATTCTATATCAAGGATTATTGGAGATGGTGCTAGTAACAGTAAGCACTCGGTGTGATGATAATTAGATGATATACCAGTTGACATAAATTGAAATTATGAAAGAAAACACAGTTGATGGTAACCTTGATCATTGGAGGTAATAGTGCAAGTGATTCGGGCAGTACAAATTTAGTACACAGTTCTAGACAATATAGGTATTGAGTGCACCTTGAGTATCAGAGACCGTGAGCACTGATATGTACATTGAGGAATTATAAATTAAAAGGGTGGAAATGAATTTTAAATTTTCAGAATTTTTAAGGAGTTGAGATTTTATGTTGTTAAAATATTGAGGATTTAAATTTGATTCAATAAACATAGTTAAGGCTACAAAGATTTTAGAAGTGATTAAATTTTATTTCGATGTGAAGTATCTAATTTTGAGGAGGTATATGCATTTTATTTTAAGTTGATCGGGAAGTTAAACCTTGACGATTATTTTGAGGATTAATTTTGGTAGATGAGAGATATGAATATTAATATATGATTAGTTGATATGGGTACCAGTGTACATGAATAGGAATTTGTTAGTGAATGTGCTAGAGTTAAGTGGTTGATAGCAGATACCGCAAGTAATATGTTAGCAGGTTCTTTTTCTAATACTTCCGTCTCTTGATTGATTGATTTCCCTAAGTGCTGTAGTTCGTATTTATGATTTTCTTGTTAAAATATAACTAGTAGTACCCCCTAACAGAGACTGAAATACCATGACAAAAGACACATGACCTATATTTTCTTAAATTGCATGGCTGTAGGAAGAGTTTTCTTAAACCATGATCATTGGGTTTTGACCATAGCAAGGATCTATGACAAGGTTATGACTGACAAAAAGAGACAAGAGGATTAAATTTGTGGAAGCATTTAAATTAAATAAAGAATTTAGGGGTTGTTATAACGGAATTGATGGATCATTGATTTTATGAAAATCGAGGTATGATTGAAATTCGAGGACAAACATTTACTTAAAGGGAGAATTAAGAAATTCACAGAGCAAAAAAAATTCTACAATCAAAACTTAGAAATTAATCCTCTTGTCTCTTTTTCTATCACTTGTAAATATTTGAAACTAGAAATTCTATCATTTTCTATCATTTTCTATCACTTGACGGTAAAAATCTATTACATTTTAAGGGTTTTCATTAATATTCAAGATCATGAGTACATGTGATAGAAAATTCTACAATCAAAACTTTCTCCATTCAGGTGCCCCTCTATGTTGTCATTGCTACTGATACAAGTGGACCCAGCAGCAAAGCTCAATACTTTCTGGATAATCCCTCCGCAATAGAAACCTCAGTATATGAAAAGACTCCATACTGATGGATAACAAGGGAGGAGTAGGAGCATGCGCTCTACAACCAGGCGTGAAGACCTAAGACAGGAATATCAATTAATACAATTTTTGTCATCGACGCGGTAGGTCCACGGCCGATAGCAAGCCGCATAAAGGGAAGAAACGCAAATAGCATGCTGCATGAACAAGGACAGTTTTGCACATGACACAGGTGTTCATCCTCGTTGCCTGGATCAATTCTTGGCGAACTATCCTCGTCTCTTGGATCAGTTCTTGACGAGCAACTATCGCATAAGGTTGGTCTTCACCCCGAACAACAGGTGTTATGATATCCTTCCATTCCCCATCATAGACAATACGAGGGAGAAAAAAGCCTGCAGAAGGAAAACATATGGCTTTAGCAAATAAAGACAAAGTTGATGTCCATGCGGCAGAGTCTTAGCTATCGCATGATGGTTACCCTTCCATGCTACAGACTCATAAGAAAATCTCGCATATATTCGCGATGATCTCTCATTCATGCAGCTAAGCTGTATAAAGAGACGACTTGTATTCTAGATGATTTCTCATCCATGCAGTGAGACTGTGTACTGGTGTCTCTGTGTCTACATAAGCCTAACACAAAGAACACGGTGTTCCCCTACCTCTAAGTAAAGCATCAAAATCAGGGGTCAAGGATCAAGACCGCCCCTGATAAACTCCTCGGCGAGGATAGCCGCAACCGTTGGCATTCTTTATAGGGAAGAAGAAATAAAGCAAAAGAAATAAAGTTCTCTCTCTCCTCCTGGACGCCTATTTAAAGGCTTCAAAGCCGCGTAAAGAGATCGAGGCAATGATCCAAGTAGTTATGAGATGAACCTGATGCCTCAATTTGCGGGATCTACTTTAATCTCCTTGGAAACTGATGCCTCAAGCCCCATGTCAGAAGACAACATGGAATCCCAAAAAATTCACTCAAGGATCGAGCCAAATCCTACATTAAATAGAGATTTGACAGCCTGGCAAAGACTTGTCCATGCGATCTGCCCTCCATTCGGCCCAAAGTTATTTTCTCTATGTTTCTTATTCAAAGTATCGCAAACTTATCAGTTTGACAACTTTGAAGGGGGTCTTGTAGAAGCATGAAAAATCTGGATCCATGCGTCCAACAACCATACGCCCCACATTTGACTCAAAAAAATTAGGCCGTAGGATGACCATGCCGTAGAGAAAAAGTTGCATCCTTGCACCCAAATATTGGCTCCATAAAGGCCTGACACAAGGATTATGTCTGACACAGAATCCTAACAAAAAAGATTTTTCGAACGCTTCAAAAAATATGAGCATACTAAGCGACAAGAAGCTCTCGTCAGACTAATAATAACTTCTGACAAGTGTGCAGCGCCACGTGTATGAGGCCTCATGCGTCCCAGACTCCATGTGACTCTGGCCCTATGCATCCCTGGCTTTATGTGCTCCATGCGAATCTGGCCCTCTGTGTTCCAGACTCCAAGCGTTCCATACGACTCTGGCCCTCTGCGTTCCAAACTCCATACATTTCATGCGTCTTTGGCCCTATGCGATACAAATTACATGCGTCCCATGCGTCTTAGACTCCGAACATCCAATATAAAAAGGTTCTGTAAACCCCCTCGACCAAATTTTAGGTCTACTTAGCTTAGATAGAGAGACCAGGGTTAGTTTGAAGCTAATTAGAATTAGAAAGCAGTATTTTAGATTTATTGTGTAATATTTTTATCACTTAGTGTACCTTACCGTTGCTTCGATATTTGGAGCACTACACTAGCATTTACCTTCAAACAAATTTTACATACTTTTCTTAGACATGCCAACCTACCATTATGACCCTTGTGTAACTTATAACTACTCTCTCTTGTGCTTCATTTTAGTCACACAATATTCGTTACAAACGTCCATGTTTAAATATGTCACGTCCCAGTCCCAAAATACGTAGGACTAGTAATACGTAAGCATGCCAGCCGTATATATATGGAGACTCTAATATATAGAAACCATAACACATACGTACGCTGTATTATGAACAATAATTCACAAGTGGTATATTTTTATCATAAGTCACAGGACATAACTAAATCTCATCCACATAAATCAAATATAAATGAATAACTAATCAATTATATAACTGAATCAGGTATAAGATGCTTTATAAGAACAAGTAGTTGGGTGAAGACAAATCCACTACCAAACTAGAATATAAGAGAAAAACACAATAAGTACATCTAATGAGCAATGAGGCTCAAAGAGAAGACCTCCATAAAAGAGATCGAAGTAGCAAGTCCTAATTTGTGCTCCTGCAAATAGTTATGATCGTCTACACCTAGAAAGAGACCAGGTCCTCAGAGGGACATAACAAGATACATAGAAGCATGCCAATAAAGTACTAAAAAATAAACATCCAATGGGTCACCTAACCATCTATGTGAATGCACTTTAAGAACAACTTTCCAACACGTGGGCTATCTGGCTAAAATAGGATTGGCATGATTCTCTTGGAGATTCAGGGGCCTACAAAACATGTCATCTTTTGGACGCCAGAGGCCGCCTGATAATAATAATATATAGTGGTCATCATGACCGCGGATCTCCGACGGAGCGTACGGGTTACACAAGGAAAGTGCAAAGGAGCCCAAATGCATTACTTGTTGTCCTCCCCACCCCATGCTCTAAGCATGTCATAAATATGACACGATGAGACCTCTAATAACTGCCAAGGCTTCTAATTATGCAAATTCTATCAGCAGTTATTTCCTATCGCACGTTCCATACGTACAGGTGGCCGACCCGTCACGCAAGTCTGTGTCCTACATGAGACTCACTCTCGTGTAACAAATGTGTCACAGCCAATGAAATATAATGATGCCTCTAAATCATATGGTGGTCTCGTAAAACTAAGTCAACATGCATAATATATAATAAAGACAAAATACGATGCCACCGTCGTTGCACCCAAGTTATTCTTGGACACGCAGTTTATATAGCAGTTAAAATATATAAACTAAATAACAGAAATAAAATACATAAATTATATAGAATATAAATCATAGTACAATGGCAAGGTATACTTGCCTGCTCTAAAAAAGGATGAAGTCGCAACTCAAGGCGTCGTCCGATCTACCCGTTACATAAATTAAACAAGTTAGGTTACAAAAGTGGGTGAATAGGTTCCTCCATTTTAAGCAATTTTAATTATGAATAAATAACCTAAAATAGTATTTTTAATCTTATTATAATCTGATTTTATTGTTAAACCCTAATTTTGGTCCAAAGAAAGTCAACTTCACGGATTTGTGATCCGTGGCACACAAATCAAGGCAATCCGTTGACCAAAAAGTCAACCAACTCAAATCCTTGATTTATATATAAAATTATATAAATTTTAGTGCTACATGAATACCAGAATCGATGGTTTCATAAAATCATAAGTCGGTAAAGAGTTATGGCCACAAGGGCACACAGATGAAAGTTTTCGATGGTTTCCTATTTATGTCTACGTTGCACGAATTTTATAGTAGAATAAACTTATATGTTAAATTCTATAAAAATAATTTTATGGAATTTCATCATGTCAGCTTTTTGAAAATTTAAACGGCTCATAATTCTGAGTTCAAAATCTCCCAAAATCTCAAAAACACCAAAATACGTCTGATTTCGGATAGCTGACACTTTTAGAATTTTCTGGAAAAATAGTTTCAAAAATTATTAAAATAATTTTATATATTCAAAAAACTAACCTTGATATGGTTATAACAAAAAAAACTGGAGTGCGTTTGGAGTCCGGAGCTAGGAGATATCGTCTTTTTAAGTCGTCATAACTACTAGAAAATGAGGCTGAATTTATGACGAATTTTGACTGTTTTTTGACGAAAAGGAGAGTAGTTTGGGGAAGAAAAATATGAAATATGAGTTTATTTTATAAGTCTAATAGGTATTTATAATGGTAGAGACTATTTAATTGAATATGACTAGGATTGGCTAATTTGGATATGATTAGGATCAGTTTAAATAAGCATAGGATATGCATGAAATTGCTTTCCTAGTAGACTCAGGATTTGAATTAGTTTAAAATATAGTTTAAATTTATCTCAATAATTTATAATCTTAAATAGAATTAAAGATAATACAAATAATTTATATATAATCTTATTAATATCTATTAATACTAAATTAGCATGTATCTAATATAAAGCCTATATATATCCAAATAAATCATAAATAATTCCAAAAATCCAAATAAATTCCTTAAAATTCTATATAAATTACAGAAAGATATATTTAAATATTTTAACCCTAAATTAAATATTTGGTAGTAACAACATGCAATTATTGTCTCATAGTAAATCATGAAAGTCCTAAATATTTTATGTTTCCAATGTTTTAATTACCAAAAATTCTAGAAAATTTTCCAAAAATCTAAAATAGCCAAAAAATAATTCTAAATAAATATTTATATAAATAAATATATCAAGAAATTTATTTTCTAATTAACTAAAAAAATATTCTAAAAAATTCAACATCTATAATAAATATAATAATATAAATACACATAAAATAACTATTTTGGGTGAGGGGGTTTACAAAATCCAAATAAATATAACTTTGCATCTTTATCCGTTCCAATCAAAATTAGAGATACAACATCGACCCGTTTTGCCCAACCCAATTTATGACAATATTCTATTCTGAGTCTACTACGTCCATGACACTTGTGGCCCTCCCAATTTTATCCCTATGTATTTTCAATTAATTAAAGTGCACCAATTATACTAATTTTAATTAAATTGTTGTAAGGACCCAACCTCACCCAAAACTAGACCCAACTCCAACCCAAACCCTCACTCACACCCTCAAGGTTCATACTAAACACCCACCCCATTTTAGCCCACTACATCACACCAAACATGGTGTTGTGCCTCATCAAATCCCAAATTCTATTAATTGTGCAATTTCCTAATTGTTGAGGGACTTTTGTGCAAAAATGCAATGAGGTGTCCACCCCTCATTGGACCCAACACATGAAGAAACTCTCCACCCTCTTTGACCGGTCCATCCTATATTTCCCCCTATTTGTTGTACTTCCTACAACTTTTCCTCCTTACATCCTTACCCTCCATTTCAAAATTCCTCCATCCTAGCCATTCCTTCATCATATAGAGGGTTCCCACATCCCCAAAAAATATCCTAGCCTGTCCTAATCCTAAGGAGAGCCCCCCTCTCTCTCTCCTACATATACTACTCTCTCTCTCTCTCTCTCTCTCTCAAAAACCCTAAAACCACAGCCCAGTTCATCCCCTAGCCGAAACCCTGAACGAAACTACCACCCCCCCTTCACCCGGCCACCTCACTGTCATCCCCACCTCACTGTCTCCACCACCATCAACAACCATCTCCACAGCCACCGTCGTCACCATCACCCCCGACATCATTGACCCGACCACCATCAACAAAACCATCATCACCATAACCCGACTCCATAAACTCCTCCGTTCATCACATAAGACCACCGCTACCTTAGCCAACTACCCCCACGGCTATCCCCCCTCCGTCAGTGACCCACCACCTCCAACCCTGCTGTCGGAGCTGCTCCTGTTACATATTGTTGTGGCCGGAGCACCCCCTACGGCTACTGTAGCTACCATAGCTACCGTACACGCCGGAGACCGGCCCCCTCGTGCAGCGGACACGCCCCCCCCCCCCCCCCCGTGTCATGACCCACACCCAAAAAATCGGACATGAGTCGTGGGTACGTCCAGCCTATGTCGCAACATCTGCGGTAGAACGTTGTCTAGGTCTACTATCTAGCTAACAATCTCACAAAATAATATAAGTACCTGTCAAGATCTCAACTCCAAACGGAGGAGCAATATCATAAAGATAACACAAGTACTCAATCATGAATCTAAGCAAGATAAGATAACAAAGAAGTCTAACAACTACAAAGTCTAAACAATAACTACAACTAAAGGCAATAAAAATAATAATAAAATACAATAATATCCAGAATCAAATACAATACAAGTCTCAAACCAAAAGCCGGAGACAAATCCGGTACCAAAAGCTAATCAATACACTGAGGTCCCAGTGATCCTGGCTACCAACCCAAAAATTACTCCTGAACTAGGGGGTCCATGTCTGCACCATCGACGGGCTGAGGTCCATAAGACATCGGACACCAATCTTATAGATCCTCTAAAAAATATATCCAGTCAGGATTAGAGCAAGTACACCTCTAACAGCAGTTCTAGTTAAATGATAAAAACTATAAAGCAGTTGTAGCAAGGAGAAGGAAATGAAGTATGAACAAGGAAATATATATATATATATATATATATATATATATATATATATATATATATATATATATATATATATATCAACTGGTGCATAAAGGTAAAGATGTATGAAAATCAGAAGCAAGATAGTAATGACTACAGTATACAAGAAATCTAAACTAAGATCAAGTGTGTACACAATAACGTGAAGTGAGTCCAGCAAGAATAAATATAATGAGTCCAGTCCAAAAAGTATAAGTGAGACCAGTCAAGAAATACAAGAGTCCAGACTAGAAAGAATGAGCTCGTGTCTCTGAAATACCTGTTTTGATATATAAACGGCTAGGGGTAAGTACGACTCATCGTATACTAGGTGTGCGGCTGCTATCATTCTATATTAGACAAGAGGGGGTGATTCCAGTAATTCCAAATAGGAATATTTACATGTCTACTCGAGTATTTTTCCTCTCTGACTAGTACAAGTGAATTCAAGACCCGACACGTAAATCAAGTATGAGTCCAGCCAGAAACATGAGTGATGCCTGTAGTGAGTCATGATGTGATGCCAGTAGGTGATTCCAAAAATAGAGGCCAGAAACATAAAATATACGTATCGCAAGTGAATGAATCCAGAAATACTAGTCAGTGTCGTACCAAAAAATTAGATAATACTATACTAGAAGCTGAATCATAATAATTATCAGATAATAACAACTATCAGAGAATGTACTCGCCTGACGTCCTGAGCAACTAGCGATCCGAACTGACGTCGCAAGGACCTATATGAAAAGCAAGGTTAAATGGGGTTTTAAAGAGTTAAACAGATATAAAATAACTAAAAACAAGCCTCTATGATTGTTCTAGGTCAAACGGGTCAAACCGGTAAAATCTTGGTCAAAAAGTCAACTCTGTCCAAAAAGTCAAGTCTAGGTCAAAACTAGGTCAAAGGCTGACTTTGGCGATCAATTGGGTCAACTACGGTCAACTCTAGGTCAAACTAGGGTGCCCCTAAAATTCTAGGTCAAAACTAGCTCATTAAGCTAGTAAACCCTCAAACTCGCCTCTTTGAGATACCGGAATACCCTCGGTATCCGATATCTCAACCTACGCTATATACCCCGCCTATACCCACTAACATATATACTAACACGTATATATATATATATATATATATATATATATATATATATATATATATATATATATATATATACATAAAACCAAGTCTAACCTCATTCCTAGGTAAAAATCTAATAACTCGCCCCGATGCCCAATACCTTGAGTATCTCAAGGTATTGAGATACTCAAGCCTTACCCCTCACTAACACTAGCTAACTAACTAACTATCTATATATATACTACCATATGCTACTATATATATATATATATATATATATATATATATATATATATAACCTAGTGTATATGCAAATACCTTATCTCCGATACCCAACTTACCTCAATACCTTGGTATTTTAAGGTATTGAGATACCTTACCCTCTAACTCTAACTAACTAACTAACTAACTAACTAACTAACTATATATATATATAACCTAGTATTAGGCTATACCTCAATACCTCGATACCCCTATACCTCAATACCTTGGTATCTCAAGGTATCGAGATACCTTACCCTCTAACTCTAACTAACTAGCTAACTATCTATATATATATACCTATATATATATATTACTATATGTAAACATTAATACATATATATAAGTATATCTATATATATATACCTCTAACTATCTATATATATCTATATACACATACTTACCTATATATACATATCTATCTATCTATCTATGTAAATATATATATATATATATATATATATATATATATATATATATATATATATATATAAAGGGGGGATGCTAGCTATTGCTGCTGCTGCCGCTGCCTGCTGTCGCTGCTGATGATGAGTTCTGCTGCTGCTGCAGCGCTCTGCCTCTCCCTCACTCTCCTTATCTCTATATCTCACACTCTCTCTATCACTCTAAATCACTCTCCCTCTTATCACTCTATCTCACTCTCTAACTCTCTCGATCTCTCTCGCTCTAGCTCTCTATCTTACCCTCTCTCGACACACACCAACACACACACATAAACATATACACGCACACACACACTTACATATATATACACTCACACACACACACACACACACACACACACACACACATATATATATATATATATATATATATACACACTCACACATGTATATATACACACACTCACACATGTATATATATACACTTATATATCTATACATATATATATATATATATATATATACACACACACACACACACACACACACTTATACATATCCACACTCACACACACACTCACAAACACACACTCACACTTACACTCACAAACACACATTCACACTCACACACACTAACACACACAAACACACTCACCAACACACACACAACCACAACACACACACTACCCACACTCACCCATAAACCTATAAATACATATATATATATATATATATATATATATATATATATAAAAACCTAAAAACTTTAATACACACTCCCCGAGGCTAAACCAATCCGCGCACAAGCCCAAAACCTAGAAACAAGTTGAAATGGCCATTTGGTCATTTCAACAAACACTTGGTGTGCGACTCATGATACCTCGTGAAATGCACACTAAATCTACTCGAAATCGACCCAAAATTACCCACATGTTCTAATCGATGTCTAGAACCTCAAAAAAAAATACAAACTCTCTGATTCCATGTCCGTGGCAAAATTCCACATGCATGTGGAACCCACGACGACAAAAAAATTCCCAAATCGTCCGAAACGTCCAAATCTCTGCGATACGATCTCATGTGTCCAAACGGGGACACGTACTCACCCTCAAGATACCCAAGCACATCTACCTAGGTCCGTCTAACCTAGGACAACACCAAAATTTGGGCCAATCTCGGATTTCACCCAAAATTGACACAAAATCCTATGCCAAAGTCTCCAAACACATCCAAACAAGCTCCAACTTCCTCCAATGGATATCCCTAAGGTCTAGGAAGGTTCTAAACTACTAATTATACTATATTAGAGTAATAACTAAGAAGAAAGTTAGGGTTTACCTCTTAGGAGTTGGAATCCCAAGGCCAAAGTCTCCAAAAAGTCCCAAATTTACCACACCAAGCCTCCAAGCCTCTAAACCAAGCTTCTACACCAAATCTAAGCTCTACACACTTAGGTTAAGGGAAAGTAGAAGGTTAAGATTTGCATTTATTAGAGAAATAAACAAAAGAAGAGAGGAAAGGTGAAGAACTTACTTGAAAATGGAGAAAATTGGAAGAAGGAAAGAAGAAAGAGAATGGAGGAAGAAATGAAGAAGAAGAAGAAATAAAATGGAGGGGGTGGAGAGGTCCGGCCATGTATAGGAAATAGGTTTAGGGTTAGGGTTTGTGTTAAACACAATGACTAAAACACCCCTCTCTTAAGTCATGCTAATAGGGTTTGGATTTGGGGTTCCAAATGCACTCTAATTAATCCATAATCACTCAAACTTACTAATTAAAATATAAATAACTATTATAAACCAATAAATAAATCTGACAAGGGTGTTGGTTGGGTCTGGCAAGGGTCTACTAAGGTCTGACATGGATCCAGGCTAGCCAAAACCCTAAAACAACTAATAAAAATAAATACAACCAACTAATTAAATATTAATACAATATTTATGATCAATACACAATTTACCAAATTAGAAAAAAATATCCTGCCCTGGAAATGGGGTAGTGACACCCGGACATGATCAATTTGGTATATACACGTCCCCTTCCTTTCTACATGTGTATTGTGAACCCTAAGTGCTATGTGTGTATGTGTATTTTAGAATAAAAATTTGTGTATAGGTGTACATGTATTTTAGAATAATATTAGTGTTAGAATTTACCATATAAAAAATAAGGTTATTTAAGATGGTACACTGTGTTGACCAAGGTTCAGATATTAGCCTTATGCACGTATTTTGATAATATCTTAACTAGGACTTATAATTTAGTACTATACGTTATTGAGTTTCGTAACATATTTTTGATAATTCATTGTCTTAATGTACACGATAATTGAGGATATGATACGTGGACGTCTTAGCTGCATGCACAAGCAACCTTGCTAGTTGCCCAATTGTGACCCCCTCGCGTCAGTTCCTAAGTACAGCGTAGTTGTGTTCCTGTGCGTAATATTGTAATGACTGATGATTATATTATATTATATTATATTATATGTATAGGGTCGCTGGACCGTTCAGGCAAGGCTTCGGGAGCAGGTTATTGGCACTCGTAGCTTGAGGACCCAGGCAAGTATACCTTGCCTGATTTATTATTTAATTTAAATTATAAATTGTTGTATGATATCTTGTTGCAATAATACATATAATTGTGCGCGTCCGAGATTGACTTGGGTGCAGTCGACGAATGCGTCGATGTATAGTATAATTGACTTAGTCACTAGCAGACTCACCTACCATTTTAAGAATATTTTGATATCTTCCTAGACCCTGACACTCTTACACGCATCACGATGATAAACTCATATTGGGATGCGGGTTCACGTACCGGACTAGCTATCGGTGCATGTGACATGCATCACGGTTTAGTACGTAATCAGGGTTATCCAGTTAGTTGAGACTTGGCATATAGTTACATAGTATGCATGTCGTGTATTCAACTTGTATATCTGCATTGGGCGGGGAAGACAGCTGGTAGGCGTATGGGATACACACATTAGAATCCGTAGTATCCAGAGGAGCCACGGATCCAATGACTTCCTTTATTCGGATACCGCATTCTTCGAAGCGATACAGACGTATATATTTGCAGATACCTTATTCTTCGGAATGATGGATGTTATATGTACAGATACCATGCTCTTCGAAGTGTGGACATTATGTCTACATCTACTCGTACATACCAAGGTTGTCCTCATATTGCATTCACTTAGATGGTTAGCACACCCCTTTATTTTATTCAGTATTTATATTGACATATATTTTTGTATCTTGTTAGGTCCCTCTGAGGACCTGGTTCCCTTCCAGATTTGGACGAGGCTTACTATCCTACTGTGTACGGGCCCGGGCAAGAGATGAGGTACGCGATTGAGGAGGGGCTTGAGGTGCTACCATCAAAGTTCCCTTGATCACTGGTAGGCCTTCCGCCTAGGGCTGGAGCATCCTTATCTAGTTAGCCGATGCTCAGGTCGCATTCTCCTATCTGTCTTTCAGTACTCTTATTTCATCATTGTAGTAGATTTATTCCCATAAGACATATCTGCATTATACTATGACATTTCAGACTCTGCACTTATTTTTTAGTATTTATTTTAGTACTTCTTGTTCATATTGTGGATGAGATTAGACATTTACCTTATGTATGTTAGTATTAGACTTGTTAGTATTTTAAAAAAGTGTAGTATGCTTCGTCGGGTCTATTAAATTAGATAATCCCATATTCCAGTGTGACCGTACCAGCCAGAGCCCAGTCTAGAGCAGGAGGACCAATCCGTCGTTCGGAAGCGCAGACACAGCAAATGACAGTGCCATACCAGGACAAGGAGCTTCCGACTTGTCACCATTATGGTAAGAAGGGATATATTGTCAGGGACTGCAGAAAGAATCTTGGATTGTGCATGATATGTGGAGTGAGTCAGCTCCTTACCAGAGATTGTCCACAGCGCAGGGATGCAGCACCGCAGACAGGACAGAGGCCAGCAGCACCAGTCCTGAGGATACTACCCCTGCTAGGAGACCAACGTCCACCAGCACCCGAAGAATTTTAGAGGGGACCACGCTTGGCCCCACAGGAGGCACAGTTTGATCGAGCCAGACAGCAGGTCGGATGGTAGAGGCACGGGCAGGCCTTTGCACTAGCAGCGATTAAGGAGGAACCAGAAGGGGAAGCTATCACAGGTACCATTTTAGTTGCATTATTGCCTGTGACTGTATTATTTGATTCTAGTGGTACACTATCATTCATATCTAGTAGTTTTGTAGCTATGCATATAGTAGCTACTTTCCCCTTACCTAAGAGTTAGAAGATTCTTACAGGATGAGGCATCATACCAGTTACCAGCACTATTAGAACGTGCTTGGTATAGTTGCGTGTGGTCGAGAGATGAGAGGGCAATTTTTGGTATTCCCGATGCCAAACTTTGATGTTGTTCTATGCATGGACTGGTTGAGCCAGTACAATGCCATACTGGATTGCCGGAGGGGTAGCATCATTTTTAGACCGCCAGATAACCCAAAGTTCGAATACATGTGGGGCACCATCGAGCGAGGAGTAGGACAGACAGCTGGAGCTTACATGGCTATGGAGACGGTACCCCCACCGATTGTTGCAGAGTTCGAGAATGTTTTTTCGGAGGAGTTGCCAGGCCTACCGCCAGATAGAGAGGTAGAGTTCACTATTGAGTTAGTACCCGGAGCAGCGTCGGTATCTTCAAATGTGTACCGGTTGGCAAAGAAGGAACTGGATGAGCTGAAGCTACAGTTAGAGGAGTTACAGATCAAGGGATTTGTCCGTCCTAGTGTATCACCCTGGGGAGCACCAATGTTATTTGTACCAAAGAAGGACGGGACAGTCCGTATGTGCATTGATTACAGAGCCCTTAATGCTTTGACTATCAAGAATAAGTATCCCCTGCCGCGGATTAATGATTTGTTCGACCAGCTGACAAGAGCAGTGGTGTTCACGAAGATTGACTTGAGATCGGGTTATCATCAGATAAAGGTGCTGAGAGAAGATATTCCAAAGATGGCATTCATGACTCGTTATGGTCACTATGAGTTCTTGGTGATGCCTTTTGGACTGACGAATGCGCCTGCCATATTTATGAATATGATGAACAGGGTCTTCCACCAATATCTGGACCAGTTTGTGGTAGTCTTCATCGACGACATCTTGGCGTATTTAAAGAGCTACGAGGAGCACGGAGAGCACTTGATGCTAATGTTAGAGACGCTGAGGTATGAGAGGCTTTATGCCAAGCTGAGCAAGTGTGAGTTCCTCCTAGATCATGTCTCTTTCCTCAGACACATTATCTCAAGAGATGGTATTTCAGTAGATCCAGCAAAGATTTTGTTAGTAGAGACGTGGCCGACCCCTACCAACATCTCGAAGGTGAGGAGTTTTCTAGGACTTACTGGATATTACCTGAGGTTCGTAGAGAACTTCGCAAGGATCGCAGAGCCGATGACTCGCTAACCCGTAAGGAGCAGGAGTTCGCCTGGACAGAGGAGTGTCAGAAGGCGTTAGATGAGATGAAGAAGTGTCTGACTACGGCACCCATCTTAACTATACCTTTTGGACCCGGAGGATTCATGATCTATAGTGATGAGTCTGGAAAAGGATTAGGATGCGTCTTGATGCAGCATAGGAAGGTTGTGGCCTATGCCTCTAGACAGCTGAGGACCCATGAGAAGAACTATCCTACTCACGACTTAGAGCTTGCCGCAGTGATCTTTGCCCTGAAGCTTTGGAGGCACTACCTATACGGAGAACGAGTGGAGATATTCACAGATCACAAAATTCTGAAGTACGTCTATACTCAGAAGGACCTGAACCAAAGACGTTGGCTCAAGGTGATGACAGACTTTGAGATTGAGATACAGTACCATCCAGGAAAGGCCAATGTGGTAGCTGACGCATTAAGCAGGAGGCCCATGGCATTCTTTTTGACTACCTAGCAACACCTATTGAGAGATCTAGAGCAGTTGGGTATATAGGTCATTATGCCCGGAGCATATGGCCAGTTGTCGAGTTTCTAGGTGAAATCGACATTGGTTAAGAGGATCAAGACTGCCTTGCCAACATATGCCAGATTCTAGAGGCTTCGACAGAGGATAGACTCCGGGATACAGACAGGATTGCGCATACACGAGGATGGGACTTTGAGATATGGATATTGTCTCTATGTTCCGAATGTAGAACTTCATTAGGAGCTGATGACGGAGGCGCACAGTTCAACATACTCTATTCATCCAGGAGGCACGAAGACGTACAGAGACTTGGGGCAGTACTATTGGTGGCATGGAATAAAGAGGGAGATAGCCTGCTTTGTGGTGAAGTGCCTGGTGTGTCAGCAGGTCAAGGCTGAGCATCAGAGGTCTGCAGGATTACTTCAGCCGCTCTCGATACCTGAGTGAAAATGGGAGCACGTCACTATGGACTTCGTTATGGGCTTTCCGAGGAGTTCTAGTAGTCGTAATGCAGTATAGGTAATCGTGGATAAACTCACAAAGTCCACTCACTTTTTACCCTTCAGAGTTGGGCAGTCTACAGAGGTCTTAGCAGATATGTATATGAGGGAGATCATGTGACAGCATGGAGTGCCAGTCAGTATAGTGTCTAATAGGGATACGAGGTTCACATCTTACTTTTGGTGGAGTATGCAAGAGAGTCTCGGTACCCGCCTAAAGTTCAACATATTGTATCACCCACAGACAGATGGCCAGTCTGAGCACACCATTCAGACACTGGAGATCATGTTCAGAGCGTGCATGCTTGATTTTAGTGGATTATGGAAAGACCATTTATATTTGATTGAATTTTTCTACAACAATATCTATCAAGCGAGCATTCAGATGGCTTTCTATGAAGCGTTGTATGGCAGGAAGTGTCATTCTCAAGTGTTTGAGTGATATAGATGAGAGGCAGATTCTGGGACCAGAGTTGGTTGTTCGTACAGTGGAGAAGGTGAAGAAGATCCAAGGGCACCTGCGAGCAGCACAGGACAGACAAAAGCAGTAGGCAAACGCAAATCGACGACCCCTAGAGTTCTAGGCTGGAGATCATGTATTTCTGAAAATCTCACCTACCCGAGGAACCATCAGATTTAGAGGCAGAGGAAAGCTGAGTCCGAGGTACATCGGACCATTCGATGTGTTGGAGCGCATCAGAGAGGTTGCTTACAGATTAGTATTGTCACAGACATTAGAAGGAGTTCATGACCTCTTCCATGTATCTCACCTAAGGAGGTACATGCCAGATCTGAGTCATGTACTTCACCACTCAGATATCACCGTTGGGCCGAGTTTGTCATACCATGAGGAGCCTATAGAGATTTGGACAAAAGCGAGAAGGTGTTGCGAGGTCAGACTATCCCTCTAGTTCGTGTCGCATGGAGGCATCATGTACCAGACGAGTCGACATGGGAATGAGAGAATGATATTCAGCAGCGTTTTCCCCATCTCTTCGAAGGCCTAGGTATGTAGTAGCTTTTACTTTCAGTCAATAGTTTTTACCATATGTCTGTTTTAATTTCGAGGACAAAATGCTCTAAGAAGGGTAGATTGTAAACCCCCCTCGACCAAATTTTAGGTCTACTTAGCTTAGATAGAGAGACCAGGGTTAGTTTGAAGCAAATTAGAATTAGAAAGCAGTATTTTAGATTTATTGTGCAATATTTTATCACTTAGTGTACCTTACCGTTGGTTTGATATTTGGAGCACTACACTAGCATTTATCTTCAAACAAATCTCACACACTTTTTCTTGACATGTAACCTACCATTCTGACCCTTGTGTAACTTATAACTACTCTCTCTTGTGCTTCATTTAGTCGCACAATATTCGTTACAAACGTCCATGTTTAAATCCAAATAAATCTAACTTTGCATCTTTGTCCATTCCAATCGAAATTGGAGACACAACATCGACCCATTTTGCCCAACTCAATTTATGACAATATTCTATTCTGAGTCTACTACGTCCATGACACTTGTGTCCCTCCTAATTTTACCCCTATGTATTTCTAATTAATTAGAGAGCACCAATTACACTAATTTTAATTAAATTGGTGTAAGGACCCAACCTCACCCAAAACTAGACCCAACTCTAACCCAAACCCCCACTCACACCCTCAAGGTTCATACTAAATACTATATACCATTTTATCCCACTACATCACACCAAACATGGTATTTTGCCTCATCAAATCCCAAATTCCATTAATTGTGTAATTTTCCAATTGTTGAGGGACTTTTGTACAAAAATGCAATGAGGTATCCGCCCCTCATTGGACCTAACACATGAAGAAACTCTCCACCCTCTTTGACCGGTCCACCCTATATTCCCTTCCCCCCCCCCATTTGTTGTACTTTTTACAACTTTTCTTCCTTACATCCTCACCCTCCATTTCAAAATCCCTCCATCCTAGCCATTCCTTCATTATGTAGAGGGTTCCCACATCCCCAAAAAATATCCCAGCCGGCCCTAATCCCAAGAAGACCCCCCCTCTCTCTTTCCTACATATACTACTCTCTCTCTCTACCAAAAACCATATCCCACTTCATCCCCTAGCCAAAACCCTAAACGAAACTGCCACCTCCCCCTTCACCCGACCACCTCACCGTCATCCCCACCTCACCGTCGTCACCATCACCTCCGACATCATCGACCCGACCACCATCAAAAAAACTATCATCATAACCCGACTCCATCAACTCCTCCATTTATCATCGGAGACCACCGCCACCTTAGCCAACCACCCCCACGGCTATCCCCCCACCGTCAGCGACCTACCACCTCTAATCCTGTCGCCATCGCTGCCACTGCAGATGCTGCCGGAACTGCTACTGCTACATGCTGTTGTGGCCGGAGCACCCCCCTGCGGCCACTGTAGCTGCCTAGCTACTGTACATGCCGGAGACCGGCCCCCTTGTACAACGGACACCCCCCGGCCACGATCAATTTGGTATATACACATCCCCTTTCTTTCTACATGTGTATTGTGAACCCTAAGTGCTATGTGTGTATGTGTATTTTAGAATAAAAATTTGTGTATAGGTGTACATGTATTTTAGAATAATATTAGTGTTAGAATTTACCACATCGAAAAATTAGGTTATTTTATATAGAATACTGTGTTGACCAAAGTTTAGATACTGGCCTTATATACGTATTTTGATAATATGTTAGCTAGGACTTATAATTTAGTACTATACGTTATTGAGTTTCGTAACATTTTTGATAATTTATTGTCTTGATGTACACGGTAATTGTGGATATGACACGTGTACGTCTTAGCTGCGTGCACAAACGACCCTGCTAGTTGCCCAATTATGACCCCCTCGCATCAGTTCCTAAGTACAGCGTAGTTGTGTTCCTGTGCATACTATTGTAATGACTGATGATTATATTATATTATATGTATTGGGTCGTTAGACCGTTCAGGCGAAGCTTCGGGAGCAGGTTATTGGCACTCGCAGCTTGAGGACCCAGGCAAGTATACCTTGCCTGATTTACTGTTTAATTTAAATTATAAACTGTTATATGATATCTTGTTACAATAATACATATAACTGTGTGCGTCCAAGATTGACTCGAGTGCAGTCAACGAATGCATCAATTTGTAGTATAATTGACTTAGTCACTAGCCGACTCACCTACCGTTCTGAGGATATTCTGATATCTTTCTAGTCCCTGACACTCTTACAGGCATCACGATGATAAACTCGTGTTGGGATACGGGTTCGTGTACCCGATAAGCTATCAGTGTGTGTGACATGCATCACCGTTTAGTACGTAATCAGGGTTATCTAGTTAGTTGAGACTTGGCATGTAGTTACGTGGTATGCACATTATGTATTCGACTTGTATATCTATATTGGGCAGGGAGGACAGCTGGTAGGCGTATGGGATACACACATTGGAATCTGTAGTATCCAGAGGAGCCACGGATCTAATGACTTCCTTTATTCATATACCGCGTTCTTCAGAGTGATACAGACGTATATATTTTCAGATATCTCGTTCTTCGGAACGATGGACGTTACATGTATAGATATCAAGCTCTTCGGAGTGTGGACATTATGCCTACACCTACCCATACGTACCAAGGTTGTCCTCACATTGCATTCACTTAGATGGTTACTACACTCCTTTATTTTATTCAGTATTTATATTGGCATATATCTTTGTATCTTGTTACATCCCTCTGAGGACTTGGTTCCCTTCCAGATTTGGACGAGGCTTACTATCCTACCGTGTACGGTCCCGGGCAGGAGATGAGGTACGCGTCCGAGGAGGAGCTTGAGGTGCTACCATCAGAGTTCCCTTGATCACCGGTAGGCCTTCCGCCTTGGGCTGGAGCATCCTTATCTAGTTAGCCGATGCTCTGGTCGCATTCTCTTATCTGTCTTTCAGTACTCTTATTTCATCATTGTAGTGGATTTGTTCCCATCAGACATATCTGGATTATACTATGATATTTCAGACTCTACACTTATTTTCCAGTATTTATTTTAGTAGTTCTTGTTTATATTGTGGATGAGATTAGACATTTACCTGATGTATGTTAGTATTAGAGTTGTTAGTATTTTAGGATAGCATAGTATGCTTTGTCGGGTCCATTAAATTGGGTAATCCCACGGAATCGTATTAGCTGGCCATTGCCATGTGGCCTGGTCTCGTGTATCTTGGGACTAGGGCGTGACAGGTTCCCTGAGATAAAAAATTTCTGTCACGATTTTATCCAACTGAATGTGGGCCATGTGTCAAGCTAACCAAGTCATGCAAATAGAAAACGAGAACCGCCAGAATCTCTAACAAACATCAAATCCCAACAAAACATCTACGTGACAGCTTGTCCTAGATTCAACCCATACTATGCGCCTATATTCGCAACCGCATTCTGTTGAAGGAGCCTCCTGTGGCCACCAAACAGAGGCACATGCAGCACCTATAACCCATCAGTAAGATGGCTATAAATATGAGTAACTGGGACGTTCCCAGGGGCTAGTTTTTTCTGCTACAGAGACCATACAAAGGGGGAGCTATGTACGTGTCATGCCCCAGTCCCAAAATATATGGAACTAGGCCACGTGACAATAGCCAGCTGTCATATCTCCGAGGATATCCTAAATTAATGGATCCAATGAAGAGTGCTACGCTGTCTTAAATAACTAATATGTCCCAATATCAGTCAACAATAGGTAAACTAATCTCATCCATAAAATAAACAGCAAGAAGTACTAAATAAATTACTGGAAGATAAACGCCAGTCTCAAAATATCATAGTACAACCAAGAATGTCTGGTGGGAACAAACCCACTACTATGATGGAATAAAAGTACTGAAATGATAGATAAAAGAGTAATGACTAGGGCATCGGCTGACTAGATAATGATGCTCCCAATCCTAGGTAGAAGGCCTACCAAGTGATCACGGAAACTCTGACGGTAACACCTCTAGCTCCTCCGTTGTAGCGAACCTCGTCTCCTGTCCTGGGCCGTACACTGTGGGGTAATATGTCTCGTCCAAATCTGGAAAGGTACCAGGTCCTCAGAGGGACATAACAAGATAGATAGAAGCATGCCATATATAAATACTGAAGAAAATAAATACAATAAAGGGTGTGCTAACCATCTAGGTAAATGCAATGTGAGGACAACTGTGAGTATATGGGAAGGTGTAGGCCAGACATATGCTGACTTAATTTACCAGTCGTGGCAACCGGCTAGTATATGCCACACATGCCCCCTATAACACGGGTGCAGGAATACAATAACGTCCAACGTTCTATAGAGTGTGGTATCTGCAATATCACCAAGTAATGTTCAATACTCTACAGAATGTGGTATCTGTAATATATATACGTCTGTATCACTCCGTCGAGTGCGATGTCTGTATAAAGGAGTGGGGTGTCCCATATGCCTACTAATCGTCCTACCCGCCCAATGTATATATCCAAGTCGAATACTCGACGTGCATACTCCGTATCTAAATGCCAAGTCTCTACACTAAAATAATCCTGAATTAATTACTAACCATGATGCATGTCACACGCGCCGATAGCTAGTCGAGCACACGAACCCGCATCCCAACATGAAATTGTCACCACGAACGTGTAAAAGTGTCAGGTCTCGGAAGATATCAGAGTATCCTCCAATAGGTGAGTCGGCTATGCACTAGGTCAAGTATACTAATCATCGACATATCCGTCGATAGCACCCGAGTCAATCTCGGACGCTCACAGTTGTATAAAAAGAAAGCAACAAGAATACAATACAACTTATGCATAATTTAAATTAGACAGTAAATATGGCAAGGTATCTTGCCTGAGTCCTCAAGCGGTGAATGCCAATAGCCTGCCCCTACAGTGTCTCCTGGCTGATCCAAAAACCCTAAACATACAATAATATAGAAATTCTACATCAGACACTAACGCAAATGCATACATAATTTATGACACTGTTTCTTAGGTACTGTCGCAAGATCACGGCTGATCGAATACAGCATCACGTGTATACGTAGCTAGGGTGTACACGCATTCTATCCTCGATTAGCGTGCATCTTGAGACAATAATTACTACGTCTATGGTTTTACGAAGCTACATTACGTCTTTTTGAATTACCCATCATTTAATTTCCAGGTTAAAAGTACTAGGTCTATGTCTATGCTTCAGGTGAATTATAAGTCTTAAATCACATGTCATATCATTAAATTAATTGTTACTTTATTAATTACCATCAAATCTAATTAATACTCTTATACAAACATAACTTGTGTCCAACCCTAAGTCACACGACCCAGCTTGGCGACACGACGATACAACTATTAACGATATCACGGGAAAGAGATCAAACTAGATGTACCTATTCGAGGTTGATCGTGGGGGAGTCTGAGTTCGAACTCTGAACGTTCTCCGGCGAGAGGTGGCTCCGGCGTCGACGGCGGTGAGCAACAGCGGCAGCGCCAGTACAGCGCTGCAGTAGCCACAGCAGCAGCAGTCCTCGGCGGCGATGGTTGTCGGGTCGAGGCAGCGCGGGGGTGGCCGTCGGGTCGCGGGGAAAGGCGGTGCTCCTCCTGGCAGCAGGGATCGGGGCTGAAGTGGGTGGCCGGGGCAGTCGGGTCGGATGGGCGGTCGAGTTTTGACGTGAGCTCGATGATGGCGGTGGTTGGCGGTCTGAGGGGAGGGTCCGGTGGTCAGGCGAGGTGCAGGCAGCGGTCGGGTAGTGGGAGTGGCAACTTTGGGTGGTGGTGGGTTGGTTGTGAAGTCGGAGAAGAGGAAGGGGTGGTGCTCGCAAGGGTTCGGCTAGGGTTTGGAGAGGGTAGTGATGGATTTTAGGGTTTCAAGTGAAGGAATTGCATATTTATATATGTAGGGAATTTGTGGGCTAACCTCGGCTTGGGCCTGTCTGGTCCCATTGAGGTGGGGCTGGTCCATGTGAAAGAGTGTAGGTGGGCTTGGTTAAGTTATGCTTGGGGTAAAATTAGCCTAAATTTAAATAGGTTAAATGTAGTGCGCTTGACGTTCTTTTTACTCGAATATCGTGTAGCTAGGAGGTGACGAAAGGACGAGTATCTAAGGTTACACAATGGTCAGAGGGGTACCTATAATTGTCGTACATAAATTCTAATTAAATTTAAATAAATCCTAGTCTCTTGGTTTAATTCAAATTAAACCCTAAATTGGTCGAGGGGGTTTACAATCTACCCTCCTTAGAGCATTTTGTCCTCGAAATTAAACACATATGTATGGTAAGAGCTACTGACTGAAATAAAAAAAATGCTAATATGTACCTAGTCCTTCGAAGAGATAGGGATAGCGCTGTCAAATATCCTCCTCGCGTTCCCAAGTCGACTCGCCTGGTGCATGATGTCTCCACGCGACGCGAACTAAAGGAATAGTCTGACCTCGCAGTACCTTCTCGCTCCTGTCCAGGATCTTAACAGGCTCCTCTTGGTAGAATAAACTCGGGCCGACTGTGATCTCGGAATGGTCAAGTACATGACTCAGATCCGGTATGTATCTCCTCAGCTGAGATTCATGAAAGACGTCATAGACTCCTTCCAAAGTCTGCGGCAAGGCTAATATGTAAGCAACCTCTCCGACGCGTTCTAACACATCAAATGGTCCGATGTACCTCGGACTCAGCTTTCCTCTCCCTCCAAATCTGATAGTCCCTCGAGTAGGTAAGATCTTTAGTAATATGTGATCTCCAACCTGTAACTCTATGGGTCATCGATGTGCATTCGCCCAATGCTTCTACCTGTCCTGTGTTGCTCGTAGGTGTCCTTGGATTTTCTTCACCTTCTCCACTGTACGAACAACCAACTCTGGCCCAAGGATCTGTCTCTCGCCTATATCACTCCAACATACTGGGGAACGATATTTTTTTCCATACAACGCTTCATAGGGAGCCATCTGGATGCTCGCTTGATAGCTGTTGTTGTAGGAAAACTCGACCAAATATAAATGGTCCTCCCACGATCCTTCGAAGTCAAGCATGCATGCTCTTAACATATCTTCCAATGTCTGAATGGTGCGCTCTGACTGGCCATCTGTTTGTGGGAGATATGTTGTGCTAAACTTTAGGCGAGTACCGAGACTCTCTTGCATACTCCACCAAAAGTAAGACGTAAACCTCGTATCCCTGTCAGACACGATACTAACTGGCACTCCGTGCAGTCGCACAATATCTCTTATGTACATATCTGCTAAGACCTCTGTAGATTGCCCAACTCTGAAGGGTAAAAAGTATGCGAACTTGGTGAGTGCCTCCAGCCAACGTCTCTGCCTCTGATTAAGGTCCTTCTGGGTGTAGACGTACTTTAGGCTTTTGTGATCAGTGAATATCTCTACTCTTTCTCCATATAGGTAGTGCCTCTAGAGCTTCAAAGCAAAGATCACTGCTGCAAGCTCCAAGTCATAGGTTGGATAGTTCTTCTCGTGGGTCCTCAACTGTTTAGAAGCATAGGATACAACATTTCCATGCTGCATCAAGACACATCCTAATCCTTTCCCGGATGCATCGCTATAGATCACGAATCCTCCGGGTCCAGAAGGTATGGTCAAGATAGGTGCCGTAGTCAAACGTTTCTTCAGTTCATCGAATGCCTTCTGACACTCCTCTGTCCAAGTGAACTCCTGCTCCTTACGGGTCAAGTGGGTCATTGGCTCTGCAATCTTCACAAAGTTCTCCACGAACCTCCGGTAATATCTGACAAGTCCTAGGAAACTTCTCACTTCCGAGACATTGGTAGGGGTTGGCCATGTCTCTACTGATGAAATCTTCATCGGGTCTACTGAAATACCATCTCTTGAGATAATGTATCCAAGAAAAGTAACACGATCTAGGAGAAACTCACACTTGCTCAGCTTGGCATAAAGTCTCTCTCTCCTCAGCGTCTCTAACACTAGTCTCAAGTGCTCTTCGTGCTCCTCGTGGCTCTTCGAATACACTAAGATGTCGTCGATAAAGACTACTATGAACCGGTCTAAGTTTTGGTGGAATACTCTGCTCATCAAGTTCATAAATACAGCTAGCGCTTTCGTTAGTCCAAAAGGCATCATTAAGAACTCATAGTGACCATAACGAGTCCTGAATACTGTCTTTTGAATGTCTTCTCTTTGCACCTTTACTTGATGATAATTCGATCTTAAGTCAATCTTTGTGAACACCACTGCTCTTGTCAACTGGTCGAATAAATCATCAATCCGCGATAGGGGTACTTGTTCTTGATAGTCAAAGCATTAAGGGCTCTGTAATCAATGTACATACATTCTGTTCCATCCTTCTTAGGTACAAACAACACTGGTGCTCCCCATGTTGATGCACTAGGACGGATAAATCCCTTGCTCTGCAACTCCTCTAATTGTAGCTTCAGCTCATCTAACTCCTTCTTCGCCAATCGGTATACATTAGAAGATACAGGCGTTGCTCCGGGTACTAGCTCAATGGTGAACTCCACGTCCCTATCTGGCGGTAAGCCTGGCAATTCTTCAGGAAAAACATCCTCGAATTTTGCAACTATTGGTGGGGGTACCGTCTCCATAGCCATGTAAGTTCCAGCTATCTGTCCTACTCCTTGCTCGACGGTCCCTCGTATGTACTCGAACATCGGCTGGTCTGGCGATCTAAAAGTGACGCTACCCTTCCAGCAATTTAGTATGGCATTATACTGGCTTAACCAGTCCATGCCTAGCACAACATAAAAGTATGGCATAGGCAATACCAAGAATCGTGCTCTCATCTCTCTACCACATATGACTACCGAGCACGTTCTGATAGTGCTGGTAACCAGCACGATACCTCCTCCGGTAAGAATCTTCCAACTCTTAGGTAAGGGGGAAGTAGCTACTCTATGCATTGCTATAAATCTACTAGATATGAATGATAAGGTAGCTCCAGAATCAAACAATGCAGTTGCAGGTAATTATGCAATTAAAATGGTACTTGTGATGGCTTTCCCTTCTATTTCCTCCTCAGTAGCTGCTAATGCAAAGGCTTGTCCGTGCCTCTGTCCTCCTGTCTGCTGTCGGGTCCGGTCGAACTGTACCTCCTATGGGGCCAAGGGTGGTCCCCTCTAAAATTCTCCGGGTGTTGGTGGGTGCTGGCCTCCTAGTGGTGGTAGTATCCTCGGGACTGGTGCTGCTGGCCTCTGCCCTGTCTGCGGTGCTACGTCTTTGTGCTATGGGCAGTCTCGGGCAAGGTGCTAGCTCGCTTCATATATCATGCACAATCCCAGCTTCTTCCGATAATCTTTAATGACGTGTCCCTTCTTGCCATAATAGTGACAAGTCGGGAGCTTCTTCTGCTGGTATGGTGCTTCCCTCTGCTGTGTCTGTGCTCCGGGACGTCGGATTGGTCCTTCTGCTCCGGGCTGGGCTCTGGCTGGTGTAGTCGTGCTGGAACATCTAGCTCCTCTGACGATGGCCTCCTGGATCCTCGCCTCTGCAAGAACCGCTTCATAAGAAATCCTCGCATGTGTGGTGGTATACCTCTGTAGCTTGAAATTGAGACCGTAATGAAATCTCTGGACTTTCTCGATATCATTGGGTATCAGGACGACACCAAATCTGCTAAGGCGGCTGAACTCCGCGTCATAGGCGTCAACAGTCATATTTCCCTGCTCTAGATGTAGGAATTGGGAGTACAGGGCATTTTTGACTGTAGCTAGAAAATACTTCGTATTGAAGTACTCTAAGAATTATTCCCAATTCTGGTTCTTGCCTATATTGCGTTCGATGGAATCCCACCAGTGATGGGCATTACTTTTTAGGTGGGCCCTCACTACGGTCATCCAAAGGTCTAGATACAGTTGTGATACCTCTAGTAGCATCTCCGTATTGGCGACCCAATTAGAGATCTGTTATGCAGTCTCGTTTCCTGAGAAAGTATCTGGTCCCATCTGTTGGAATCATCTAACAGTGTCACCTGTCTGGGCTGGTGGAGGTGCTGGTACGGGTACTGGGACAGGTGTCCTCTCTAGTACTGCCATCAAACTCTGTCTCAATGTCTCTGTCTGATGCCACTGTGCCTGCATCATAGTCTGAAAGAACTGTAGCATCTGTTGTTGTCCATCTAGTTATGGCAGCTGGGGTGGATAAGGTGGAGGTGGTGGTAATGGAACCTCTGGCTATGCGGTAGGGGTCTCCTCAGATGTCGGCCTCTCGGTCTGTGGTATCGACGTAGCTCCTAAAGTCTGGCCCTCATAATACTGCGTGGGGATCGTCTGGGAAGTCTGTCCCTCGTGCTGTGGTGTAGGATCACCTTGAGAAGCCTCGTGCCAATGTATCAGCGGGGTCTGTAGCGAGGGTTGCCCTTAGAGTACCTTCTTTCTTTGAGTGGTATTGTCTGGCACCGCGGTACTGGGTGCTCTTCGTCCACTGCACAAATTTATCTTGTTGCAAGAGACAGGATTTCATCAAAAAGGAGGACGGAATCAAACAAACAGGATACAAATATTTAGAAGTAACACGAAGGAAGTTCAAAAACATAATCAGAGTGGATGAGACCTAGTAATTTCTATCCTATTGCAGGCTCGCTGGGCATGCTACCATACCACAAGCAAAAAAGTTGACCTGCATGGGCTACCACTAAAACCATGTCACGCCCTAGTCCCAAAATACATAGAACTAGGTCATGTGGCAATAGCCAGCTGTTACGTCTCCGAGGATATCCCAATTTAATGGATCCAACGAAGAGTGCTACGCTGTCCTAAATAACTAACATATCCCAATATCAGTCAACAACAGGTAAACTAATCTTATCAACAAAATAAATGGCTAGAAGTATTAAATAAATTGCAGGAAGATAAATACCAGTCTCAAAATATCATAATACAACCAAGAATGTCTGGTGGGAACAAACCCACTACTATGACGGAATAAAAGTACTGAAATGATAGATAAAAGAGTAATGACTAGGGCATCGGCTGACTAGATAATGATGCGCCCAATCCTAGGTAGAAGGCCTACCAAGTGATCACGGAAACTCTGACGGTAATATTCGTTTACAGTTGCTTTGATATTTGGAGCACTACACTAGCATTTACCTTCAAACAAATCTCACACACTTTTTCTAGACATGCAACCTACCATTCTGACCCTTGTGTAACTTATAACTACTCTCTCTTGTGCTTCATTTTAGTCGTACAATATTCGTTACAAACGTCCATGTTTAAATCCAAATAAATTTAACTTTGCATCTTTGTCCATTCCAATCAAAATTGGAGACACAACATCGACCGTTTTGCCCAACCCAATTTATGACAATATTCTATTCTGAGTCTACTACGTCCATGACACTTGTGTCCCTCCCAATTTTACCCCTATGTATTTTCAATTAATTAAGGAGCACCAATTATACTAATTTTAATTAAATTAGTGTAAGGACCCAACCTCACCCAAAACTAGACCTAACTCCAACCCAAACCCCCACTGTAAACCCCCTCAATTAATTTTATAGATAGTCAGGTAGGGGATGAAAAATTTTAGTTTAGCAGCAGATGTTTGAGGTTTCGAGTAGGGTTGCATATGTCTGTTATTTATTAATTAAACCCTTAGCGCGCCAAACCATTGTTGAATTGTTCGGAGCCGAATATCAGCCCATAGATTCCATCGGGCTATTGTACTTCTGACTTGACTCGCCAATTTAGGTACTGGACTTTTCCGCCACTCAAAATCAAATTCGTTGTGCCTTAAATTAATTGCACAACTTCCCGTATCCAAAATTCCATAATTAATTTCTGTGTCGGACACCTGTGTCGTTACCTTCAATTTTGAGATACCAACTTAACCCGTTGAGCCGGACCAACTTAAGGGTCCAAGACTGACTCCAAGCCTACACTATTTTTGACCTTTGTGTCATTTCCAAATTTAGACCCTAAGTGTCCCCATTTAATTTAAAAGCGCGGGACACTTTGTAAACCACCCTCTCCTCTCTCTCCTTTCCCCCTCCACCTAGAAAACCGAGCCACCCCTACATATATTTTTGCTTCTTCTTCTTTCTTTCTTCTTCTTCATGGGGAGCCCAACATCCGGCCAACTGGCTGCTCTCCGACCCAGCCACGACGAGCCTCCAGCAGCCTATCTCCGGCATTGCTCTGCCGCTGCAACCCGATGCTCCCCGCGTCGATCCTGCATCCCCGCAGCTCTGGCATTGTCCCTGCGTCGAGCCCGTACCCCCGCAGCTCCGCGCTGACCCCGCATCGAACCCGTACCCCCGCAGCTCCGGCGCTGTCCCCTCGTCGAGCCCGTACCCCCGGAGCTCCGACGT
This sequence comes from Iris macrosiphon, assembly GCA_036927795.1. Classification (NCBI taxonomy): domain Eukaryota; kingdom Viridiplantae; phylum Streptophyta; class Magnoliopsida; order Asparagales; family Iridaceae; genus Iris; species Iris macrosiphon. The sequence continues at coordinate 109,562,796 of JAYESA010000015.1, read as the reverse complement.
TGTCCCCTCGTCGAGCCCGTACCCCCGCAGCTCCGGCGTTGTCCCCGCGTCAAACCTGCACCCCCGCAGCTCAGCCGCTGCAGCCTGCTGTCCCTGCAACCCTCTCCGAGACACCCCGACCGCGGCTTTGGCACTGTCTCCCTCGACTCCACAGTCCAACCTCCACCATTGCGTCACCTCCACTGCCACCTTAGCCGACCTCCACCTCCACCATTGCATCACCTCCACCGCCACCTTAGCCGGTCTCCACCACCTCCATTGCACCATCATTTCCACCACCTTGCCGACCACCAATCTTTACCACCATTGCATCATCACCACCACCACCCTGCTGGCTCGCTGTTCTCCGGCCAACCCCAGTCGATGCCACCTCGCCTAGGTATATCACTCCCCCTCTCCTTGCTTATGGTTTTGTGAGTTATTTTTACTAGGGTTTATATGTCTTGTGGGTGTATTGTGTGTTGATGATGAGGTTTATTGTGGTTTAGGGTTAATGTAGGTTAGGGTTTGTTAATTACATGAATTAAAATAATTTAAAATGTTTGATGGAGATTTAGGTTTAGGGTTTGCAAATAAATTATAAAAGAATTGATAAATGATTTTTATGAGGTTAGGGTTTGATTTTAAATAATTGTCCTGGATATATTACATGGTGGGAAATGCTAAATAAATTAATGAGGATTAAATTGAGGAGATAAGATTCTGATTTATTTGAACGTTGATGAACACCGAGGAGCACGTGATTGATTGAGGACTAGTGTGTAGTGTAAAACCCCTAATCGCTAAATTAGGGACTGGAAATTAAAGGTGGTTAATTTAGAGTAGCACGATATGAAATGAAGGGTTAATAATCATTAATTATGTTTTGAGGATGGTTTGATGATGTGGTACAGATGACTAGATGATTTGACGTATCGTACCGATAGTCAACTGTGGTCAACCCCCTAGCGTCTTGTCCCTGTGAGTCGTAGCTGAGACTGAGCTTATGTATAGATGTGTGTCACATCCCTTTTTGCCGTGTAATAGTTTATTGATTAAGTTTGTATCTCATCTCTAGGTACTACGGGACCTGATGACATGGACGTGGTACCGGATCCCCGTCATCAGCAGCCGGACACAGGCAAGTGTACCTTGCCACCCTGTATTTCAGATTACAGATATTTATTGTTCCTTATGTACATTGTGCGCGTAGTTTGTTTACGATCGATACTTCACGTTCGGATCACAACCGGGTGTAGACGTTTGACGTAACATCTTGGAATATAATGTTAGATGTTCGTAACACCTTGATGTATGTACCTAAGTATATCGATACCCCAGGAGACACTCATACACTATGATCATGCCAGATTCCTGTATCCTGATACTGATATCATGACCAGAGACTGGGACGATCTTAGGGTCGCGTCTGTTGAGTTATTTCTGTGTGTCGAGACTGCTAGATAGAGGTTCAGGTTCAACGCACCATCGTTGACCGCTTAGGAAGGGGAAGACAGTTACTAGACGTTTAGGCTCCTCTGCACGCGCTTATATATGTATATGTAGTGATCCAATATTCTAGAGTAGTTGTATCACCCGTGTGACTCTGTGCTCGGAGCTACGGTATGTCCCGTGTGTCTCTGTGTTCGGAGCTACGATTTTATTTTGGACAGCCCACACGTCGAACATTGTCTTCAAACTGTGTCTCACTTGTTTGGTTATGATAGACTACCCCATCGTTGCACTCGTACTTTCTGTTGTACTTTGGCATGCGGTATTTTTGTACCTTGTTACGTCCCTCTGAGGACTTGGTTCCCAGCCAGTTTTGCAGCATAGATGATTGTGGAGCATTTGGAGTTGCTGACGGAGTGGCATGTCTTGCGGGCATTATACCAGGTACTCATATCATTCTACCGGTATTGTGGTTACTTTATTCATATTGATTATGCATCTGCTGTTGTAGCCTAGTTTTTGTAGACTCATCTCTTCTCGAGTCTATTCGAGTTTGTGTGTTATTAGGCGGCCGACTTTAGCACATATAGCTCTTTCTTGTATACTGTTGTACATTATGGATTGAGGCATAGAGGTTTACATTTATGGGATATCTAGATAGTTCCCTTTATATTATACAGCTTATACGTATTCGAGTTAGACCAGAGTCTGGTCGAATGCGTAGCTGGCGTGTCACGTATTCCTGGTCCTACGTATTTTGGGACTGGGGCATGACATATTTTTGTGGTGGCCCATGCAGGTCAGATTTAAATCGCCTTGGTCACCTGACTGTGCCAAGCGAGCCTGCAAATTAGGAATAGATATTATGATTGTTGAATAGGATCTCAATCCATAATCGATTTTAAAACTCACTTTGTATGTGATTAACGTCCTTGGACTTCCAATTTGTATTCGTTCAATTTTTGTCAATATCGTTATCTTTGTTTCTCATCCCCTATCATTCGGGAAGACGGACGCTTGTGCCTGATGGTTCCCTCCAGAAGAAGATTGAAGACCAGACGATAGAAGACAGAATTCGTATAATATTCTCTGAGAAGATTGTTACCCTGAGTAGGATAGATTGATAGGTTCTTTTGGATTCTAGAACTAGTATGGAAGGGTAGCAAGAGAATTGGAACCAGTAGTACCCTATTTGTACTTGAGATAGCAGTGATCTTGGAAGTACTAGAAGCTGGAAGGATTGTTGATCATAACCTAGAATAATTTATGGAGGTGCATAGCCCTATGCTAGGAATTAGTTATTGTAAATGATAGCGATACCAGGAATTATATTATAGACTAGAGGAGATAAAATTTTAGGCTCTCACTTGGAAGATAATGATCTGATTCCAGGAATTCTAGTATATGCTTGGGTGATACCATTATTGTACTATGTGACTTGGAGAGATAAATAACGAAAAGAAGAAATTTGAGGAATAAAATTTTAGGAAAAACCTTGAGGGAAGAGAAATTATACATTGGGCGAGAAAACATTTTCTTTTGAGAATTGATGTTGAAAACAGAACAGGAGAATTTATCTTGAGGTTAAAGTCTAGATGATGACATCGTCCTAGCATGAGTTGGTTGATCCAATACCATGCGACGCTGGATTATCGACGTGGTTGCATTATTTTTTTGGCTACCAGATTACCTAGGGTTGAGTTTCTTCAGGGAGCCCAGGAGCATGGGGCCCATCTACTGTAGGGGCACACAATGCAAAGGGTGAACCAGTGTACCCCCGCATTATATCAGAGTTTGAGGATGTGATTCTAGAGAACCTTCCGGGCCGGCCACCTGACAGAGAGATAGAGTTTGCTATAGAGTTGACTCCAAGAGCCGAGTCAGTTATTTTCTCATCTTCAGACTAGCACCGATAGAGTTGGTTGAGTTAAAGGTCCATAGAAGAGGATCTCTTAGACGAGGATTTCAGTCAGGCTAGTGTTTCTCCATGGGGAGTACCCATCATATTGTACCAAAGAAGGACGGGACGGTACGTTGCGTATCGATTACAGGGCGTTAAGTGCTGTAACGATAAGGAACAAGTACATATTTGCCACGCCTCGATGATTTATTTGATTAGCTTAGCGGCGCATGTGTAATCTTGAAGATCGATCTCAGATAAGGCTATCATCAGATCAAGGTACGGAGAGAGGACATTCCGAAGATGGCCTTTCGGACGAAGTAAGGCTACTATGAGTTTTTAGTCATGCAATTTGGTTTAACCAACGCACCAGCAGTATTTATGAGTTTGATGAACAATGTCTTCCACCAGTACTTAGATAAGTTCGTGGTGGTAGTTATCGACAACATCTTGGTATATTCCAAGAGTCAGGAGGAGCATGAGAGACATCTCAGGACCGTGTTGGAGATGCTGAGACAGGAGAGACTGTATGCCAAGCTTAGCAAATATGAGTTATGATTAGATAGAATAGATAGTCTACACATCAGGATGACTAAGGGTTCATGAGAAGAACTATCAGACACACGACCTAGAGCTAGCTGCAGTGATATTTGCACTAAAGCTATGACGACACTACCTTTATGGAGAGCATGTTGAGATTTATATAGAATACAAAAAGTCTGAAGTATGTCTACACGCAGAGGGAGCTCAACATGGGACAGAGGCACTAGCTAGAATTTATGACAGATTATAATATCGAGGTGTAGTACCACCCTGGCAAGGCGAATATAGTAGCAAATGCCTTAAGCAGGAATCCTATGGCATATTTTTATGACTCATCGCCAGTTATTAGAGGATTTTCAGGAACTCATGATTGAGATTGTATTGCTAGGCATGGATGGACAGATGGCCAGTCTCGAGGTTCAGTGTAGCGTCCCGCTCCGCGTAGGCACTATGTACAAGTGATATCACCTTGCTTGCTCGAAGAATTTTTGAAGTGATATTTTCGAAGAATTCACGACCGATTGATCAAAGTGAGTGGGCAGAACTGCATTCTCTGATTCTTGCACGACTTAATAATGAATCTAATTTTTTGAATACTTGTTTGCTTAAAAAGAATGTTTTCATAAGAAGAATGATAGAACCGACTCAGCATGCTAATAAGAGAACTCACATAGCTTGTCATTGAAACGAATCTGCTGCTTAACTAAGAGGAATGAAATGCTTGTCAGTAATGAGATAGAACCATTGCTATGCTAAAGAGATATAAGAAATGTTGCATGCTTAGTCACAGCGACACAGCTCAAATGAACCCTTGCTATGCTAAGAAGATAAGTAAATGAATCATTTGAATATGTCCCCTTGTAATATGCTATAAAAAGAGATAGTTTTGTATGTTAGAGATGAAATCAATCGTGCTTGCCAATATATGTTTCGCTTGTCTGTTTTGCTATCGAACTGCTATAAGTTATAAGTGTGAATGTGAATCTAATAGTCTGCCTTGACAACCGATCCTTCGGGATCTTGGGGGGTGTGCTATTAGATTGTTGAAAAGATGTGTATGCTTGAGAAGAAGAGAAGAGTCTAGTAGTCCGCCCTGACGTCCGGTCCTTCGGGATCTTGGGGTGTGTGCTATTAGATTGTTATATGCTTGTGAATGTGAATGTTGCTTGTCATGCATTGGTCTCGGACAACTTGTGCATAAGGTAATAGTCTCTCGATCGATTCCTGGGGCACTGGGAATCGGTCGGTCCGGAAGGGATTGTGAGAGCACCCTGACGTCCGGTCCTACGGGATCTTGGGGGGTGTTGTTGTCCATTAATGGGAAAACCTATGGATCGTCATATAGATAGGGCGCATGCTAGGTTTACCTTCTTGCATACCTATCATTGTTGACACCAAGAGATTGATATATAAGTTTATGCATATGCAAATTGTGGCTAACTTGTGTGTCTGCTGCAGGATAACCGTTCGGCTATGGGGTAAGAAATATGAGTTTATACATAAGCCTGCTTATTCATTTTGTCTGCATCGTAGAGATTATCTGTTAGTGCTTCATGCATTGCATCGGTCAGACAATGACTATTAGTGCAGAGGTGAACCTTGGTTACGAATGCTATAATGGTAGTAATGTGCAACCATGAGTCACAGCTGCTAATAGTATCAGAATGTGAGTCATTGGTTAGCTGGATTACCGCTACCAATCCCGAGTTTCTTGGGGACCGACCTCTGATTGATAGTTCAACTTGTGTGCTTGATTGAATGATAGTTCCTATATGCTACTTTGCCCAAAGAGTTAGATTGATGCACAATACATGCTACGCACTGCACGATAGAGCACTATCCCGATTCGTATGCTTATAGTTTGATTATGCAAACTGTTTCAAAGTTATGTTTTCAAAATATGTAATCTGACTATAGTTCTGATCTGCATGAAATGAACTTAAGTAAAACTAGCAAGATCACTAGTAATGCAATGTTTTGCTACATGATTACTTAGTGTGGGTCTCAGGGGGTGTAGCTTCTGTTCAGTTGTTTTATCTTACCAGTACTTGCATAAAGTGCTGACCCACCAACAGTTTGCTTGTTCTCAGGTGCCGGTTCTTCCGAAGAAGCGATAGCCGTGCCTCATCCCAAGGAGCCAGAAATCTGGAGTCGATGCCTGGAGCCGTATCGAGTTGTGCCTGCTTTGAGTTGCTTTTGTATAGAGGGACATAATGTATGGAATAGTATCATTGTAATCGAGAGATAGAGTGCTTGAGCGAATTGTAACCTCGGCCATGCGCCGCTTGTAACATTTGTGAATATCAATAAAAGAGTTTGTTTTTCATATGCCATTGTGTTCTTCACTTTTCTGCAATGTTATGTGCCGCTGCTTCAGTATTGAATAGCTTACTTGCCCTTGTATCAAAGCTTTGGCCTTGTGCAAGTGCATCTTAGGCTTGCACGGTATCACGTCCATGCGAGGACGATCGATTCCGTAGGGACCAAAGCGAGGATGAACGGCCCTGCGGGACCAGGGCGTGACATAATGGTATCAGAGCGACTAGATTTTTTGCCCATTTCGTTGCCTCCAACTCTGAGATGTGCCTGATGTGAGATGCAATGAACGTTCCATACAATGAGTCCATAAATATTCTCAAAGTTGCCGGCAAAAGTTTTCTGGATTTTTTTTTATTGCTTGAGATAAGATTTGTGATTTCTGGACTCTGCTGAGTTTTAATTTGGGATGGTGAGGGATGAGGACTATCGCTGCTCTGTATTTTCGTGAGTTTCTCCTTGAGTTTCGAGGATGAAACACTTTGTTGGTGGGTAAGTATGTAGCGCCCCGCTCCGCGTAGGCGCTATATACAAGTGATATCGCCTTGCTTGCTCGAACGAAAGTCTTCTCAGAGAATTCTCGACCGATTGATCAAAGTGAGTGGGCAGAACTGCATTCTCTGATTCTTGCACGACTTAATAATGAATCTAAGTTTTTGAATGCTTGTTTGCTTAAGAAGAATGTTTTCATAAAAAGAATGATAGAACTGACTCAGCATGCTAATAAGAGAACTCACATAGCTTGTCATTGAAACGAATCTGCTGCTTAACTAAGAGGAATGAAATGCTTGTCAGTAATGAGATAGAACCATTGCTATGCTAAAGAGATATAAGAAATGTTGCATGCTTAGTCACACCGACACAGCTAAAATGAACCCTTGCTATGCTAAGAAGAAAAGTAAATGAATCATTTGAATATGTCCCCTTGTAATATGTTATGAAAAGAGATAGTTTTGCATGTTAGAGATGAAATCAATCATGCTTGCCAATATATGTTTTGCTTGTCTGTTTTGTTATCGAACTGCTATAAGTTATAAGTGTGAATGTGAATCTAATAGTCTGCCCTGACGTTCGGTCCTTCGAGATCTTGGGGGGGTGTGCTATTAGATTGTTGAAAAGATGTGTTTGCTTGAGAAGAAGAGAAGAGTCTAGTAGTCCGCCTTGACGTCCGGTCCTTCGGGATCTTGGGGGGTGTGCTATTAGATTGTTATATGCTTGTGAATGTGAATGTGAATGTTGCTTGTCATGCATTGGTCTCGGACAACTTGTGCACAAGGTAATAGTCTCTCGATCGATTTCTGGGGCACTGGGAATCGGTCGGTCCGGAAGGGATTGTGAGAGCACCCTGACGTCCGGTCCTACGGGATCTTGGGGGGTATTATTGTCCATTAATGGGGAAACCCATGGATCGTCATATAGATAGGGCACATGCTAAGTTTACCTTCTTGCATACCTATCATTGTTGACACCATGATATTGATATATAAGTTTATGCATATGCAAATTGTGGCTAACTTGTGTGTCTGCTGCAGGATAATCGTTCGGCTATGGGGTAAGAAATATGAGTTTATACATAAGCCTGCTTGTTCATTTTGTTTGCATCGTAGAGATTATCTGTTAGTGCTTCATGCATTGCATCGGTCAGACAATGACTATTAGTGCAGAGGTGAACCTTGGTTACGGCTGCTATAATGGTAGTAATGTGCAACCATAAGTCACAACTGCTAATAGTATCAGAATGTGAGTCATTGGTTAGCTGGATTACCGCTACCAATCCCGAGTTTCTTGGGGACCGACCTCTGATTGATAGTTCAACTTGTGTGCTTGATTGAATGATAGTTCCTATATGCTACTTTGCCCCCAAAGAGTTAGATTGATGCACAATACATGCTGCGCACTGCACGATAGAGCACTGTCCCGATTCGTATGCTTATAGTTTGATTATGCAAACTGTTTCAAAGTTATGTTTTCAAAAGATGTAATCTGACTATAGTTCTGATCTGCATGAAATAAACTTAAGTAAAACTAGCAAGATCACTAGTAATGCAATGTTTTGCCACATGATTACTTAGTGTGGGTCTCAGGGGGTGTAGCTTCTGTTCAGTTATTTTATCTCACCAGTACTTGTATAAAGTGCTGACCCACCGACAGTTTGCTTGTTCTCAGGTACCTGTTCGTCTGAGGAAGCGATAGCAGTGCCTCATCCCAAGGAGCCAGAAATCTGGAGTCGATGCCTGGAGTCGCATCGAGTTGTGCCTGCTTTGAGTTGCTTTTGTATAGAGGGACATAATGTATGGAACAATATTATTGTAATCGAGAGATAGAGTGCTTGAGCGAATTGTAACATCGGCCACGCGCCGCTTGTAACGTTTGTGAATATCAATAAAAGAGTTTGTTTTTCATATGCCATTGTGTTCTTCACTTTTCTGCAATGTTATGCACCGCTGCTTCAGTATTGAATAGCTTACTTGCCCTTGTATCAAAGCTTTGTCCTTGTATAAGCACATCTTAGGCTTGCACGGCATCACGCCCGTGCGAGGATGATCGGTTCCGTAGGGACCAAAACGAGGACGAACGGCCCTGCGGGACCGGGGCATGACATAATGGTATCAGAGCGACTCGATTCTTTGCCCATTCCGTTGCCTCCAACTCTGAGATGTGCCTGATGTGAGATGCAATGAACGTTCCGTACAATGAGTCCGTAAATATTCTCAAAGTTGCCGGCAAAAGTTTTCTGGATTTGTTTTCAGTGCTTGAGATGAGATTTGTGATTTCTGGACTTTGCTGAGTTTTGATTTGGGATGGTGAGGGATGAGGACTATCGCTGCTCTGTGTTTTCGTGAGTTTCTCCTTGAGTTTCTAGGACAAAACTCTTTGTTGGTGGGTAAGTATGTAGCACCCCGCTTCGCGTAGGCGCTATGTACAAGTGATATCGCCTTGCTTGCTCGAACGGAAGTCTTCTCGGAGAATTCCCGATCGATTGATCAAAGTGAGTGGGCAGAACTGCAATCTCTGATTCTTGCACGACTTAATAATGAATCTGAGTTTTTGAATGCTTGTTTGCTTAAGAAGAATATTTTCATAAGAAGAATGATAGAACTGACTCAGCATGCTAATAAGAGAACTCACATAGCTTGTCATTGAAATGAATCTGCTGCTTAACTAAGAGGAATGAAATGCTTGTCAGTAATGAGATAGAACCATTGCTATGCTAAAGAGATATAAGAAATGTTGCATGCTTAGTCACACCGACACATCTCAAACGAACCCTTGTTATGCTAAGAAGATAAGTAAATGAATCATTTGAATATGTCCCCTTGTAATATGCTATGAAAAGAGATAGTTTTGCATGTTAGAGATGAAATCAATCGTGCTTGCCAATATATGTTTCACTTGTCTGTTTTGCTATCGAACTGCTATAAGTTATAAGTGTGAATGTGAATCTAATAGTCTGCCCTGACGTCCGGTCCTTCAGGATCTTGGGGGGTGTGCTATTAGATTGTTGAAAAGATATGTTTGCTTGAGAAGAAGAGAAGAGTCTAGTAGTCCGCCCTGACGTCCGGTCCTTCGGGATCTTGGGGGGTGTGCTATTAGATTGTTATATGCTTGTGAATGTGAATGTGAATGTTGCTTATCATGCATTGGTCTCGGACAACTTATGCACAAGGTAATAGTCTCTCGATCGATTCCTGGGGCACTGGGAATCGGTCGGTCCAGAAGGGATTGTGAGAGCACCCTGACGTCCGGTCCTACGGGATCTTGGGGGGTGTTGTTGTCCATTAATGGGGAAACCCATGGATCGTCATATAGATAGGGCGCATGATAGGTTTACCTTCTTGCATACCTATCATTATTGACACCAAGATATTGATATATAAGTTTATGCATATGCAAATTGTGGCTAACTTGTGTGTCTGCTGCAGGATAACCGTTCGACTATGGGGTAAGAAATATGAGTTTATACATAAGCCTGCTTGTTTATTTTGTCTGCATCGTAGAGATTATCTGTTAGTGCTTCATGCATTACATTGGTCAGACAATGACTATTAGTGCAGAGGTGAACCTTGGTTACGGCTGTTATAATGGTAGTAATATGCAACCATGAGTCACAGCTGCTAATAGTATCAGAATGTGAGTCATTGGTTAGCTGGATTACCGCTACCAATCCTGAGTTTTTCGGGGACCGACCTCTGATTGATAGTTTAACTTGTGTGCTTGATTGAATGATAGTTCCTATATGCTGCTTTGCCCCAAAGAGTTAGATTGATACACAATACATGATGCGCACTGCACGATAGAGCACTGTCCCGATTCGTATGCTTATAGTTTGATTATGCAAACTATTTCAAAGTTATATTTTCAAAAGATGTAATCTGACTATAGTTCTGATCTGCATGAAATGAACTTAAGTAAAACTAGCAAGATCACTAGTAATGCAATGTTTTGCCACATAATTACTTAGTGTTGGTCTCAGGGGGTGTAGCTTCTATTCAGTTGTTTTATCTCACCAGTACTTGTATAAAGTGCTGACCCACCAACAGTTTGCTTGTTCTCAGGTGCCTGTTCGTCCGAGGAAGCGATAGCCGTGCCTCATCCCAATGAGCCAGAAATCTGGAGTCGATGCCTGGAGCCGCATCGAGTTGTGCCTGCTTTGAGTTACTTTTGTATAGAGGGACATAATGTGTGGAACGGTATCATTGTAATCGAGAGATAGAGTGCTTGAGCGAATTGTAACCTCGGCCATGCGCCGCTTGTAACGTTTGTGAATATCAATAAAAGAGCTTGTTTTTCATATGCTATTTCTTTACTTTTCTGCAATGTTATGTGCCGCTGCTTCAGTATTGAGTAGCTTACTTGCCCTTATATCAAAGCTTTGGCCTTGTGCAAGCGCATCTTAGGCTTACACGGCATCACGCCCGTGTGAGGATGATTGGTTCCGTAGGGACCAAAGCGAGGACGAACGGCCCTGCGGGACCGGGGCATGACATTCAGTCTACATTTATTGAGAGGATCAAGGTAGCCTTGCCTACAGATATGAGATTTAGACGACTGCGAGAAAGGACAGGGGCCGACATGCAAACGGGACTCAGGATTCATGAAGACAGAACATTGAGGTATGGAGATCGCCTATACATTCTGAGTGGCGAGATACACCAAAAGTTGATGACCGAGGCTCATAGCACGATTATTCTATTCATCGCAGGGGTAAGAAGATGTATCAAGATTTGAGGCAACATTACTGGTAGCATGGGATGAAGAAAGAGATTGCAAGATTTGTGGCAAAATATTTAGTTTGTTAGCAAGTCAAGGCTGAACATCAGAGGACTGCAGGATTATTGCAGCCACTTTCCATTCCCGAGTGGAAGTGGGAATACATTACCATGGACTTCGTCATAGGATTCCCGCAGAGCCCTAGCGGAAAGGATGCAGTTTGGGTTGTCGTAGACAGACTCACCAAGTCTGTACATTTCTTACCCTTCAGAGTTGGGCAGTCCACGGAGATATTAGCTGACATATATATGAGGCAGATAGTACGACTACATGGAGTGCCTGTCAGCATCGTATCAGATCGTGATTCCATATTCACGTCGCATTTTTGGCGGAGTATACAGGAGAGCCTAAGAACTCATCTCAAGTTCAGCACTACATATCATCCACAGACTGATGGCCAGTCAGAGCGCACGATACAGATATTAGAGGATATGTTGAGAGCGTGCATGATTAATTTTGGAAGATCTTGGGAGGATCACCTACACTTGGTGGAATTCTTCTACAATAACAGCTACCAGGCTAGCATACAGATGGTACCTTATGAGGTACTGTACGACAGGAAATATAGGTCACCAGTATGTTGGAGTGACATGGGATAGCGTCAGATACTTGGTCCAGAGTTGGTGACACAGACAGTGGAGAAGGTCAAGCAGATTCAGAGCCACCTGTGTGCAGCATAGGACAGACAGAAACATTGGGCAGATGCGCATCGCAGGCCATTGGAGTTCAAGGAGGGTGACCATGTATTTTTGAGGATATCGCCTACTCTTGGTACCATCAGATTTGGAGGCAGAGGCAAGCTGAGTCCGAGGTACATCGGGCCATTTGATATCTTGGAACGAGTTGGCGAAGTGGCTTACCGTCTTGCATTGCCTCCATCATTAGAAGGAGTGTATGACGTATTTCACATATCGCAATTGAGGAGATATGTGGCAGACCCTAGCCACGTGCTTGATCATTCGGAGATTACAGTCGTGTCCAGTCTATCTTACGTAGAGCAGCCAGTTGAGATCCTCGATCACAGTGAGAAGACCTTGAGAGGGTAGACTATTCGACTGGTCAGAGTTGCATGGAAGCATCATTCGCCAGGCGAGTCTACTTGGGAGCGCGAGGATTCCATTAGACAGTATTTTCTGTATTTATTTGAGGAGCAAGGTATAAATTTACGTACCGCATTTGATTACTAGCTTATTTTTAAATTATCTTAGCTATTATGGTGCTTTACTTTTAATTTCGGGGACGAAATTTTTATAAGTTGGGAAGGATGTAAATCCCCTCAATTAATTCTATAGATAGTCAGGTAGGGGATGGAAAATTTTGGTTTAGCAGCAGATGTTTGAGGTTTAGAGTAGGGTTGCATATGTCTGTTATTTATTAATTAAGCCCTTGGCACGCCAAACCATTGTTGAATTGTTCGGAGCCCAATATCAGCCCATAAGTTCCATCGAACTATTGTACTTCTGATTTGACTTGACAATTTAGGCACTGAACTTTTCTGCCACTCAAAATCAAATCCGTTGTGCCTTAAATTAATTGCACAACTTCCCATATCCAAAATTCTATAATTAATTTTTGTGTCGGACACATGTGTCGTTACCTTCAATTTTGAGATACCAACTTAACCCGTTGAGCCGGACCAACTTAAGGGTCCAAGACTGACTCCAAGCCTACACCATTTTTGACCTTTGTAATTTCCAAATTTAGACCCCAAGTGCCCCCATTTAATTTAAAAGTGCGGGACACTTTAATTCTAATTAAATCAGGGATACCAATTTTGACTAATTCTATTTTAATCCCCATTTAATCCCCATGCCCATTTAATTAAGCCCATGCCAAACACACAACACCCCCTCACCCTACAAAATACCAAACACCAATTCTCCTACAATTTTTCCATCATTTCATGTGTTTGTGCAATTATCCAAACTTAAGGTGCTAAATTGTAATTATTGCAACATGTGTCACACCCTCATTGGTCAAGGCCAAATGGAGAGGCTACCCCTTCTTTGACCGTAGTCAACCCATCTTCTCCCCTTATTTTTTATGAAGAAATCTATTCCCTTCATGTAAAATCCCAACCCTCCATTTAAATTGGGAGCATCACAACCATCCATCCTCCACACAACCCCCTATATAATATCCTTTCCCCCTCTCCCCAATGCAGGCCATAATCCCTAGGTACATTGGAAACTACCCTCTCCTCTCTCTTCTTTCCCCCTCCACCTAAAAAACTGAGCCATCCCTACATATATTTTTTTTTCTTCTTCTTCCTTTCTTCTTCTTCTTCATGGGGAGCCCAACATCCGGTCAACTGGCCGCTCTCCGACCGAGCCACGACGAGCCTCCCGCAGCCTAGCTCCGGCACTGCTCCGTCGCTGCAACCCGCTGCTCCCCGCATCAAGCCTGCACCCCCGCAGCTCCGGCGCTGTCCCCGCATCGAGTCCGCACCACAGCAGCTCCGGTGCTATTCCCGCGTCTAGCCCGCACCCCCGCAGCTCCGGCGCTGTCCCCGCGTCGAGCCCGCACCCCCGCAGCTCAGCCGCTGGATCCTGTTGTCCTTGCAACCCTCGCTGAGACACCCCGACAGACCTCGCGGCTCCAGCACTGTCCCCCTCGACTCCACAGTCCAACCTCCACCATTGCGTCACCTCCACCGCCACCTTAGCCGACCTCCACCTCCACCATTATATCACCTCCACAGCCACTTTAGCCGGTCTCCACCACCTCCATTGCACCATCATTTCCATCACCTTGCCGACCACCAATCTTCACCACCATTGCATCATCACCACCACCACCCTGCTGACCCGCTATTCTCCGGCCAACCCCGGTCGACGCTACCTCGCCTAGGTATATCACTCCCCCTCTCCTTGCTTATGGTTTTGTGAGTTATTTTTACTAGGGTTTATATGTCTTGTGGGTGTATTGTGTGTTGATGATGAGGTTTATTGTGGTTTAGGGTTAATGTAGGTTAGGGCTTGTTAATTACATGAATTAAAATAATTTAAAATGTTTTGCATGGAGATTTAGGTTTAGGTTTGCAAATAAATTATAAAAGAATTGATAAAGGATTTTTATGAGGTTAGGGTTTGATTTTAAATAATTGTCCTGGATATATTACATGGTGGGAAATGCTAAATAAATTAATAAGGATTAAATTAAAGAGAAATAAGATTCTGATTTATTTGAACGTTGATGAACACCAAGGAACACGTGATTGATTGAGGACTAGTGTGTAGTGTAAAACCCCTAATCGGTAAATTGGGGACTGGAAATTAAAGGTGGTTAATTTAGAGTAGTACCTTGTGATTGGTAACAACGATATAAAACGAAGGGTTAATAATCGTTAATTATGTTTTGAGGATGGTTTGATGATGTGGTACATATGACTAGATGATTTAACGTATTGTACTGATAGTCAACTGTGGTCAACCCCCTAGCGTCTTGTCCCTGTGAGTCATAGCTGAGACTTAGCTTATGTATAGATGTGTGTCACATCCCTGTTTGTCGTATGATAGTTTATTGGTTAAGTTTGTATCTCATCTTTAGGTACTACGGGACCTGAGGACTTGGACGTAGTACCGGATCCCCGTTATCAACAGCCGGACGCAGGCAAGTGTACCTTGCCACCCTGTATTTCAGATTATAGATATTTATTGTTCCTTATGTACATTGTGCGCATAGTTTGTTTACGATCGATACTTCGCTCCCGGATCACAATCGGGTGCAGATGTTCGACATAATGTCTTAGAATATAATGTTAGATGTTCGTAACACCTCGATGTACGTACTTGAGTATATCGATACCCCAGGACACACTCATACACTGTGATCGTGCCAGATTCCTGTATCCTGATACTGACATCATGACCAGAGACTGGGACGATCTTAGGGTCGCGTCTGTTGAGTTATTTCTGTGTGTCGAGACTGCTAGATAGAGGTTCAGGTTCAACGCACCATCGTTGACCGCTTGGGAAGGGGAAGACAGTTACTAGACGTTTGGGCTCCTCTGCACGCGCTTATATATGTATATGTAGTGATCCTGTAATCTAGAGTAGTTGTATCACCCGTGTGACTCTGTGCTCGGAGCTACGGTACGTCCCGTGTGTCTCTGTGTTCGGAGCTACGGTTTTATTTTAGACAGCCCATGCGTCGAACATTATCTTCAAACTGTGTCTCACTTGTTTGGTTATGATAGACTACCCCATCGTTGCACTCGTACTTTCTGTTATACTTTGGCATGCTTTATTTTTGTACCTTGTTACGTCCCTCTGAGGACCTGGTTCCCTGCCAGTTTTGCAGCATAGACGATTGTGGAGCATTTAGAGTTGCTGACGGAGTAGCATGTCTTGCGAGCATTATACCAGGTACTCATATTATTCTACCGGCATTGTGGTTACTTTATTCATATTGATTATTCATCTGTTGTTGTAGCCTAGTTTTTGTAGACTCATCTCTTCTCGAGTCTATTCGAGTTTGTGTGTTATTGGACGGCTGACTTTAGCACATATAGCTTTTTCTTGTATACTGCTGTACATTGTGGATTGAGGCATAGAGGTTTATATTTATGGGATATCTAGATAGTGCCCTTTATATTATACAGCTTATACGTATTCGAGTCAGACCAGAGTCTGGTCGAATGCGTAGCTGGCGTGTCACATATTCCTGGTCCTATGTATTTTGGGACTGGGGCGTGACACCCACTCACACCCTCAAGGTTCATAATAAATACTACATACCATTTTAGCCCACTATATCACACCAAACATGGTGTTTTGCCTCATCAAATCCTAAATTCCATTAATTGTGTAATTTTCCAATTGTTGAGGGACTTTTGTACAAAAATGCAATGAGGTGTCCACCCCTCATTGGACCCAACACATGAAGAAACTCTCCACCCTCTTTGACCGGTCCAACCTATATTCCCCCCCATTTGTTGTACTTCCTACAACTTTTCCTCCTTACATCCTCACCCTCCATTTCAAAATCTCTCCATCCTAGCCATTCCTTTATCATGTAGAGGGTTCCCACATCTCCAAAAAAATATCCTAGGCGGCCCTAATCCCAAGGAGATCCCCCTCTCTCTCTCTCCTACATATACTACTCTCTCTCTCTCTCTCCCAAAAACCCTAAAACCATATCCCACTTCATCCCCTAGCCGAAACCCTAAACGAAACTGCCACCTCCCCCTTCACCCGACCACCTCACCGTCATCCCCATCTCACCGTCTCTACCACCATCAACAACCATCTCCACCGCCACCATCGTCACCATCACCCCCGACATCATCGACCCGACCACCATCAACAAAACCATCATCATCATAACCTGAATCCATCAACTCCTCCGTTTATCACCGGAGACCACCGCCACCTTAGCCAACCACCCCAACGGCTATCCCCCCACCGTCATCGACCCGCCACCTCCAACCCTGTCGCCGTCGCTGCTACTGCAGCTGCTGCCGGAGCTGCTACTGTTACGTGCTGTTGTGGCCGGAGCACCCCCTTGCGGCCACTGTAGCTGCCATAGCTACTGTACACGCCGGAGACCGGCCCCTCGTGCAACGTACACCCCCCGGACATGATCAATTTAGTATATACACATCCTCTTCCTTTCTACATGTGTATTGTGAACCCTAAGTGCTATGTGTATATGTGTATTTTAGAATAAAAATTTGTGTATAAGTGTACATGTATTTTAGAATAATATTAGTGTTAGAATTTACCATATAGAAAAATAAGGTTATTTTATATGGAATACTGTGTTGACCAAGGTTTAGACACTGGCCTTATGCACGTATTTTGATAATATGTTAGCTAGGACTTATAATTTAGTACTATACGTTATTGAGTTTCGTAACATTTTTGATAATTCATTGTCTTGATGTACACGGTAATTGAGGATATGACACATGTACGTCTTAGCTGCGTGCACAAACGACCCTGCTAGTTGCCCAATTGTGACCCCCTCGCATCAGTTCCTAAGTATAGCGTAGTTGTGTTCCTATGCGTACTATTGTAATAACTAATAATTATATTATATTATATGTATTGGGTCACTGGACCGTTCAGGCGAGGCTTCGGAAGCAGGTTATTGGCACTCGCAGCTTGAGGACCCAGGCAAGTATACCTTGCCTGATTTACTGTTTAATTTAAATTATAAACCGTTATATGATATCTTGTTACAATAATACATATAACTGTGCACGTCCAAGATTGACTCGGGTGCAGTCGACGAATGCGTCGATGTGTAGTATAATTGACTTAGTCACTAGCAGACTCACCTACCATTATGAGGATATTCTGATATCTTTCTAGTCCCTGACACTCTTACATGCATCACGATGACAAACTCATGTTGGGATGCGGGTTCGTGTACCCGACTAGCTATCAGTGCGTGTGACATGCATCACGGTTTAGTACGTAATCAGGGTTATCTAGTTAGTTGAGACTTGGCATGTAGTTACGTGGTATGCACGTTGTGTATTCGACTTGTATATCTGCATTGGGCGGGGAGGACAGCTGGTAGGGGTATGGGATACACACATTAGAATCTATAGTATCCAGAGGAGCCACGGATCCAATGACTTCCTTTATTCAGATACCGCGTTCTTCAGAGTGATACAAACGTATATATTTTCAGATATCTCGTTCTTCGGAATGATGGACGTTACATGTATAGATATCACGCTCCTCGGAGTGTGGATATTATGCCTACACCTACCCATACGTACCAAGGTTGTCCTTACATTGCATTCACTTAGATGGTTACTACACCCCTTTATTTTATTCAGTATTTATATTGGCATATATTTTTGTATCTTGTTACGTCCCTCTGAGGACTTGGTTCCCTGCCAGATTTGGACGAGGCTTACTATCCTACCGTGTACGGGCCCGGGCAGGAGATGAGGTACACGTCCGAGGAGGAGCTTGAGGTGCTACCATCAGAGTTCCCTTGATCACTGGTAGGCCTTTCGCCTAGGGCTGGAGCATCCTTATCTAGTTAGCCGATGCTCTGGTCGCATTCTCTTATCTGTCTTTCAGTACTCTTATTTCATCATTGTAGTGGATTTGTTCCCATCAGACATATCTGGATTGTACTATGATATTTCAGACTCTACACTTATTTTCCAGTATTTATTTTAGTATTTTTTGTTTATATTGTGGATAAGATTAGACATTTACCTGATGTATGTTAGTATTAGAGTTGTTAGTATTTTAGGACAGCGTAGTACGCTTTGTCGGGTCTATTAAATTGGGTAATCCCACAAAATCGTATTAGCTGGCCATTGCCACGTGGCCTTGTCCCGTGTATCTTGGGACTAGGGCGTGACAGGTTCCCTGAGATAAAAATTTCTGTCGCGATTTTATCCAACTGAATGCGGGCCATGTGTCAAGCTAACCAAGTTATGCAAATAGAAGACGAGAACCGCCAAAATTTTCAACAAACATCAAATCCCAACAAAACATCCACGTGACAGCTTGTCCTAGATTCAACCCATACTATGCGCCTACAGTCGCAATCGCATTCTGTTGAAGGAGCCTCATGTGGCCACCAAACAGAGGCACATGCGGCACCTATAACCCATCAGCATGATGGCTATAAATAGGAGCAACTGGGACGTTCCCAAGGGCTAGTTTTTTCTGCTGTAGAGACCAAACAAAGGGGGAGCTATATACGTGCACGCAAGCTTAGGAGAGAGAAGAGAAGAGAGCATCCTCATTCTCGCGTCAGACCGTCAACGGAGTGAAGGAGATGCCATAGTGCTCGATCTCCATCGTCACACTACCCAAATTAAATATTGTACTTAGATCTTCTGCTTAAGATTTCTTTATACGTTTATTTGTTATTAAACAAAAGTGTACCTAAACTCACTTATAATGGCGAACATATGTATACTCGCCCCTCCCATGTAGCCTCACGTATCATATCATAACATGCGAGACATGACCTCAATTTATTACAATGAGTCATAGTAAGTTAAATATAACTATAACTATATATATATATATATATATATATATATATATATATATATATATATATATATATATCACGAGTCATATAGCCCTATCCAGAGCCCAAAATACCAAGAACATATCGAGACGGACTCTGCCACATGAAGGTCGTGTCAAGTGTCCTACGGTCTGACGTACAAAGAGTACAAGCACGTAATAAGAGATCGATGTCTCAACTCTCTAACTAACAATATTCGACTCCGCAGACAGACGTCGACACCCAAATCTGGTTCAAATGCTAAGTATCATCTAACGGTCCTAGGATAAACATGCACATCAGCAAGATCATGTAATAATAATATCTATGCAAAATAAATAAGACAGAAACTATTGTACAACTTGGTAAGGTACACTTGCCTGTATACTGATGCTGCCTAGAAGCCTGTCCTACGTCCACATCCAAAGATTCTACGGATCCCAAATGTCCTAAAGAATAATTTATATTAAATTAAAAATGACTCACAGACTAATCTATGTTACACATTAGGTCTATTGGGATTATAGTATATAACTAATCTATTTTTATATGGATCCATAAAATATCTATGTCGTATTGTCAGTTCCCTCTTATAACTAATACTACACCTATTAAACATATTTAATAAATTCTAGGGATAAATTATGTCGTAGGCCTTCACATCAGCTTTGCAAAACTTTAAACGGATCATGTTTTCGTGTTCGAAAACTTTCAAAATCGCGAAAACACCGAAACATGTTTGTCTTTCAGACACCTGACACTCAAATAATTCTACAGAAAGTTATAAATCGAATCTTCCTATTAAGTTATATTTTTGGAAATCTAATTTTGACGCAATTTTTTTTTAAAAACTCAAGATAAAACAGAGTTCTGAGTTGGGAGTTATAACATTTCTAAGTTACTAGGGCTGCTAAAAACGAGGCTGAAACCTATGACGAATTTGGGCTATTTAACAAACTTAGGTACAATTTTTTACACAAAAATTAATGGGTTCTTAAGACCTAACATGATCTATATATTTATATATATTTTTATTACTAAAGAATAGGAACAAAATTGACAGAAGAACACGTACCAAGTTGGTTACGACGGAGCATTACTGCGTCTTTCGATCTTTCGGAGTACCAAATGACTTTCGAACTTCTTGGAACTCGACAAGGTGCTAGGGGATTCAAGGTGAAGGGGACTTGGAGGGGTGTACACAGCCGTGTGCACCTCTAGACAGTAGCAATGGCTGTTGTCGGCCTAGAGGGGGCCGACCCTAGTATTGTTGGGTTAGCCGACAGGTGGAGGGGGAAAGGAGAAGAGGAAAGGAGGGAAGGAATAGAGGAAGAAGAGGAGGAGGTCGGAGAGGGGGGGGGCTGTGGTCGACTATGGTGGAGGTGGGGGTCGGTTATTAGGGTTAATGAGGAGGGTATATATATATATATATATATATATATATATATATATATATATATATATATATATATATATATATAATTGTGTGTTTAAATGAGTGGTGAGGATTTAAGAATGAGTTGAACCTAAGGAGGAGATTTTTAGAGGGCCTAATATGGCATGCGCGACCTTCCTAATTAATGGAATTAATTATATTTATATATATTTGGTTTTAAATGAGGTACAAAAATGGTAGGTGCAATAATTTAGTTTCTAAAAATAAAACTCTAAAATAAAAATCTAAAGTTTGAATCATGCAAATTTATGGAGCATGCGGTGACTCAAATAAATGAGACACAATTGTCATGGGCGTAGTAGGTCCAATTAGGCACATGAATATAAAATTGGTCGGAAGAATTGTGTTCGTGTTACGTATAAAATCGTTTGCAATGGAAAAATGGGGTTTAAGTATTATTTTCTCGTAAACTGCATCACAAAAGTTGTATGACTAAAAAAAAGCATGGGAATGTAAATTTGTGAGTGATAGTCATGGCATGAGGCTAATTTGGCTCGACTAAGTCTAGCATGCAAAGCTGGTTGGAAGGAAAATACTTGTATAGTACTCAAGAGTTTAAGACCATGGTGATAGGTATTCAAGGGTTAAGAAAATATCTAATAAATATTTTAATTAATAAATAAATCTTTTAATTTAAAATAAATAAAAATTCTATTTATTTTAAAATAACAAAAATAACCCTATATAAAAATAGAGTGCTTACACGTTGGTAATGGGCATTAATTTGCTTTGAAAATTTGGAAAGGTGTGTTGTATTGTGTGGTGGCATTGGTAATTGATATTGATTTAAAATTGGAAAAAAGTAATATTTAGTAGCTACTTTAGAAAATTGGAAAGAAGTTTCCAAGTAATGTGTGGTGTTTTGAAAAATTGGAAAGAAATAATATGTGGGTGTAAATATGCTACCATACCAATATAACCTAAAAATGTTCACGGACCTATTCGGACCGGACAGGATATGACTGAACCCGAGTTCGATTTCTAAACGGGCCCAGAAAAATGTTTAGGCTATGTTAGTTACTTCGATTGGACAACCCATGGTCAAACTATTTATCGAGCCGAACTCGTATGTACGACTGTTCTGTCCATTTTACAGCCCTACTTCCAAAGGGATCGAAAGCTTCAATCCTTGAGCAAAAAAAAGTCTACTTGTTATTGGCTTCTCCTCTCTACAGTGTCATGAGCTCGAGACTCAGCAAGTTTTTTTCTCCATCACCTTGTCGAATAGTCAATAGAGTAAAACGATCACGTGCCGATCGGATCTCCACCACTACTAAACCCCATAATCTTTTCTGTACGTAGAGTTTCTTTATTGTAAATTATAGGAGTTTTTGTGATTGAGGAATTCTTTGTACTATCAAAGTTTTTGCCCAAAAGAAATACGTCTATTTCTTCGCAAAAACATCATCATCGTCTATTGACGTGTCAGTTGGTGTCACGCCCCAGTCCCAAAATGACGAGGGACTGAGCACGTGAGCAATGGCCAGCAGCACGCACCGATGGATAACCCAATTTAATGGATCCATCAGGGCATGCTTCAGCTGTAGTCTATCAGTAATATGTTACAAGTCTCAGGTATTTCTAATCTCATCCACAGAACAAACACAGATTAATTGCCAGAATTAATGCAATGAAAGTAAATAAGCAATATTAAATAAGGTTATCTCGGGAAACAAATCCGAGAATTATTCTGTTATATTTAAGGAAACATAGACTGGAAATAAAATACTGAAAAGGAAATACTGTGAATGTGAAGCCGGTGATCAGGAGAAGTCTTCTGCAACTATCTCGCCCTCGGTTCCGGGTTTTTCTCCAAGGAGTGCTCCTGTACCGTACACCTCGGGGTAGTTCTCTGCGGCTATACCTGGGGACATAGTCCATTCCAGGTCCTCAGGGGACATAACAAGGTACAGAAAATACAAGCCAAAACATATGCAGTGCAGCAATAAAATAAACAGCAGGGTAAATATGTAAACCAGCTAGTGATATGCAAGTGAGAGTTTTAGTCATACTCAGGCTGAGACTACTACAGGATCAGTGTCTAAGAAACCATAGCAGTATTTTCTCGAAGAGCCAGAACTTGTGCCAAAGCTCTGTATCAGAGACTAGGACACCTCCAGATAACATTATTTATATTATAATCAGCCTTGATATGGTAATACTCTCCCTACCCCATGAAATCTCACGTCACAGTTCCAGAAATATCAAGTACAAGTCACGCAAGATTGAACTAATGCAATGAGTCAGGATAGAATCTAAGCATGTAAACTGTAATGACATAAAAAATGTAACCTATACGGAATCACCAGGTATATCTCAGGCAATTCCATCACATGAAGAGTGTCAGGTGTCCTGGGTTGAGCAGTTAAGCAAGTTACTTATGAAACTACAAGCAATCAAGTAAATACTTTAACCAGAATTATCTGAGAATTTGACAAGCTTTACTTGCCCACTGATATATAACTAAGTCCAAGAAATAGGTAACAAAACTGCAAGTTTTGGCAAGGTACACTTGCCTGTGGTTCCGGTTCGGTTTGCAGTTCTGACTTCGGCGAAAATTGCAGGCAGTAGTCCGATTGCTGAAACAAATATCACCATCAGATCCAAAAAATATCAATCAGCTAGAAACGCCTGTCCTTGGGTCCAATTAGGAGACAAGGACAAAAACGGCAGTTTCGGGCCAAAACGGGGTCCACCGGTGGGCCCGCTTTGCACCAAAAAATGTGTCAGGGTCAAAGGTCTCCAAATTCACCAAACTTAGTGTCAACAGGTCAGAAACGCTGATACGACCCCAACGGAACTTTCAGAATTGAATTCCGATGAGCCGTTCACAAAATCGCCCGTCGGGCAGGGCTTGTGGGGCCCACGACACGCGATTTCGTCAACGTTCTCAGAATCGAACCAAACTTGACCCACAGGACCAGCGTATCGCTACGAGTCTGATGGCACAAGTTTCGTCTCGATCCGACGTGTGTACACAAAGTTAGGTCAAATTGCAGAAAAGGCGGATACGGGGCGATGTCCGCGGATACGCGTTGATTCCGGGGTGCACGCACCCCCGAATCAGCTTCCGCGAATTCTCACACGTCCGTATCGACGGGGCGCACGTATCTGTGAAGACCGCGCACGACCAAGTCGTCCCGTTTGGCGGAGCGTACTCAGTTCCGGGGTGAAACAGGGTCTGGGTTTTTCCTGTTTTTGGATCGCGGTGTACGATCACCACAGGACACGATGCCCCGAACAGTTTATCCGGACACCGAGAGGGTCATACAGGCTTCGCAAAGCAATTTGCGGAATCAAAAACGGAGCTACGAGTAAAAAGATACACGCACCTGAAGGGGACCCAAAAACCAGGGCCAAATCGTGTCCGACACGTGTCCGACTCGTGTCGGACACAGGAACCGAGAATTAGGGTTAGGGTTAGGGCTTGGCCTTGGGGATCCGGCGAGGGGCGGCGGAGACGGCGGTGCGCTGCGGCGGAGGGGCCGGGGGCTTCGCGGCGGCGCGCTGGGGACTCGCGGCGGCGCTGGGAGAGGCGCGGCGGCGGCGCTGGCTGCTGCGGTTGCCGCTGCTGCTGGGGAAAGGGGGAAGTCGGCGGCGGCTCTGCTGCGGGAGGAGGGAGGGGAAGAAGTCGGCGGTGGTCGGCGGAGACGCATCGGCGAGCGGCGAGGCGTAGCGGCGCAGTGGCGGTGGCGGTGGTCGTGGCAGTGGCCGAGAGGGGAGGGGGTTTTTAAAGGCGGCAGGGGGAGGCGGTCGTGGCCGTGGTCGTGGGCGAGGGTGGCGGGCTGGGCGCCGCGTGGCGGGCGGAGCGGCGCCGGACGCGGGCGCCGCCGAAGAACGCGGGGGGGGGGAGACGGGGTCGTGGGTGCAGGCGGGTTGGCGGGTGCGGGTCGGGCGGCGGCGGATCCGACCCGACCCGCTGGGGCGGGTACTGGGGCGGGTTGGGCTGGGCCGGGCCGGCCCAACGGGCCGCGGGCCGGTTGGATTTATTAAAAAGAAATTAATAATAATAATAATAATAATAATAATAAAATATTTAATAAATAATTAATTAAATAAATAGTTTTTAGGTATTTAAAAATAGGTTCGGGGTCCGATAAATTCCAGAAAAATTGTCCTAAGTCCAGTTTTTCATTTTACATCCAAAAATATTATTTTTATAATATTTTAATACTGTTTAATGTCAATTAAAAATCATTTAAAAATTAAAACCCTGTTTTTAAATTACAGAAAAATCCCAGAAAATTCCAGAAAATTGTGAAAAATCCAGTTTTTAAAATTTTGAAAAATCAGGGGGGTTACAATCTACCCCCCTTAAGAGGATTGCGTCCTCACAATCAAGAATAACCGGTCAACAAAGATGACGCGGTCAAAATCATCGTTTGAAAATACATCATAAGATACTTTAGGGAAATACCGTTTCCCTAAAAATTGAAAGTTTACACTTTCCAGGACAATCTAGTTAAAGCAAAAATCTACAACTTTTATGAAAACCAGGTTGTTATTAACAAGTTGCAAATTACTAGGTTGGGGCTGAGGTCACGAACCAACGGGCACGAACCATACAAGACTAAAACGGATAACTATAAATCACTTACTCGCATCGGCTTCCTGTACAGTCAGCGCATAAGCTTGCTCTCGTCCTTGAGGTAGATTCCTCTGCTGCTGCTGAGCTTGCTGGTAGGGTGCTGCTCGAGGTGCTGGTGGAGTTTGCTGGTTCGCCCTTGGTGTTCCTTCTCCACGTTGAGTGCAATCCCTTACCGAATGCTGACGGGATCCGCATGCCAAACACAATCCTAGTCTGTGTCGGCATTCCTTGGCGATATGGCCTGCTTTGCCACAGTAATGACAAGTAAGGAGGACTACCACTGGTGGTGTAGATGCTTTCTGCTGTTGGTGCGGTCTCTTTGCAGATTCTTCTTGTGCTGCTTTGGTTGGTGCGGATGGGGACGACCGCTTCAGTCTGGTCTCTCTCTTGGTGACGCGCTCTATGCGTCAAGCCGCAGCAAGGACGTCCGAGTATGATGTTGGTGCGACGGACCCAATTAGTTTCTGCAGCTCAATGTTCAGTCCGTCGAAGAATTTCTCGGCCTTATCTTCCTCAGTCGGGATCAGGGTGGGGGCGAAGCGGCTCAGACGAATGAATTCTGCGTTGTACTCTTCCACCGTCATGGAGTCCTGAGTGAGGCGATTGAATTTGTCCCGCAGTTCTGATCGAGCGATGGCAGGAATGTACATCTCCTGGAAGAGTCTGGAGAACTCCTCCCAGGTGACTCGGTCTGGTCCGAGTCGCATCTCCTCGGATAGCCACCAGTGATGGGCATTGTCCGTCAATTGCATTCGGACGGCAGTCATCCAGCGTTTCCGTGGAAGTTCAGCTGCTTCAAGTTGATGCCGAATGTTGGTGAGCCACTCATGAACTTCTGTGGGCTCCTCTTTTCCAGAAAAGTGTGGGGCTTCAGTTGGCGAAAGTCAGTGATTGAGCCTGTAGTTGGCCGTCGAGCTGGTAGGTTGGCCTGCTCTAGTGCAGTCACAATGCTGTCCCTCAAGAAATTAGCTTCGCGACGCTGAGCCTCGTGTTGGACTTGTTGCTGTGCTTGCATCATCGCGTAGATCATTTGGAATATTTGCTGCCCATCGATCGGCTGTCCTGGTGGGAACACGGGCATTGGTGGGACGAACTGTGGCGGAGGTGGGATGTCATTGTGCCGGAATTGGGAGGTAGGTTGACCAGCCTGCTGGCTCTGTTGAGTTGAGGGAATTCCTCCGACTGGTGTCACTTCGTCGTCATAGGTGACACCTGCAGCTTGGGGTGTTCCGATGGGAGTCTCGTTGCATTCTTGTGGGTCCATTTTCCTGTATCCAAAATAACCAATAAGAGGCGCACAGGAAACAAGGCAAGATGCAAGTTCAAGTTAGTTCGAATACGATACAGATATCAAAAACGATTCAAGCAAGTGGATGAGATTCTAAAATTTATCCTATCTTATTGCAGGCCTGTTCGGTCCCTAAGTTGAAACCGAACAATTTAGTCGTAGACCTGCATGGGCCACCACAAAAACCATGTCACGCCCCAGTCCCAAAATGACGAGGGACTGAGCACGTGAGCAATGGCCAGCAGCACGCACCGATGGATAACCCAATTTAATGGATCCATCAGGGCATGCTTCAGCTGTAGTCTATCAGTAATATGTTACAAGTCTCAGGTATTTCTAATCTCATCCACAGAACAAACACAGATTAATTGCCAGAATTAATGCAACGGAAGTAAATAAGCAATATTAAATAAGGTTATCTCGGGAAACAAATCCGAGAATTATTCTGTTACATTTAAGGAAACATAGACTGAAAATAAAATACTGAAAAGGAAATACTGTGAATGTGAAGCCGGTGCTCAGGAGAAGTCTTCTGCAACTATCTCGTCCTCGGTTCCGGGTTTTGCTCCAAGGAGTGCTCCTGTACCGTACACCTCGGGGTAGTTCTCTGCGGCTATACCTGGGGACATAGTCCATTCCAGGTCCTCAGGGGACATAACAAGGTACAGAAAATACAAGCCAAAACATATGCAGTGCAGCAATAAAATAAACAGCAGGATAAATATGTAAACCAGCTAGTGATATGCAAGTGAGAGTTTTAGTCATACTCAGGCTGAGACTACTACAGGATCAGGCTGAGACTACTACAGGATCAGTGTCTAAGAAACCATAGCAGTATTTTCTCGAAGAGCCAGAACTTGTGCCAAAGCTCTGTATCAGAGACTAGGACACCTCCAGATAACATTATTTACATTATAATCAGCCTTGATATGGTAATACTCTCCCCACCCCATGAAATCTCACGTCACAGTTCCAGAAATATCAGGTA
This sequence comes from Iris macrosiphon, assembly GCA_036927795.1. Lineage (NCBI taxonomy): Eukaryota > Viridiplantae > Streptophyta > Magnoliopsida > Asparagales > Iridaceae > Iris > Iris macrosiphon. The sequence continues at coordinate 109,535,020 of JAYESA010000015.1, read as the reverse complement.
CAAGTCACGCAAGATTGAACTAATGCAATGAGTCAGGATAGAATCTAAGCATGTAAACTGTAATGACATGAAAAATGTAACCTATACGGAATCACCAGGTATATCTCAGGCAATTCCATCACATGAAGAGTGTCAGGTGTCCTGGGTTGAGCAGTTAAGCAAGTTACTTATGAAACTACAAGCAATCAAGTAAATACTTTAACCAGAATTATCTGAGAATTTGACAAGCTTTACTTGCCCACTGATATATAACTAAGTCCAAGAAATAGGTAACAAAACTGCAAGTTTTGGCAAGGTACACTTGCCTGTGGTTCCGGTTCGGTTTGCAGTTCTGACTTCGGCAAAAATTGCAGGCGGTAGTCCGGTTGCTGAAACAAACATCACCATCAGATCCAGAAAATATCAATCAGCTAGAAACGCCTGTCCTTGGGTCCAATTTGGAGACAAGGACAAAAACGTCAGTTTCGGGCCAAAACGGGGTCCACCGGTGGGCCCGCTTTGCACCGAAAAATGTGTCAGGGTCAAAGGTCTCCAAATTCACCATACTTAGTGTTAACAGGTTAGAAACGCTGATACGACCCCAACGGAACTTTCAGAATTGAATTCCGATGAGCCGTTCACAAAATCGCCCGTCGGGCAGGGCCTGTGGGGCCCACGACACGCGATTTCGTCAACGTTCTCAGAATCGAACCAAACTTGACCCACAGGACCAGCGTATCACTACGAGTCTGATGGCGCAAGTTTCGTCTCGATCCGACATGTGTACACAAAGTTAGGTCAAATTGCAGAAAAGGCGGATATTGGGCGATGTCCGCGGATACGCGTTGATTTCGGGGTGCACGCACCCCCGAATCAGCTTTCGCGAATTCTCACACATCCGTATCGACGGGGCGCACGTATCTGTGAAGACCGCGCGCGACCAAGTCGTCCCGTTTGGCAGGGCGTACTCAGTTCCGGGGTGAAACAGGGTCTGGGTTTTTCCTGTTTTTGGATCGCGGTGTGCGATCACCACAGGACACGATGCCCCGAACAGTTTGTCCGGACACCGAGAGGGTCATACAGGCTTCGCAACGCAATTTGCGAAATCAAAAACGGAGCTACGAGTAAAAAGATACACGCACCTGAAGGGGACCCGAAAACCAGGGCCAAATCGTGTCCGACACGTGTCCGACTCGTGTCGGACACAGGAACCGAGAATTAGGGTTAGGGTTAGGGCTTGGCCTTGGGGATCCGGCGAGGGGCGGCTGAGACGGCGGCGCGCTGCGGCGGAGGGGCCGGGGGCTTCGCGGCGGCGCGCTGGGGACTCGCGGCGGCGCTGGGAGAGGCGCGGCGGCGGCGCTGGCTGCTGCGGTTGCCGCTGCTGCTGGGGAAAGGGGGAAGTCGGCGGCGGCTCTGCTGCGGGGGGAGGGAGGGGAAGAAGTCGGCGGCGGTCGACGGAGACGCAGCGGCGAGCGGCGAGGCGTAGCGGCGCAGTGGCGGTGGCGGTGGTCGTGGCAGTGGCCGAGAGGGGAGGGAGTTTTTAAAGGCGGCAAGGGGAGGCGGTCGTGGCCGTGGTCGTGGGTGAGGGTGGCGGGCTGGGCGCCGCGTGGCGGGCGGAGCGGCGCCGGACGCGGGCGCCGCCGGAGAACGCGGGGGGGGGGGGGGGAGACGGGGTCGTGGGTGCAGGCGGGTTGGCGGGTGCGGGTCGGGCGGCGGCGGATCCTACCCGACCCGCTGGGGCGGGTACTAGGCCGGGTTGGGCTGGGCCGGGCCGGCCCAACGGGCCGCGAGCCGGTTGGATTTATTTAAAAAAAATTAATAATAATAATAATAATATTAATAATAATAATAAAATATTTAATAAATAATTAATTAAATAAATAGTTTTTAGGTATTTAAAAATAGGTTCGGGGTCCGATAAATTCCAGAAAAATTGCCCTAAGTCCAGTTTTTTATTTTATATCCAAAAATATTATTTTTATAATATTTTAATACTGTTTAATATCAATTAAAAATCATTTAAAAATTAAAACCCTGTTTTTAAATTACAGAAAATTCCCAGAAAATTCCAAAAAATTGTGAAAAATTCAGTTTTTAAAATTTTGAAAATCAGGGGGGTTACAGTTGGAGGTTAGTTTATTCGTCAATTTAGGAGTGATTGCCTGGGTGCTACTCCCTAGGGCTTGAGATGAAGGAGAATAAGAAGAAGAAATGTAAGAGGAGAGGGGGGTGTTCACTGTTTCTTGTTTGGAAGATATAAGGGGACTGATATGCTAGTTTATAATGAGAAGTTCACTTATAAACCTATGGCTCCTTGGGGATATTGGTATGGTTACATGGGTTGAGTGTGCAGGGAGTATGAAGTGAGTGATAGATGGAATGGAATAGTAAAGGGTTGGCCGAAGGCGAAATATGGTATTGGGGGGTAAGACTTAACATTGCTAGGTTATCATGGACAGTTTATTGTATTAGGAGGGAGAGAGAGAGAGAGAGAGAGAGAGAGAGATGAGTAGTGATTTTGAGGGAATGAGAGAATGGGGTGGGTGCTAGGATTAATTAGAGAGTGACTAATTAGAACCTAGGTTAATTAATAAGATACAATTAGCTAATATAATTTAGTTACTTATAAATAATAATTAATTTAACAATAATAACTAAGTAATAATTTAGATTTTATACTTATTGATAATGTCTAATAGGTCTAATAATAATATAGGAGTAGTAGTAATAATAATATTTATATTGATAATAATAATTAAAAAGATAATACCACTGACAGCAAAAGAAATTGGGTAGTAACTATTCAATAATAAAAAGAAAAAAATTGTTGGGGAGGGTTTTTACAAAAGAGAGCGTCTATAAGGGTTCTAAATAGCAAATTATCGATAGTGAATCATAAACGACATAAATTATAATCTTTCTCTGAGGACCCATTTTGGTACGTTTAAGCGGCGCGAGTAATACATAGGTTGCATAACTAAAAATATGTAAATAATAAATGTTATGTTGGTGTCTAGTAACCAACTATAATGTTGAATATGGTTAGGTGACAATGGGCCTTAGGCAAACAAATATTGCTGCATGTAGTATTGTATAGCCCGACATAGAAACAAAAGTTTGGTCTGTAATACCAAAGTCCTTGTGTTTGATTGAAGGCAATTAATAAACGCATCTGCAAGGCTGTAATGGGTGTGAATATGGAGGACCTAATGTTCAACTTTAATCAACAACAACATGTAATAGACCATGAATTTTATACTAGTTTAGAGTTTAAGCGATGACTTGGCCAATTGAAAAATTTAGGCTCTGAATTTTTATTTTTTTGTTACATTTTTTCTATTTATACCCTACCTTCCATGGTTAACAGTGAAATGGAAAAAATGTAAAAAAAAAAAAAAAAAAAAAAAAAAAAAAAATCAGGGTATAAACTTTCAAATTGGAAACTCTAAGCTGGAAAAATCCATGGTTAAACTCCAATTAGCTGAAATATAAACCCACGTACCCACAAAAGGTAAATAAACGACAACATTATCATCATCTTCATTCCTGTTTTTTTTTTTTTCCCAAACCCCATTGTCCTAAAAAAACATTCACCCCACCCCTGCACCACCACTCCACCACTCCATCCACCGCATAAACCCCCAAAACAAAAAACCCCAAGAAAATTAGGATGCTGACGCTCCTCTTCAGCCCCTCCACTCCCTTATCGAAACCCTTCCTCTCCATACCGATCAAGAACATCACCACCGCCTTATCCCTCCGCTCCCGCTCCCGCTCCTCCTCCTCCTTCTCCTGCGTCGCGGCGAAGCAGCAGGAGAAGGAGAGGTCGGGGAAGAAGCGGCCGGGGAAGAAGCGGAAGGAGAAGCCTCCGCAGCCGTCTGCCGATGGGGACGGGCCGGCGGCCGAGGCGGAGGCGCTCGTGGAGGGAGGAGGGGGCGGGGGGAGGATCCAGACCTACCACCCGTCCCCGCTCCCGAAACCCCCGGCCGGTTTCGTGCTTGACGGGCACGGCAGGGTCCTCGTGGCCTCTTCCAAACGGATCGCCACCATTGTAAGAATTTGGTAACTTCTACTTATTTGATTTTTATGCAGGTATTTATATTGGTATTAGGAATAGAGAAAGTGACAACTTACCGAAATTATTGCTGTTGCTGGAAATTTGGTAGCGTATGTAGTAGAGTGTTGGTTTTAGCTTGAATATATGATCATTTTTACATGGCTCTAAAGCGGAAAGTAAAAGCAGCAAAAATAAAAGAGGGGGAAAAATGGAAAATGGAACAAATCTTTTTGTTTCTTTGTTTAGTGGAGAAAGTTGAAAAGAGATTCACTTTTGCAAAAGAAAGGAGATTGGAAATAGACGGCGTGGAGGGAGGTTGGAGTCGATGATCTAGGTCGAAGGAGGGTTGGAGTGGAGACTGAAGGGCCGGCCAATATATATATTTTTTCTGTTTTCGTTCTATTATTGTCCAGAAGAAAAGGAAAATGGTTGCTCTTGGTGAAAGGAGAGAAAGGGACAGGAAAATGCTTTAGTTGTAGATTTATTCTGAAGAAAAAAAAATTTCTCTACGTTTCTGTCCGTCTATGTAACATATTCTAAGGGCTACTCTTTGAAGAGGATCAAAGTTTGTTCACAGTTAGCCTTTCAAAGCACTAGGTTTTGAAGTGCATCAAAGTTAGTTCACAGTTAGCTTCTCAAAGCACTAGGCTGCATTATTGGTCATGCAATTTAAAGCATAGTTCAAAGTATCAGCTGATACCGAGACCACCTAGACTGCTGAAACTACCGAAATCAACCGATCAAAAACTAACAAAACCCTCCGAACCCCCGAATAGAAATTAAAAAGGGTCCAATACCATTCTGATACCGATATTGCGAACTGTAGTTTAAATTTGTACAACCTGAGATTATTAACTCAAATTTGATGAAAGCACTAGGCTTCATTATTAGTCTAGCCATGAATAATCTGTAATTTTAGACAAGTTTGTGATTTTGGATTCTACTGGCAACTATTTGTATTCACAGCTGTTGGATTTGATCTGAAATTTGTGCAGGTTGATGCTCAAAACAATCTGCCCCTGGAATGTGTAATCAGGAGAGTATTTGAAAGTTCTCAAGGGATTGAGTGCATGCTGCTTTGCCCAGTTGATACGTGAGATAATGCTTCCTAATGTCAGTAAATATCTTCTAGAAGTGTTGTCCTTTTTAGAGAATATAATGTTTCTATTGCAGGCCGGTCCAGATTCTGAAGAGTACAAATTTCAACGGATGGTCAGCTGTATGTTCCTCATTCTATTAAATTCAGCGGTACACTGTTACATATCATATAATTCTCCAAAAAAGCTTCCAATTGAAACTCTAATATTAATTGTAATCCACTTGTACTGTTGTCCATATAATTATATTGGTCAGACTTTGTGCAGTACATCTTCGTAATTTTTCACTAACCTTTTACCAACACTTTTGTGGATGTTAGTATGTTGGTCCTCTGGCTGGGTATATCCATTCTTTTTACTAGTTGTTTAGAAGGTTTCTCCAGAATTTCAATTTAAAAGTTTTTAAGTTTTAACCTTGACATTTCAGCTATCTCAGTACCATTAATGATATTGAACAACAACTACAATGGAACCTTAATCGCATTTTTTTTTGGGTCAGCTAAAACTGAAATGAAATGACTGCCTGAGGAATATAATACCTATTTGTATGTGAATTTTGAACTTGCTTATAACAACTATATTTGTCCCTATAACTTCTCAGTGACAACAGTGTATAATATTACCTAACAGTAACTAGAATATGTAAAATGAGAGTGAATACCACTAGATAATATGCTTTGAATCCCTGTTACAATCCGTGTTACAGATTGATGAAAAACAAATTTAGATTTTCTGTTATCTTTTAGTTAATTTTGGTTATTTTAGATAAAGATTATTTTTATCTGTATTATCAGTTATTGTTTAGTTTTATCAGTTATGATTTAAGTTATTTTAGGGATAAGTCTTTAAGATTGACTTTATCTTCTTTTTATTTCTTAAGAGTTTATAAATAGTATACAAGTTCATAAATTATTCATTAAATAATTGAAGAATGGGAAATCTAATTTTGAGTTTGTATGGTGTGCTGCCAAAACCCTAAAGTGGATCTTTATCTTATTTTTTCTACGCCTCCGCCTCCGACGTTAATGTCACCCAACACTCCATTCTAAAATCGACTATTCCTAATTGTTATTTTTATATATCTATTGTAATTTTTGTACTAAATTTAGATTTTTTTGTTATCTTTTAGTTAATTTTGATTATTTTAGACAATGTTTGTAGTATCGGTATCAGAATCAGTAACCTACGTTTCCTATGCGTATCGGGATCGACATTGTCGACAGTATTGCCGGTTTCGGATCGGAGTATCAAATATTTTGGTATCGGAAAACAAATAATTATTAATTTAAAAAAAATATTTTTATATATTTAGACATAATTTTAAGTATTTTTTATGTTATTTCTTAGTAATCTTGGAATTAAATGAAATAGTAGTCACCATTGTCGATTGGTTTACCTGCGATAGATAAGTTTTAGTCTTTTACAGCCTTGTTGATTGTCTTTTTTGTTCAATTTTTTTATTGAATTGACTGAAAAAGAGGTCCCCGATATTGGTATTGGTCCGTATCGGATCGGGACATTCCAAATCGTATCGATATCGGGCCGTATCAGATCTGTATCGGCCGATACTGCAAACTATGATTTTAGATAGAGATTGTTTTTATTTGTTTTATGCGTTATGATTTAAGTTATCTTAGGGATAAGCATTTAGATTTAGATTTTGACTTTTTATTTTTTTTATTTTTTGAGATCCTATAAATAGTCTGTAAGTTCCCTAATTATTCATCGAAAAATTAAAAAATAAGAAACCTATTTTTGAGTTTGTTTGGTGTGGTACCAAAATCATAAAGTGAAATCTCTATCCCCTTCTTCGCCTCCGACGTTATCAACATGCCATTCCAAATCAGCTATTCCTAATTATTTTTTTGTCTTTCTATTAAAATTATTTATGATAAATTTATTAATTTTGTTTGGTGTGATGCCAAAACTCTAAAGTGTATCTCTATCTTATCTCCTTCTTCGCCTCCGATGTTATCACCACACCATTCCAAATCAGGTATTTCTAATTATTAAATTTTGTCTTTCTATTCAAATCATTTGTGATAAATTTATAATAGTTGATCGTCCACCTCCAAAACCGTCAGTGTCGTTGTGGAGTTTCGTCGCATTTTCAGAAGTATTTATGTTGACTAAACTACCAAATCAGAGGCCTCCGTCATGGCCAATTTGTAAGCATCACCAGAAGCATAATTCTCGAATTTTACGCTTACATTATTTACCAATAGGTAAATTTTTTGAAGTCGAGGAAAATGATGGAAAACAAATTTAGATTTTCTGTTATCTTTTAGTTAATTTTGGTTATTTTAGACATATATTGCTTTTATCTGTTTTATCCGTTATGATTTGAGTTATTTTAGGGATAAGCCTTTTAGATATTGACTTTATTTTTTTAATTTCTTGAGAGCCTATAAATAGTCGGTAAGTTCATAAATTATTCATCGAAGAATAAGAAATCTATTTTTGAGTTTGTATAATATGATGCCAAAACCCTAAAGTGGATCTCTATTTTATTTCTTTCTCCGCTTTCCTATGTTGATGTCACCAACACACCATTCTAAAATCGGATATTCCTAACTAATCATTATTTTTTGCATTTCTGTTATAATTTTTTTTTACTAAATTTATAGTAGTTAATTGTTCACATTTCATTTAAAGCTTCCGCGTCCATTTGTTCCCTTCCAAATTCTCAAATTTTATACAAATCATATTTTCTTCTAGGTCTCCGTACAACGTCACAGATGTTGATGTTTATATGCTCCCATCTTATTGGATTACATTGAGGTTGCAAGGGATATGCAAGTTCCAGGATGTGTTGTGCTTTTACATTTGATGTATCGTAGTTTGTTGAAGTCCTGTTTATGCGTGTTATTGATGTGAGTTGCTCTATGGTAGTTAGAACAAAGTTTAACAGACTGTCCTGTTTTGCTGCTTGTTTGTGGCTAGCTGGTTTTTCTGTCGCGCTATGATCTGATCTTCTGCTACTTGTTTGAGCTGGGATTGACATTTGATAGATTGCTGAAGTTAGGTTTTGGGTTCATACTTTGAGATATTGATTCATGTTTCTTGAGTTAAAATATACAGAAAAAAAAAATGCAAAATGACATGTACTAGCAGTGAGGTCATATAATTATTTGTAATTTCATTTATTTTTTTCTCTTTGGCTTAATGTCCTTGGAGTAAAGGGAATTCTCTATAGTAATTTTGCCATCTTCATCGATTAGATTCTTTCCTAGTCTTAGGGATCTTGGAGGATGCTCCTTGGTTGCATGAGCTTAAATGAAGGTAAGTCTCCTTTCAACGGATCTATCTAGGATTTATGGCAAAACCCTCTCGTCTTAGGATTTTTACACCAAACGAGTTGATAGTCTTTCATAAATCTCTGTCAGTTCTTTTTGGGAGCTATTCTCATGCGTCATAGCTGGATCCATTTTAATGGGAGAAGATAATAATCTTATTGTTTATCATTCTGTCAGTGTATTTTTCTTGGAAATGTGATGAATGATGAAAAAGTGAAGGGCATATAGAACAAAATATAACAGTAAGGGAAATAAAGCATGGTACATCAGATGCTGTCATTTTAGCCGTGCAAACAATTGTTTGTACTTAAAGATCTTCAGTTGGTAACCATAGAAGGACTTATTTACTTTCCTAAACCATGGGAAAAGTTTCCTAATACAATGAACCAGAAGATCTCAGTTGGATGGTGATTACTCTAATTGAAATTTCTAGTAAGTTGTACAGATTTTAGCTATGTATGATAACTTGCCAGATGAGTTAATAGCTATCTATTAAATCTTTTAAGGTGTCACCTTATGAGTCCCATTGGGCTACCTGATAATTGCTGTTACTTATCTATACTGATCTTGATTGCCTCTTTATCATAGTGAGCTTGTTACTTGTAGGTCAATGATGAGGAAGTTGAAGCTATCATTCCGTCTGCTGCATATGCACTTGCCAAGATACATATGCATCTAGTTACTAGTGGGTAAGACTTCACTGTCATAGTTGATTTTCCTTTCCTAAGTTTTAGGTTTCTACAACAAGCATGCCATGTTGTAGTAGTTATTATTCTTAGTGGCCCCATCTTAATGATAATTATATTTTTCCTTTTTCTACAATATTTTCCTGCAGTTATAAAAGTTTCTTCCAATTCCATGCTTCATCCTTTCCAACATCTGCATCTTATGTTCAGGTTTTGTTACACTGCTAGAGGAGGATTTTGCTATTCAGAAGAGGACATTGTTGAATTTCGCACAGGTAATTTATTTTAACTTCTAGTGCAGAGAATGAAATAGAAATATTTTTGGTTTTTTGGTATACAATTTCATAATATAATCTTAAGGATATCTGCGAATTTTATGTTTATTCGCTTCCCCTTTCTTGGGATAAATGGAGATCTAATAGTGATGATGTAAGTGGACAAAATGCAGGGATTTTATTTATGGAACCTTAATTTTGAACAATGACCTTTAGAAAATGTTCAAAAGCAAAAGGTTTCAGCAAAGTAAGATACCCCTCCTTATCCTTAGACACGATAAGAATGTTTTAAAGAATCTAGCATATGTAAGTGTGTCGGGCAAGTGGCCTTAAAATACTCTCTGTCTAAGTAGTCAAAAACGGTTATATATCGGTTATATAACCGATATATAATGGTATCGGTCCTGGACCGATATTTTTTTCCAGAAATATCGGTAAAATATCGGAACCGATATTATCGGCCGATTTGGCCGATATTGTTCGAAATATCGGTTTACAAAAAAACCGATTTCTCACGGTTTTGATTTTGCTACAAAAAAAATCTTATGGGCCTGGGCCTGGAGACGATATTCTATGAAAAAATCTGCTGTTAAGTCAAGATACAATACAATACAATACAAGCTTTTGCCAGCAATGGAGATTACATATTATGCCATCAAACGATATAACATTCACATCAATGGAGATTACATCTGCTGTTGAATGATATGACATTCACATCAATGGAGAATGGAGATTATATCTTCTACCATCAAAATCTTCATGCATCATACTTATTCAGAGATGTAGTTCCTCAAGTGATCTCCTTTATCTTGGATCTCTTGGATTTCTCGACGATATATATACTTTATGCATATTTTATAATAGAAAACTATTAAGTGTATTGTTCATATATAAAAATTGTGTTAAAAATGCAAACCGATATTTACCGTTATAAAACCGATATATTGGTGATATATCTATAACTCTTCTGGACCGTTATCATAAAAAAATCGTTATTAACTGCATAGCTCTGTGTCGAGTATCCTTTGCATTATCAGACATTGGTATGACAACTGCATTGCGATTTGGAAGTATCGGTGCAATAGTCTTTGGTTATTAAGGACATTTTAGTCTTTCCACATTATGTTATTGAATGTATGTGATGTTTCACATATTTAATTGTAAGAAATAAAAATTGCGAACTATGATGACTGTTCTTATCATGTATAGGTTTTTGTGGTTTATTATCTTTCAATGGGTTTTGTATATATTTCTTTGAAAAGTTTCAAAACTAAAGTTTGTTGAATAATACAGATGATGGTGAACAAATTGATGGTTTGCCTACGGAAGGTGTAGAGGTAACATGCTTCAGTCTGGTGAGTCATACCATCTCTCTTCTATAATATTTCCTTTTCTATTTGTGATTTGCCATGCATGTATAGGTGAACAGCTTGTGTTTCTGTTCAATGGTGGATTTGGCTAAATTAGAGGATAACACATTTTCCAAAGGCTTTGAACATAGTGTTATGACTAAATAAGATATCTGCAGGATCTAGAATACAAATAAAGGATCCCTTTTCTAGTCAAGTCAGTCGCATCCTTTCAAGTGCTAGAAAATTTTGGTATCACCTCACTCTATATCTTGAACCCGGATAGATATGTAATCATAGATCAAATATGCATATCTTAATCTTGTTTATTTGTTTCTTTGGGACCCATTTCTTACCTGTATCTTGCCAATTGTTCTGTAGCTTTTTGAGAAGAGGTGTCAAGTTGCTTGCTTTTTGCAAATGATATCATCCTGAACTTTCAGGATATGCTTAGACAAGAACAACTACTAAAAGATTAAAAGAAATTGGCAATAGCAGATTACATCTGCAGTCCTAAAGTAAAGTCACATCATTTATTAAAAGAGAGCAGATTACATATCACACAATCTTCCGTTTTTTTTTTTTTAGTTTCAACTTTATGGTAAACTGCACAGCAGGTTTTACCAATATTGCGACCATTTTACGTAGATGATTTTTTGGGTGTTCTGTTTTTCAGGATGGAGCACACTATATGATCTATACGCCATCTGATCCTCTTCTTTTCGTGGCTGTTAAGGTCTTCTTTTCTCGCGCACTCTGAGGGCACTAATATCATTGTTTGAAACAAATATTCTTGGTTCTTTTGAGAAGACGAGTTCCTTAGTCAATTTTACTAGAAACCATCTCGCTAGCATTTCTTCTTGAGGAATTGCTCGAATATTTAAATTCTTAATTACTTTTACACAATTTTGATGTTTCATGCAGATTACTGTACTAAATTACCCTTAACTACTTGTGCAGGACAAAAATGGCCTGTTGCAAATTGCTGATGATGTATGCCATCTGATCTTTCTTTAATCCCTCCTTGACTGCTAATTTCAATAGTTAGAATAGGTTTTTCTTGCATTATATGATTTCATCTCTTTGTTACATTAACCTCAAGAAAAGTTCATCTCGTGCATTTTTGCTATTCATTAACCTCAAGCAAACATATTTTTCTGTTGTATTTCTTTCATGAAAAGAAAACATAGATACCTTCTCTTCTCTACTATATGGGGCATCCATTTATCTGCTATTTCATGGAGAGAAGACTGAGTACATCTGATTTTAAAATTTTATGATCTTCTTTGGATTAAAAAATCCACCGTCCTGGTTGTAATGGTATCTAATTTGGGAGCCATTAGTATCTTCATGTAATTTTTTGAGATATATGTGCAGCCTCTCCGACTTGACTCCTGTTTTTAAGTACCTTAAAAAAAATTTGTATTCAGGATTATGAAACTTGTGCCCTCCTCAATGTCAAGTTTCACTTTTGCCATCTCCTGTATCGACCACTAGTGGACTTGGGAACTATGACAGCCAGTACAGTTCAAGTACAACTTGGTTTTTAGAGATCACTGGTCAAGGTCTTTTGTGGTCTTTTTTGCCCTATACAACTTTAGGTTCCCTACTTCCTTTCTATCTCAAACTCACTAGTCACAACAAAAGATGTCCTTATAGGGTGACTTTCTTCCAGAGCAGTTTATGGGTGTACTTCGTCAGAAACTTCCCTTTGTATCTTTTAGAAATTTCTCTTTATATCTTTGATAAGGCATCATTGAAAACAATATTTGTAGAAGTGTATATAATAATAACAACTTGGTGAGGACAAGATCGGGAAATCAGTTTCAGGTTCATATTCCCTTGTTGCATCATTTAGGATATGTATTAAACAACGCTGAGACTCCAAAATAGAGGACATGCCCAAGTAGGTGCCATGTCTGTGTCCCTTTGTTCGTTTATTATTGCATTTGTGTCTGTACAACATAGACAAGATGAAAACTACTTCCTACATTTCTAGATTTAACTGTCACTTGTCAAGTAGCGAGGTTGAAAAAGCCTTGGAGACTGTCCGATTCTACATTTAAATGAATGGAGATGGACATCCAGAACTATATGATATTAATTTTCACTATACTGCATAGAGGTCCAAATTAGAAATTAAATATAGATCTGGATGCAGATCCTAATATCAGTATTGCTCCCAACCCTCAATACCAACTTGTAAAATATGCTTGCATATAACAAACCTTTACCCCAAAATCTGGGGTCAGCTATTTGAATCCTTTTCTTTCATTCTGCTTATTAAGGTCCATTTCCTTTCAATCATTAACAAATATCATATCCTTCTTTAAGACTGAATCCGAGTTTGTTTAGGTCTACCACTAGTTCTAGCAACTCCTTTGACTAATATCCTATTGCTCCTCCTGACCTGACTGCTGCATCTGTTGGACTCTGTTGCACATCTTTGAACCACCTCATTGTTTTCTTGTCTTATACTCTAACTGGCATCAACTCAAACTTTCCAAGAATACACTTTCTTATCTTTATCATTGCCACTTAGCTATCCCAGCATTCTCATTTCAGCTGTGGTAGCCTATACTTTGTCGTCGCTATCATCATCCAAGCCTTCTTCTATCAGAATGGGGGTAGGCTGTGGAGCATGAGAAGGCTCCATAAAAAATTCGATGCATCTAAAAAATCATGAAAATTTGATGTTTTTTAATTTCAACTTAAATTTGGTCTTTTATTACTACCCAAATAATTAGATAATTAGTGCATACAAATATGGACTTTGTCGATCCTAAGTACCTGTACTTCATTTAGAACAAGGTACGTGTTCAAGTTTCTGTACCCAACAAACCTTTGATGTACAATTGTCTACATGAAAGCGGATACCATTATACTGATAGTCTGATCCGCTAACAGTCCGTTTTCAGTCCTTGTTGGAAGCATCAACTTTAGCCAAATCTGCATATGGTTGGGAAATCATGGGTGTGTATGGCTTGATATTAGGCCTTGATTTCCAAGTTACATAGACTACTAGTAACTCATTCGACTTTGGGGTAAATATTCTTGTTATCCAAGCCATCAAACTTGTTAGGGAGGTTTCCAGGCGACATCATCAGGTTGCTTGACGTCTTTTATTATATTAGAAGTATTTTTCAACATAGGTGGCCCTTGATAGAACTTAAAGATAAGTGATAAAAGCTGACTAGAGTTTAAAAGCCTTAGCCGCATTATTAGTTCCAATAGCAAGTTTTGTGTAACCTAGAGGTTGTTTAACCTTCGAAGTTTTAGAGAACAGAATCGACTCTCGACTCCAAATCCTCATGTGAACAGTTAGGTTAAACTTGAATTATAGGGAGGGAGTACAGGGATTTAGTCCATTTGGTCTGGATAGTTACCATTTAGTCCATTTGGTCTGGATAACTACCATGGTTGAGTCTATATGTGCTGTGTGATTAAAGCATAGTTTAAAGTATCGGCCGATACCGATCCGATATAGCTGATACCGATACAGTTTGGCATGTCCCGATCCGATACCGACCGATATCCGATGCTGACCGATACCGACATTAGAGGTCTCTTTTCCGGTCAATTCGCCAAAAAATATTGAATTAAAAAACCAATTAGCAAGGGTGTAAAAGCATAGTAAGGTTGTAAAAACATATAAAAGAGGAACATTTATCTATCGCATATAAATCAATCGACAAGGATGACTACTATTTCATTAAATATCAAAAATTCTAAGAAACAATACTGGAAATACTTTAAATTATGCATAAATGCATAAAATATATTCTCTAAAATGTTAATAATTTACTAATAGTTGTTTGCTTTTCGATACCAAAAAATCCGATACTACGATCTGAAACCGCCGATACTACCGATACCGCCGATCCCGATACTCATAGGAATGGTCCGATACCGATTCCGATACCGATACTTTGAACCTTGGATTGAAGATCTTTTGTCTGAAGATTAACGCCCCTTGGATTAACAAGGTGCTTCTAAAGTAATATGATCTTAGTGCCTACTAGTGTGATGCTTGGAAGGATCAATGATTACTGTAAGCATTTCAGCATTGCCTGGAAGGATCAATGATTACTGTAAGCATTTCAGCATTGCCTGGAAGGATCAATGATTTCCAGATCGATCACAGCAGGTGGCAACAAATGTCAAACGAGAACATGAAAATGACAGAATGATCTTTGGTAGCCAATTGCAAAATTAGAGAGAGGGAGGGGTGGGGGGGGTGGGTGTAGTCGATTTAAGTGGATTAGGTTTCAAATATACGATTCAAAATCTTAGAAGCAAGGATGGATGTGGGAGCGGAGGAACGTGAGTACTTAAAGTACTTAAAATAGTCTAAAGTTGCGAGCATGCGCTAATATTTTTTTATTTATTTATTAGTTATTAGTATAAAAAAATTATGGATATTTTAATATTTATTAGAATTTATAATGTTGAGTTCAAAGTTACAGAGAGATCATTCGCATGGTGATTTTTATGATCCAAGTTTCCTTGGGGTCCCAATTCCAATAAGATCCCCATGCCTTATTAGCCCATACTGCTCCAGAAAGAATACCTATAGTTAAAAAGATAAATCCTAAACTAATGACACGATAACTCCAATAATAATGTAAGTAAATCTTAGTTTCTTGTTACTTTGATAAACGTGTATTACAAATTCTTTAATTTTTTTTCTTTCAAAATTTACGTCCTTTTTTAAACTTATTGACATGTTATGGGAAGAACTCAGGTCACTTGGAAAACGAGCTCCTATCGTCGGAAAAACGAGTTTTCGAGTAAGAATCGCCGAATTAAGGTTCTTACTGAGATTCGTTAATCTTCTAGGAGTTTCTGCCTTATAAGGTTAAACTGGATTCTCAAGTCACTATAATTAAGGATCGTAATCACACTTAAAATGTTTTTTTGTTCAATTTTTAATTTTGAATCACCTTTCAAGGATGGATTCCAAAATCCCATTATGTTTCCCTCTTCCCCTTTATTTCTGTCCATTCCTCCACACCAATCAAACCTTATCTCCGTGGCTCATTACACCGCAGCATGAAGTTGGATGTTGTTATCGTCGTTGTCGACGTCTTCTCCCTATCATCCGTGCTAGCACGTTTCCGTCTTCCTTGGGTCCGATTTCAACAATGGGATTTTCTAGTGGCCTTTCTCACTGGCATTATCTTTATCGTGACGATATAGAGTTCAGCTTCATTTTAGATAACCTAACCTAGGGGCTATTTGGTTCGTCGAAGTGGAAAGGAAGTGAAAAAATGCATCTACAAAATGTGGAAGTGCTTTGCATGCGTATTTGAGTTTCATGCTAATTCTTGTGTGGAAATCCAATTTTTGGTCGTTTGGTTAGATGATATTTTTTACGTGGAAGTGGCCAATTTTGGGTCAAAGCCGTTACCCCTCACTTTTTTACCCATATTTAGGGTGCATCCTATATTGTTTCCATAATGTACAAGACCCCCCACTTTTGACGGAATCCGTCATGTTATGACGGTCAACGGCTTTGACCCAAATTTTTTGACAAAAATGCCTCTTATTTTCTTCTTCCTCTTTCCTCTGATCCCCCCTCCTTCCCCCGTGGTCAGCTCGCCGCCGCCGCTTCCCCCCTCTCCGCCATTGCCATCGCTCCCCCTCCCCACCTATGCTCCACCCTCCCCGCCACCGCCCCGCTCCCCACCCTCCCCCCTCCCCGCAGCCCCCGCTGGCCGCGTTCGCCGAGGCTGAAGCAATTGGAAGGGGGTGGCCGATGGCGGCCCGCGGTTGGGAAAGGGGGGAGGAGGGGGATAGGGAAGGAGACATTGAGGATATTTTAGTAAAAAAATTTGAGTCAAAGCTGTTGACCGTCATGACTGGACGGATTCCGTCAAAAGTGGAGGGTCTTGTACATTATGGAAACAATGTGGTGTGCATCCTGAATATGGATTAAAAAAGTGGAGGGGTAACTCAAAATTTCTCTTATAATAATATATTTATAATAATAATAATAATTATAATAATCTACTTTTCTAATTCTCTAAATATCTGCTCAACCGCCCCTTGACTATATCTGCTCACATTTATGTCCTCACATTTATCTCTCTCAAAGATCCAAAAAAATTCAACTCTCCTCTTTCAACGCCTTCTCTCTCTCTGACGTTGGATTCTGATCGAGCGACCAAACTGGACCGGTAGAGGACGGGGAGCCCCATCTACCCCTGCCAGTAGAGCCACGACTCGAGCAACACTGATTACTCGTTCTCCTCTGCCATCGGTTCGCCTCGAAGGGGATCACCACCTGTGCTCTCCTCGGACTTTCCCAGATGCGACGACCACAAGCTTGCCATCAGTCTCCAGCGCCATCCCCATCCCCATGCTGATTAACCTCCTCGAGACCGTCGGCGGGCACGGAAAGGACGCTAACACTATTCTATGTGACGTCATCAAGGCTCACTTCTGCCCACATCCTTCAGAAAATTGAGGATGTGGGATGGTCTCATTCCCGAAGGCGGGATCATCCGATAAGAAGTGGAAATGGACTTTTAGACTATTTGCTCCACTTCCTGTCGAGATTTTCGCAAGGAACCAAACAACGAAGTGGTCCGTGGAGGATTCATATGCACAAATTTCTACTTCAGCCTCCTCCTTCCAGTTCGTTGAACCAAATAGGCCCCTAGTGAAAAGCAAGGTTAAGGTAGTACCAAGTCGTATCATGCATTTTTTACATGAGCTTGTTCACTTACCGATTAGTATGAACATTTGTCAAAAGGCGACCGGTGTACAAGTAGAGGTGACCTTTTTAACTTGGATTATGTCTTGGCCATTAATATTTGCCTAGATTATTTTGTATTGTAACAACACTTACATAAATATCATTGCCTTTGTTTACTTAGTTGGATTGCCTTGATGTTGCACCGATGTTTTTTATTTTTTCTAGTTAAGATAGTTCATTTTTTATGCCAATTACCAAAATCATGTCATCATTTAGAGTTAATTGTATTTACAACCCCCCCCCCCCCCCCCCCCCCCAAATTAGTGTTAAAAAGTGTGTGTGTGGGGTCATGCATTTAGCAAAAAAAAATTGTATTTACCCTCGACCGCCTAGGCGGCGCCTATGCGGTAGGCGGTCTCTTTCCGCACCGCTTTTCGGTAGGTGGTGGAGTAGGCCGCCAACAGAACTTTGGCGACGTAGGTGGACGCTTAGGTGGAACAATACCTAACAAGATGTATTGACCAAACGGTTTTGCAAGCATTATGGACCTATGGTTCACTTTTACAAGACTAAAACTTAATAAATCTTTGTTCTACAACATAGTTATGCATGAAACATATTTAAAAATATGTATATAATGCCAAAAATTGTGGTAAAATAGTAAAAAATGTCCAAAATGTATCTATCGCCTAGGCGGTAATAAATATTTGTTCTACAACATAGTTATGCATGAAATATCCCTAAAATATGTGTATAATGTAAAAACCTGTGGTAAAATTGTAAAAAATGTCCAAAATGTATCAACCGTCTAGACGGCCTAGGCGGTAGGCAAACTCTTTCCGTCGCGCACCTGCCTACCGCCCTTTTAGAACCTTGGGTAACACTAATAAATTTAAAAATGGGGGAGGGGGTTATAGAGTTAGCAATATGAAATGAGAGGGGGGGGGGGGATAAATACAATTAACTCCATCATTTACTATCAACAATTCTACAAAACAAGGTTTGCGGTATCGGACTCGGTATTGGACCCTTCCTATGAGTATTGATATCAGTAGTTTTAGATGGTAGTATTGGATTTTTTTGTATTGCCTTCCATAGTAAACCATACTAAGAGATGATTTGTGTCCTTCTGGGACTGCTAATCCTTCCATATGATAGGGTAAAGAACTCCATGAGGTTCACTTTGGGATCCTCAGTTTGAACTTTGACATACCATATGAAGTACTATAACCAACGCGGCGCTCAAGGACTTCAATTTCTCGAGCTCATGAGCGTCCTTTGGCACTATACAAAAACCGGTGTGTTTGGTCCTCCGACGGAAGTACTCGACCACAATCCCCTTATCTGAAAGCAAATAATTTTAATAAATTATTAAAAAATTAGAAAAATATTTGATATATATAACCATAATTTAAGTATGTTGTGTTGTTTCTTAGTAGTTTTGAAATCAAATGAAATAATAGTCACCCTTGATGATCGATTTATTTGCGATAAATTTTAATTATTAAAAATTTAGATTTTTAAAAGAAAAATTTAAGTAGGTATAACTTTAAGTATTTTCTGTGTTGTTTTTTAGTAGTTTTGAAATAAAATAAAATAGTAGTCACCCTTTTTGATCGGTTTGCTTGCGATAAATAAGTTTTCTTTATTTACATTGTTTCGACAACCTTATATACTTTGACAACCTTGCTGATTAATCTTCTTTGTTCAATTTTTTATGCCGAATTGATTGAAAGTCGGTATCGGTACCGGTTGGTATCCAATCGGAACATGCCAAACTGAATCGATATCGGTCGTATCATATTAGTATCGGTTGTGCTAGTATTATTTCGTCAAACAGTTCTCATCAAGTAATTCATACCAAGTACTTTTGTATATATTAATTGTTCTGTGCAATGTGTTGGTTGGAATCAAAATGGTGAATAGAATTTTGACAAAGTTGGTGTCTTTTATGCTGATTAGTTCAACACTATTATACATGCTTAATTTCTTAAATTGAAGCTTTCTTCCTGTTGAAACAGGATCTCTTGGAGGATCCATCTGTCATTGATGCCATAGACGAGGAAACAGAATTCAACGCTTTGGTGGTACGTCTCCTTTTTTGCTATTGCTTCAATCATTCCTTTTTAACGTATGTCACTTTTAAAATTCTCAAGCACCCAGTCAAGGTACTGTGTACTCGAATCTTTACTTCACCATTACACTCGGCACGCAAACATGCTATGTGAAATATATTAAAGAGCAACTGGATCTAGCTCGATAATTTGATATTATGTTTTATGTGATCCTGTCCCCTAGATCATCATGTTTCTTCCAAAAACCATCTTAATCCTCTTTGTGAACTTCATTCCAGGAGGAGGAAGCTGCTCTTCTTGAATCACTAGTTGGGAAAGATGACTGAATTTTACTGCTTTTGTTGTACTTCTTTCCAGGATAGGATAGGTTAGGTTAGGTTAGGTTAGGTTGTGTTGGGTTGGGTTGTGTCGGGTTGTGTCGAAAAAAAAGAAAAGTAATTGTAATTGTTGCATAACTGTCGTTTACTCTACCCGTGTGTGTGTATATATATATATATATATATATATATATATATATATCCTCTTATCTGTTTTGGTTATTCTCTATTGCTGTAGTCCATGATTTACTTGGGGAACAGAGATTTCCGAAGGAACACATAAAAGTGACGTGTATATTGATATAAAACTTGAGCACTGTTCGTAGGTAGGGGTGCAACTTGGACAGGTTGGGTCGGACTTGAGTTCAAACCGAGTTCAACCCGACAAATCATAAATCTAGTCCGAACCCAACCCCGAGCCGACCTCGGGTTCAACGTATGTAGGACCAAGTCCGGAGGATCGGTTGGGTTTGGATCTATCGGGTTTTTTGGGCTATAATATGATTTTTGAAATAATTTTAAACAAGAGTAATATTAAACACATAATCAAATAGCAATCAAGATTCAATCATTATAAAATATAAATTGTAATGAGATTTAGGATAAGGAGTTGAAGAGTTTGGGTGAAATTTTTTCGGATTTATATATCTATCTATATATATGTTTAAAAGTGAGCCGTTTAAGCCGTAAGTATCCGTAAGTCAATAATTTTTTTTTCAACTACCCGTGTATGCGGTTTCTTTACTTAAAAATATAAACGGAAGATGTTGAACTGGAAAAGTGAAATTAGAACTGTCTTGAGGACTTTTATATTATTCTTGAACCATTTAGCTTTAGACCTAAACCCTGGCGTCAACCTAAGTTGACATGTTTATTCAATGGAATGAATGAATTGCTAGTTCACCGGTACTTAATGTGAAAATACTAGGGAGTGCAATATCATTTGAAATTCCAACGAAGAAACATTAAACGCAGTATTTATAACTAATATATTGTTGTAGTTAAAATATCGACCAAAGATTTTTGTAGTCCAAGAAAAGTATTGAGGGAAAAAAAATTATGGTGAACTTTGTATCTTCGTACTCATCTATTTGTATTAGTCATAGCCTCACAACAAAATAACAATAAGATCTTAACAAGATAAAAGATCATGATATTACTTTTATACTATATTCTGGCTAACACAATCACATTAGATATCCTATCTAATTGCAACGCTACCCCTTAAGTGCGTACACGTCAAGTGATCCATATCAGTCTTCTGGCAGCAAGCAACTGGTGAAATTGTTACATCCGACACTTATAAGAACGCAAATTTAAAGGAATATATAACGAAAAATGTAATTCACCAAAGTCTTGATTCAAAAAACTAAATAAAATAATACCGTAATCGAAGGAAAAAGTGAGACATTATCGATATGCCTTTACGGTATAAAGAGTTGTAACCATCTTACTATGGGTGCATTGTCAAAATCTTTTTAGGAAACAAAAATTCCGATGGAAAAAAAATGACCCTTAATTAAGGGAGATATCAAGAGATATGACCATCTTAGTATGGGTGCATTGTCAAAACCTTCTTAAGTAACAAAAATCCAATGGAAAAAATGGCCCTTAGTTAAGAAAAAAAAAATGTACATTAAGGTCAAGTGAGTATAATTCAGAATACTCTTCATGATTCGACATTTTAACCCAAATAAATTATAGGCTTTGCAAATTAGACAATTTTTGCAAATTAATACCTCGAACAAGCTTCCGCAGGATGAATTTTAGTATGAATTTTGTGAACAAGTCGACAAAATTGTACTGGGATTGTATTTGTTTGACTTCAATCTTATGATGCTCTTGTAAGAAGAACTTCGGTATAATGTGCTTGTTCTTGTCTCCTTTGATGCAATCCTTCTTCATCAGACAAGTGTTATCTTCATATATCGTTTTCTAGATCATTTTTGGGACATCACTAATAGGAGAAAGCCCACTCGTTGTTCGAATATGCTCACGAGTAGTATCATATAGACTGATGATCTGGACATGATGATCTGGACATAATTTGAAGAAGTATCAACTGAGGTCTATTTTGTAGATTTCTATGATATTGCGGTATCTTCAATGGTAAAGACCTAACCACTTTAGGATCATGTTTTGTGTGGGTCAAATAAATAATCGACGTCAGCATAACCAATAAGGTACATAATTATGAGGATCAAGAAAGTATTATCCATTTCGAGATGCATAGGGATAGAATAAGCATATGCCTTTTATTAAAGACATCAAACTTTAACTTTGAGGTAACCTACGATGTCTTTAATATCATTCCAATGGTGGTGTTTTGACTCGAAGCTAAATCTGGCCAATATACTTAAAATAAATGAAATGTTTGTTCTAATGCATTAGTTTAAGTACATAATATGCCAATTGTACTTAGATATGAAACTTCAGGCTCCAATACCTCTTCATCATCTTTCTTAAGAATGAATGGATCTCGTTTAACATCTAGAGTACAAACGATCATGTATATTAGAAGGCTTCGCTTTACCTCCTCATGGTGTGAATAGGTCCGGGCCGGCCAGATGTCCGGTTTGACCGGATTGGACCGAATTCGGACCTGTTCGGGTCCAAACCCAAAAGAGAACCGGGCCGGACCGGCCCAGAGGCGCGGGAGCCGGACCCATCCCGGAGCCATGAACCGGTATCCGGCGGTCCGGGTCGACCGAGCTGGGTTCGGACATGTTCCGAGTTAGGCTGGCCCGGCCCAATTTTTTTTAATTTTTTTAATTTTTTTAATTTTATTATATATATATAAACGGGATATGAGCCAGAGACATACTCATGTGGACCAATAGGAATGGATTCCTACATCCCATGTGCACCCATGTGCACTAGTACACTCCATTCCTATTGGTCAACATGTGCATTGGCTCATGTAGGAATATGAGCCTATGGCTCATATCCCTTTTTTCCATATATAGTGCATGACTCATATAAGAATATGAGCCTATGGATCATATTTTGTTTACCATATATATATATATATATATATATATATATATATATATATATATATATATATATATATATATATATATGGTAAACGGGATATGAGTCATAGTGCTCATATTTCTACATGAGCCATGCACATGTGGACCAATAGGAATATACTTCTGCATCTCATGTGCACTAGTACATTCTATTTCTATTGGTCAACATGTGAATGGCTCATATAGGAATACCCTATATATATATATATATATATATATATAAAAGTTATTAATTCTAAGTTAATAAATATAAATAATAAGTTATTTAATTTGAATTAGTTAATAAGATTAAATTTAGACAACCTTAACTAAATTTGAAGTAGAATAAAACATATAAAAAAGATTAGATTTATTTATTAATGTCCATGAAACGTAAATCTGTGATAACATTTACTAACAACAAAGAATGGAAAATGAAAGCAGAAAATTTATTTCCATAAAGAATGAAAAACTGTACAATAATTTTTTCGTGTCTTTTCTGCATCGTTTGTTCGTCTTTCGTCCGTCCGTCGTCCCTCGTCCATATTTATTGCACAACTCCTCCTTCAGGAGTGTCCTCCAAAGTAAGTGACTCAAAGTCTATCTCACTGATGTTGGCATTTTCGTCTCTTATATTTTGAGTGTGTTTTTCAGTACGAATCCAATCTTGAACGCAAATGCAGGCTTCCAAAATATCTGGCAGCATCATGCTCCTCTTCTTGCTCAACGTTCTTGAACCTGCACTAAAACAAGATTCTGATGCTACCGTGGACACCGGGACCATTATAATATCACGTGCTATAGGAGAAAGTATAGGATATGTTTTTTCGTGTCTTTTCTACCATTCTAAGATTGAAAAATAAGATGCAGATTCATCTTCATCTTTTTCGTACGGATTTAAATATAATGACAATTCTTGAGTTGATATGGAAGATTATTTTTGTCTCTTCCTTTGCAATACGCTTTTAGCATATGATAATTTAGACATAAAATCGGAACTACTACTACCTTGAACGGTTGTACCGAGTCGGTTAGATACAACTTTTTCTTCATATAAAGTAATTAAACTATCTAAAGCATCTTTAATTTCTATTTTTAAGCTACTTGCCTCAATATGCATATTATCTTTAAATTCGTCTAATAAAATAAACACACAATCTAATTTAATCTTCGGATAAAAAATTGAAGCTAAACAATATAGAAGGATTATATCACCCCAATGTTTTCTAAATTTTGTTTTCATTTTGGAAACAAGTAATCAAAATCAGGAAGAGTTCTATATCTACAAAATAAATAAGAAATGTTAATTATTTCTGTTAAAGCTAAAGTAGAAGTTGGATAGTAAACTCTAGATAGAGTACAAGTAGCATTGTAAAACAATTCTAAAAATTCAAAAATTAAACTAGTAACTAACCAATCATTTTCAGTTACTTGATATTCAAAACTAGGATTAACATTTACAATAATGTGTAATAACAATTTTAAATTTAATATAAGATTTTAACATTAAATAAGTAGAATTTCCTCTATGTGGTGCATCCTTAACAAATCTCCGAAAAGTTATACCATATTGTGTACATAAAGTTTGAAAAGCTTGTTGTCTACTAGCAGAAGTGTTCAAACTTTGTAAACATAATATAAGATTTTCTAAATTTAATTGAAAGTATTCAAGACATTCTTGTACAATTAAATTTATAATGTGACAATCACATCTTACATGAAAAAAACGTCCTTATAGTATAGGCAAAAATTGTGATTTTAAAACATTAATAGAAGAAGTGTTATTACTAGCATTATCAAAAGAAATTAAAAAAAGTTTATTGTGAATATCATATTCACGTACATATTGCATTATAACACCACCGATTACAGTGCCAGTATGTGAAAATTCTAAGGGTTGTAAACAAATAATATGTTTTTGCAAGATCCATTTTGGATCTAAATAATGTGCCATAATACAAATATAAGCGTAATTATTTTTAGTTGTCCAAATATCAGAAGTAAGAGCAACCTTATTGATATTTACAAAACTTTCTTTTAAACTATCTCTTTCTTTTTTAAATATTTTTATAACCTCCGCTCTAGTAGTAGATCTAGAAACTTTAGTAAAAGCAGGATTAAGGGTGCTACTTGCATAATCGTAGTACCAATCACTCTTACCAAATGTAAAAGGTTATTCATCGCAAATAATATATTTCGTTAACTCAGTTTTGTTACGAGCGGCAGAATAGGTAAAGTTACCTATCGAAGATTCTTGAGGACCGCTACTTAATTGTGTTTGTCTAGCCTATAGTGTTTCCTTATCTAACAGCTTCCATAGTGTCTTCTTAACTTATCAGTGCCATCATTCTTTTTCCATTTGTAAATTTCTTTACATTTTTTACATTATGTACCTTTAGCTATTGGTTTTGAATCATTTGGATCTAAAATCGGTGCCTCCTTACTATCAGTTACAAATAATTTATCATAATAATTCCATAAAACAGATTTTTTTCTATTTTCAATATTTGTAGTAACATTTGTGTCTCTGGGACAGAATCAGAAATATGATTATTTTCAAACATATTATTATAATAATCATAATTTTTAAAAAGTTGGTTTGAACTTTGTCCATCTATATTTTAGAAAATAATTTTTGTAAAAAATTTAGAGCGAAAATATTTATTTCTCTATCAAAGAAAAGAGAGAGAGAGAGGAAAGAAAAATCCCAAATTAGTAAAAAAAACTATTATGTAATATTAAAGTTACTTGTAACGTGTACTGGAAGCCTCCAAAAGAAATCGTAAAAAACTGTGTTGAGAGAGAAGAAGTTGGACTCCAGAAATTGTTTTGCTTCTAAACTTTGTAATTGTCTTACTTGTAAACTTTGTAATTGCCTTACTTCTAAACTTTGTAAGAGAGGGAAGCAATTTTTTAAGAGGGGAGAAATTGTGTTGTGTTTATTTTTCGTGAATTATGACCTATTTATAGAATTTTTTTGTGGCCAAAGGACCCCAAATACCCTAAAAAAGTTGTTATAATGGGTATTTTGGTCATTTTTTAGCAAAATGACCAAAATATCCCTAAAACGATCATGAATCTGCCAATAAAATGAGAGTCTTTTGGTAAAAATACCCCAACGTTTATATAAAAAATATTTTTTCGGACGAACCGGACCTTAACCGGGCTTAAATTGGGTCGGACCGGTTCGGGCTGACCGGACCAACCAAATAAAATCCGGACCGAACGGAGCATGCAACGGGCCGTGCTGAACTTTCGGGTAGGATTCTCTGACCCAACCCAGACCCAGGGGGAGGTTGGGCCGGTTCGGGCCAGTCTATTGACCGGGTCCGGGCCGGGTTACGGGCTGTCTGGCCCATCTTGCACCTTGAACTTTATCCACATTAAAGCGATGTAACACCTCCTGGGTGTAATTCAATTGGTGGACAAGAATGTCATTGATACAATGCTAAAATTGTAGGCCTTGGAAATATAATTGAGTTTTCCTAAGATCTTTCATCTTAAACTCTGACTTCAAGTGTGAAGTTGTTTTCTCAAGCTCTTCCAGAATCCCTATGAGATTTATGTCATCGATATAGACTTATGATAATTGCAAATCCGAAGAGTGATTTCTTGACAAATATGCAAGGGTATATTTTACTATTCACATATTCCTGGCTGATTAAATATTTGGTTAAACGGTTATATCACATTTGTCCAGTTTGTTTTAATTCATAAAGTGAACACTTCAATCTAATTGGAAGTGTGTTCTATAGTCTAGAACTATTCGAATAAGTTAGATGAAGTTCTTCAGAAACCTCCGTATATATTTTGGTATTTAAATCCCTATATAGATACGCGATAACTACATCCATAACTTGCATCTTCAGTTTTTTGAAAACCACCAAACTGATAAGGTAGTATAACGTAATAATGTTCATTACTAGCTAGAGTGTAAGTTCCTAGTTATCAATCCCAAAGTGTTTATTGAAACTTTGTGTGTAAGCCACAAGTCCAGTATTTCAAATTTATTTGTTATTAAAATTCGATGAATAATTATTGGCAAATAATTATTTAGGCTTTAAGTAATAAATGAATGATTATATAAAACATATTAAGAAGTTTAAATTTAAAACAAATTAAGGAACTAATTGATAAGAGTTATAGATAAAATAAAAGTAATTGATTAAATAGAAATACAAATGAATAAAGTATATAAAAATGTTTTTTAATATAAATCGTTAAGTAAATCAAGATCAAAATCCTAAGTATTTATATGAGTACACATAAGTTTACAACAACTATCAAACTATATATAATTAAAATCCTGATAAATCTTTCCATTTAAAATCTCTTGCTAAGTTCTTCAACCATAATCTAAATGAAGCCTCCAACTAAATCCTTTGCTATCTAATCCAGCAACCGACCTTCCTTGTTCTCCATCATATATATATATATATATATATATATATATATATATATATATAACATAAACCTATAAACTAATGGGACTCTTTCCTCGACTCTGTTTTCGTTAACAAAAGTCATCTTAACTTTTATTAGGAAAATTATTTTAGTACGAAAGAATCCTAAAGAATTGAGGAATTTTAAGAACAAAAGTTTAGAAAATGTGTCGATGGAGATCAAGTCGCAAATGACTTCTTTATTCCGTTGACGATCCTAAGGCAAAGATTGAAAATTTTGCTAACTCTCAGCTCACTGGCAAAAAGTGTAACAAATATGCTAACAAAATGCACAAATTACTGATGGCTTGAGAAGCAAATGTCCCCAATATTTATAGCCATTTTCACTGTAACGATTGTTCGTGCATAGGTTAGAAAAGACTATTTTCAGCCCTATGCATAACATTCTGCTTTGCCGCATTACATTATGTCATAACTGCAACGCATAAAACGGATCTGAACGTATGTGCATAACCCGGTCGTCTTGACATGTGTCATGCGTTACAACAATTCAAAATCCATATTTAATATGTCTATTGTCATTATAACATATGCGCCATTAATGCACAAAAAAAACGTATGCGCATTAAAAGCACACGATCTCCTCAACTTCATAACCACTTTGCCACATAGTCACTGCTCTGTTGCATATGATGGAGAGAGAGAAAAATTGCATGCAATTCCGTTCATCGAGCGCATAGGTTCTCGCCGTATAAGAGCATGCCTCATAGGAGTATGTCACATTGTATACATGTGGCACTGCACCGTTGCATACATAACAACTATAATAATGATGCTGGCATAAGCACTGACGTTTTCTGTGTAACTATCGTCTGCATGCTTTACGGAGTGGCTCAACTTTTGAGATGGTGTTAGATCGACATATGCGACTGGGACGTATGCGTCTATGTCTTTTCCACATAGCTAAGTTTACTTTCTTTGTCGCATGTTTGCAAGGTTCACTGCCTCTGCTGCATAGACTTTCGTGTGTATTCCAAAGAATCACTGTTTTTAGCGCATAGTAATTAGTGCACAACGCATGAATTTTTTCACAAAATGCCAAAGTTCTTTTGTCTTTGGCCTTCATTGCGAATAGAAGTTGGCGCATAGTTCTGACTTTCCTGACCAGACTGCTAAATGAGTAGCCTCTGGGCATAGCAATCATGTGCATGTATATGTATTTTTCCATGCTTCTACAGTCTCCTTATCTTGTTTTCCTCGATCAGCAACCAAGCCTTAGATAGCTAGGAAACTAGGACCTTACCATCTACTTATATATAAAGCCAACATAACCTTCTCTCTCTCTCTCTCTCTCTCTATATATATATATATATATATATATATATATATATATATAGGTCTGCTTGGCTTGAGGGGAAAAAATAAGCAGAGTTAAGTGGGGTTAAGTAAATAAAAGTTAAGTGAGGGAGAAGGGAGTCAACACATATAACCTTGCTGGATTTGAAAGTGGGATGTGATTAATAACTTTTGCTTCGATTAGAGATGGAGGAGAAGAGTGGGAGGGATCGTCGGCGAAGTCGGGGTCGGCGAAGTCGGGCTAGGGCTGCGGGCGGCGCTCGGGTGATGGTTATCAGAAGTCGGGGACGATGGTGAGGTTGAAGTGTTGGTGGTGGTTTGGGAAGTCCGGCAAGGCTGTGGCGGCTGAGTTCAGTTGGTCAGGGAGTCGGCAGGGTCAGGTCGGCTCCGTCGTCGGTGCTGCGGCCCTCGGGCGGCGCTGGGAAAGATGGAGGAGAAGAGTGGGAGGGATCGTCGGTGCAGTTCGAGTCCGGCTGTGCTCCGGCCCTTGCGCAGGGAAGAGGAGGAAGGAGGATGGGCGAGGTCGTGCACGGTGGCGAGGCAGTTATGAGGTCACTGAGGCAGGAGCTGTTGGTGGCTACTCCGGCCAGGTTGTCCGGCGAGGAAGAATCGGAAGGAGGAAGGAGAACAGTAATTGAAAGGGGGGGGTCGGCTGAATAATTGGAGTTGGTTTTTGTGTGTGTGTGTGGGTGTTTTAGGTTTTTAGGAAAAAAGAGATCAAGGTGTATTTATAGGTGATGTGGGTGTTGACCTAAAATAGGTTTGGCTGGTCAACCCCTCTTGGGTTGGGCCTAGGATTCGGGCTTTGGTTAATGCTCCTTGGGCTTGGCTTCGGCTCTCATGGGGATGCTGGATGTTTGGCATGGGTTTAATTCGGTATAATTCTACTATAGTTTCTAGGGCTTTAAAAAATGATTCCGGAGTCCAATAAATTCACAGAAAATTACCCTATACCCGGTTTTCCTTTTTACACCATAAAATATTATTTCCATAATATTTTAATATTAATTAATAGCAATTAAAAAATATTTAATTATCAAAATACCTAGGTTTTAATTACAGAAAAATTCCAGAAAATTATAAAAAATCCAAATTTAAAATTCTTGAAAAAAATCAGGGGGCTTACAATCTACCCCCCTTAAGAGGATTGCGTCCTCGCAATCAAAGAAGGATCATCCGTACCGGAGGAATCAGAATGCTTTTCGTGCGGGAGTTGTGGAGAAGGCCAATCCACCTCCAAGGTGGCCCGGATGTACGATATGGGAAGAGGTAAAAGATTTACCAAGTGCTATCGAAGAGCCTGCTAAGGGGTACAAGTGTGACGGATTTGGTCGCACCCATAACTGGACGAAGAGGAGTATATTCTGGGATCTGCTATATTGGAGCACCAATCTGATCAGACATAACCTTGATGTCATGCATATCGAGAAGAATGTGTTTGATAACATAATTAATACTGTAATGGATGTAAAGGGGAAGACGAAAGATAATCCGAAGGCCAGGTTGGACTTAGAAGACATATGTAGACGTCCTGCATTGCATTTGATAGAGGAGGGGAATGGAAAGTTAAAGCAACCTAAGTCAGTTTTCTCACTGGATAAAGAGGATAAAGGTAGACTTTGTAGGTGGATTCAGGGTCTAAAGTTTCCAGACGGGTACGTGTCGAACTTGAAAAGATGCGTCGACCTCAAGGAGAATAAACTAGTAGGTATGAAGAGCCACGATTGTCACGTATTCATGGAGAGATTAATTCCGATTGCATTTCGGGAATTCTTACCGCAGGTCGTTTGGGACCCATTGACAGAGCTGAGCATATTCTTCAGAGATCTTTGTTGTACTAAGTTGCTCGTCGATCGTCTAGAAAAGCAAGAGAGGGACATTGCGGTAACACTATGTAAGCTCGAGAAGGTGTTTCCTCCTGGATTCTTCGACTCTATGGAGCATTTGCCAATTCATCTTTCCTATGAGGCACGTGTTGGTAGTCTTGTCGGTTATCGGTGGATGTACCCCTTCGAGCGCCATCTGAATCACCTAAAGAGAAAGGTAAAAAATAAGGCACGGATTGAAGGCTCTATTTGTGAAGCTTATGTTCTCGAGGAGATTACAAACTTTTGCTCGACGTATTTCAAACCGCATGTTGCTACTAATAGGACGAAAGCTCCCAGAAACGACGGCGCATATCAGGAATCTAATAATGCAATACTCAAAGTATTCAATGCATCCGGAAAGCTTTCGTGAAAAATGAAGAAGGGATATTTGAATGACGATGAGCTAAGGGCTGCTCAATTGTATATATTACTCAATTGCGATGAGGATGAAGTGGAGAAGCTAGAGGGGTAAGTAATAAATACGTCCACGTTTATATCATCTCAATGTAATAGTATAAGATACTATTATGCTACTAATCAGCAGTTGCTTCATTATTTTTCAGCACATATATTGATGAGTTGAGGTCGGTTAGACCCTACATAACAGACGAAGAAGTAGAACAAGATATGAGATGCCATTTTCCTTCTTGGTTGAGCGCATATGTAAGATGCTTGGTAATTACTTTTTATTTCTGCACTTGCAAAACAAATAACTTACTATCACTACTTTGGTATTTAGGTCGATCGTCTAATATCACCCGAGACTGAATCTATTAGGACTCTAGCCAAGGGACCAATTACTGCCGTAAAAATATGGCCAAGTTTCTGTGTGAATGGGTTCAGGTTCAAGTCAACAAATGCTCCTATCAGAGACAGCTTTCTGGATCTTGATTCCACGAAAAACAGTGGTTTGTGTATCAAATCTTCAAACTACAAAGACGTCAATCCGGGCAATAATTTTTTTTGGCATCTTACGAGAGATTGTGGAGTTGACATATAATTATGGCACATAACCTGCTAATATCGTGCTATTCAGGTGTGAATGGTTCGATCCGATTCAAGATCAAGGTTGGAAAATTGACAAGCATAGCCTTGTGGATATAAACTACAAGCGTAGATATCAAGGCTACGAACCATTTGTCCTATCAAGTCAGGCTCAGCTCGTGTACTTCACAACTTATCCTAGACGGGGGACAACGAGGTCGGATTGGTGGGCAGTATGCAAGACTAAAGCTAGAAATACCTTTGACATTGACGAAATAGCTTATCAGGAGGACGATCTACCTCTTGTAACAAATATTGTAGATGTGGACTCAACGAAAGTTACTCATTACACGAGTAATAATGTAGAAGATGTAGAATTATCCGAAGAGGACGACGAAGTAGATGAAAGTGAAGACGAGGAAGAGGAAGAGCAGGACGACGAAGGCGAACAAGATGAATTTTCTGAAGATGATTGAAAATAAAAAATATTGCATGTGGAATGTAACTATATTTTGACTGTAGAATATAGATCAAGGTTAGAAAATTGACGAAGTAGATGTACCCATTAACGAATATATGTATTATATTTTGACTGTATAATGCTTTGAGATATGTATCACATTTCGACTGTAGAATGTAGTATATATTTGTGTTTCTCTATATTCATCATATGTTGTTATCAGATATGACAGGACGACGCGGAGGATTCGGCAGGTCCCGAGGTAGACAGAGTGCCACTCTGGTACTGCCTACTGTTGGTTCCGGATCATCGTCGCCCAGTACTCCAGTATATTGATCACACACATGCCCGACTGTTGGGACGAGTAGTTCCTGGCGTGATAGTACACCCTCGTCCAGCGTTCCTCTTACTGACGGAACCATGGGGACAGATGAGCATGTCGAGGAGGTCGTGCCGACGTTGTCCCAGCATCAGCATGATCCTCCATGCGCACCACCGGAGGAGACGAGGACAGAGATTTGGGCCGACGGTACAAAGTAAGTCAATTAGATGGTTTAGTATATATTTGTGTTTCTCTTTATTCATCGTATATTGACTTTTTCAGTAATCTAAATTATTATCTCTGTATAGATATCGTCCATCGTCGGTTCAGAGACGCCTGGGCCAATTTCTGAGGAACAACTACGGTGGCCCTTGGATCAACTACTCTGAGGCTCCGGAGGAGAGGAAGGCGTTCTGGTTTGCGCACTTCCAGGTAAAAGTATATTAAATAAATCCTCTAATTTATGCATATTCGTGATAATAACTTAATAAATTATTTATTGTAGCAAACGTATTTTTATCCTCCGCACCGGGCCGAGTTGATCGAGCGGCTCTTTCCTACCGTTGCCGCCAAGCTTATCCGAGATACTCTGGATGACCAGAAGGCTCGTGATCGTGCTGGAAAACCGATCCAAGCTTGGATCACGCCTGAGCAGTGGACTGCGATGAGGGCTAGATTCGACGATCCGAGCTACAAGATAAGGTCTAAGAAGGCCAAGGCGGCTAGGCAGAATGCTGCCAAGTGGTGTGGTGGCTCGATTCCGATGACGGAATATTTCCGTCGTTTGGTATGTTTTTTCTTTTAAAATATATTATTTTAATATAAGTACCATAAAATGGTACTTGGAAAAAAATATTTAAGTTTAGTAATAAATAATATATTTTTAACAGGTACAGAGGGGTGAGGATGCAAACATGGTGACCGTCTTCTTGGCCACCCATCGCAAGGACGGAAATCTCATTGATGAGAGGGCCTCACAGACCTATGTAAGTATTACTTTACTTTGTATTTATTTTAATATAACTTAGGCAATTATCGAGTTTCCAAACCTTTTCTAGGCCGAGTATCTTAGGCTTCGTGAGCGGGCGACTGCTAGTGCACCTACACCTGGAGAGGCTGGTACTTCGTCGCAGTCCGGTCCATCTCCGTCGGCGGACGACCTGTGGGTGACCGCAGCTGGTGGTCTCCAGAGGGGTACGTACTACGGTACGGGCTCCTATGGCGCCCTGGTTGCGACGCAGTCATCTAGAGCCTCCCCGACAGCTGCGCATTCCACACACCCCTCGCAGTCGCAGCCCTCGCAGTCGTCGGCCAGAGTCCAGGAGGCCGTCCAGGAGGCCGTTGACCGTCAGATTGCGTCTCTCCGTGACGACTTACTGCGAAGTATGGAGGAGCAGTCCTGGTCCCAGCCGCAGGCGGACGATCCGATGCTCATCGCACGATTGGTTATGCTCGACCGCAGCATGACGGAGCTACAAAAATTGACAAATGATATTAGAGCCTCCAATGATCGCAACATCATGGAGCTGCAGGCGTCAGATTTATCGATGGGCGAGAAGCTGACAAGGATGCAGGATTCAATGGGTGATAGCAGTACGAGGCTGTTATCTATCCTGGATTCTTACAACCAGCGACTCGCAGACTTGGAGCGGGCACGGCCTCCACCGACGTCACTGCCTTCTCCATCAACATCGGTGTCGATTCCACGAGACGAGTATGAGGAGTTCTTATCCTTCAAGCGCGCCGGTGGTCAGCCTCCTGCAGATCCGTAGTAGTATAGTTATTTTTATTATTATTTAGGATGCGATTGTATATTATGAATTATTGATACTTCAACAATAGGCATGATGTATGATGCTTCTTGTGGTCTTTAATTTTTTAGTTAATTTAATTGGATTATATAGTTATCTTGCATATCCACATTTAATTGGATTGATACTTCAACAATGCTTCTTGTGGTCTTTAATTTAATTGGATTATATAGTTAACTAGATGGAATCATGTTGGTGTGTGTGATGAAGATGGTTACGGTGCTAGATTGGGGAAGAGCCGATACGAGTGTGCCTCTTGCAAGAAGAGCTTCCACTCCTACCAGGTTCTAGGCGGGCACCGTGTGAGCCACAAGAGGCTCAAAGGGGGATGCTGCACCAGAGGAGGCGAGAGTACTACTAGCCCATTAGATATCGTCGATCCGACAGTTGTCCACAGTGGAAAGGCTAAAACTGCAGGGAATCACCAATGTGGTGTTTGTGGTAAGGTGTTTGCTTCTGGACACTATTTTTTTTTTAAAATTAGCGACGTTTTTAGCGACGTTTAGCGACGTTTAGCGACGTTAAGTTACGTCGCTAAATACGTCGCTAATTAGCGATGCTGTAAAAAGTCGCTAATGACGTTGCTAATGACGTCGCTAATGACGTCGCTATACGTCGCCAATTGCTGACATGGCAGTATAGCCAGGTCATTTAAGACGTCGGTATAACGTCGCTATAGACGTCGCTAATCAGCGACCTTTAGCGACTTTAATAAACGTCGCTATTTAGTGACTTGGCGTCGCTAAACGTCGCAAAAATTTGTGACACAGTAAAGTCGCTAAAAACGTCGGTATAGCGACGTTTAGCGACGTTTTTTTTTGGCGACTTGGGTTTTTCCGACAACTTTATAACGTCGCTAATTACGTCGCTAAACCAAATTAGCGACGACATTTTGTTATTTAGCGACGTTTTTAGACGTCGCTAATTTGACTTTTTTCTGGTAGTGAGTACTCAATCTCCATTGTCACACTTCTCCAGATCTCTAAAACTTGTACTTAGAATTTTCAGTGTTAGGATTCTTGTGTACTCACTTGTTGTAATTTGCTTAATACAAAAGTTAGCAAAACTTTTACATTTTTGCAATGGCAACACCGACCTCTTGTAGCATCCCCGTCTACGCCGGTGAGATGCTGCTCACTGTCAGGACCTCATCCTTCGACTCCTCTCCTTCGTTACTTCTCCAACACAAATTTGACCTCGCTCGTGCATGGAGATGCGAGTCCCCTCGTCATGTCTAAACTAAGATCTTTTGTCCTTGACTTGTCGCCCAGACAATGTACCGACTGTAGTCGACATACAATTGATCGCCGACCACCATCCCATGCTTACTCGACCTGCTTACCAACCAAACTTTGCCAAGTCACCACCTGATCATCAACTATGAACCAGCACCACACCGAGACCCCGGTATTCTAGCCCATCACCTCCGAGCAAAGCCTTTCCCTTCTGCAATTGAATACCGAGCCCTGATCTCACATCACATTGCCTCTTTCCAGCCTTCTCGATCCCCTGGCCCAGCTCCTGCTTCTTCCTCAATTCAAATTTGTAGATTCCCTTACAATAATAATAATAATAATAAGAAGAAGAAGAAGAAGAAGAAGAAGAAACATAGCCTGTTAAATAAACATGTAAGTTTCTCTTAAACCTTTGATCCATCTTAAGACTATAGTAGTGGAGTACATGGGTTCCTAGTTAGCTGTCCAATTTGTATAATCTATTTGAAGGTTAAAGGTAAATACTCTTATCTAGCATATTTTGTTTTAATTTATTATACATATTTTGTATTTGTGTTCTTTGTTATCTTTAGAGTCTATTTGTACACGTGAGTGATATGAAACTACTTTATGAAGACATAATTGATTTTTATCGATATTGTTACTGTATCTTGTTAGTGACATTGACTTATGAGTGAGTGGGACGGGAGGAATAATTACAACGCAGATCTTGCATTCGTGAGAGATCGGTGCCCCCTCAATGTATCTAAATATTACTTATTGGCATGCACTCACGTAACCTTTATTCTATCCTCCCATGTCAACATGTCGAGTAGTAGTGTCTAAAACACACAGAGTGGCACATAGTTAGTTACTTGTATTCTTTCTTGTCATTTATTCCTATTCATGTTATTAGTTCCTACCTTATCCTTGCTCATGCTTATATATACTACCGCTTCTCTTTTCATGGCATGTATACCTACTTCATTCCATGATTTTCGGATTGATTTATAGATAATACTTTTCGCATTATACTGTTACTAGCATGTAAATATTTTCGTTATTTATTTTCTTTAGATTTTGGTACTTCCTCTAATCCTGACTGGATAACCATTTATTTAGTTTTAGACGAAGGCTACCATACACACCATTGTTCCTACAATGGATACATGGTTTCTTGTGGAGACCGATCTTAGATCCATGGGATTGTAGATAGTTAGCTAGTTTTCTTAATTTAGATCTTTATACTCAGTTTATTAATTATTTAGTGATTTTTTTCCCGAGATTGTTCCTTCCCTTATAGTGGATTATTTTGGACTTATAATTATTATTTATTCTTGTAATTCTCTCTATTATAGTTATATTGTTGTTGTGTGTGTGCTATAGATAGTGTATTTATGTTGCTTATTGTGATACAAGAACTTTGAGATAGTACTTACGACCTAGACGATGTACTACTGTCGATTCTGCAACGTAGGTTTGGTTGGCCATGTACTAGTATCACAAAAGTAGGAGCTGTCACGCCCAGTCCCAAAATACACGGGACTAGGCCACGTAGCAATGGCCGACTACGTACTAAGTAGACTCCATTCTAACTCCAATACGTATAAGCTGTATATGAGGGTCACTACCTTGATAAAACGATATACATATCTCTGTCTCAATCCACAAGAATATGTAATAAAGAAATGACAAAATGAATCATTGTGTGCACCCCACACTACACTTGTCTGAATAGACTCGAAAAAAATAATGCGAGTCTACAAATAATGGGCTATACTAGCAGAAAATAAGCAAATAGATCATAATACCAGAACAATGAAGATGTGATACAAATATCCAATACCAATACATTCATACTGGTATGATACTCCTCAGCAGCTCCAGCCTCCCAACATCAATCGACTTTACAATCTGGCATGAACTAGGTCCTCAGAGGGACGTAACAAGGTACAAATAATATGCCAAAAGTAAAACAACACGAAACAGATAATGCGCCTTATGGGTAAACTAGGATAACCGTCTAGGTGAGACACAAACTTGAGGACAATGTTTGACACGTAGGTTGCCAAAAATATAAAATTGTAGCTCCGAAGCACAGAGACACACGGTACATATCTGTAGCTCCGAGCACAAAGACACACAGTATAATAAGGGTACTATAATTCCAGATACGGGATCTATAAATAAATATCCATATAATACGTCCGTAGTAGCCAAAGCATTTAGTAGCTGTCCTCTCCTCCCCACACGATCGTACAAGTCGCATCCGTAGCTCGCTTAACCTGATCCTCTAACTACATAATCTGGTCATACACGAAGTAAATGAAAATCCAATCACAATCCTATAATCATCACAGGTTCCGGTTACACTGACAATATCATGATACATGAAGTCTGGCAAGATGATGGTGTCTAAAAGTGTCCTAGGATTTCGATGTAACAAAGTAGGTACATCTAAGGTGTCGAGGTAAATCTCTACCAATAGGTACTAGACGATGCTAACGAACGTCTGCACTGCATCTGGATATGACTCGGACGCTAATTATCGATTACGGTCCAAAGACGTAACACAATGTACATATACAAATAATATAAAATATATCTGGAACTGAAATACAATATGACAAGGTACACTTGTCTGGGTCCGGATGCTGAGAAGAAGAAGCTGGTCTAACGTCCAAGTCCGAAGAGTCCAAAGAGCCTAGATAGTAACGAATTTAATTAATTTGCTAGAAAACTATCCTTTTAAAAGAAAACATTAAAAAGTATATATATATATATATATATATATATATATATATATATATAATGTGTTTTACTTGTTTGTGCAAACTTTATAACATTACAACCAAATTAAATATTGCTCTGCCTCTCTACCATCGTACTGTCACACTTGTAATTTCTCCTTAAGGTATTCCTAAAACACAAGTTATATATTCAAGTTCCTACAAACAAATCGTTACTTTACACAAACAACTCATCTACAAATTCCACTAACCCTATTCATTGCAAACCACATACAATGACATGCTGACCCTATTCCTTTGTTTTCCTCGTTACCTTTCCAAACAGCACACAGCCTAAAACCCTTAGTTTTCTTCTCATTCACTCAAGCTATCATGTTGCCATTTGGCTTCTCCAAAATATCACTTCTTTGTTTCCACCTCATATGCACAGTCCCATGCACCTATTCAAAAATTAAATGTGCACCTCTTGCATTTCCTTCTCTTGTCCATCTCATATCATAATATCATATAGCCTAAGTCAAAAATCAACATATAAAGCTACTGCCCAAACTCACACCTAGGGACACACATGTACCTAGAAGGGCATGGGAATCTTAACAGAACATAGCTTTTGGATTTGACGCATCAATTGGAGTAGCTATAGCTCGCCTCCATCCCATTCCACTGCACCAAGTCTAACTCAATCCTTTCTATTCACTCCTTCCAAGTACCATACAAAAGAAATCATTTCTCCTTACTTTTATAATAAGAAGTTCACGCCATTTATACTCAGACACTAGCTACTCCATACACCAACAACCCCACTGTTTTAGCTATCAAAAGAACCATACTATACTGAACTATACTGAACTATTTCTTTAAAGCAACCCCACTCTTGGTTTGGAGCAAGCTAGATTTGCTCAAGCTAATAATGCGGCTGGTTTGAAAACATGGGCGGGCCACCAATTCAAACTTGAAATGAACGGTTGGGTTGGGGTTGCTGCCCAGGGTGGGAAAGAAATGAATTTGAATTGAAATGAAAAGCCAAGTACTATTGTTTTCAAACTACCTAGTGTGGAGAAGTCTGGTCTGGTAGAGGGTTGCTTCTTAATTGCATTGGCAAGATTAATCCATAACTACATAGTATTGGATAACTTATTAGGAATTTATACTTAATGGTAAAACTAACAAAAAATTATTTATTTAAACTTCTATTATTGCAAACTAATTTATTTATATATAAAAAAGAGGGAGGTTTTACATCCTACCCACATTGTAAGAATTTTATCCTCGAAATTAAAATAAACTTGGTAGATAAGAATAAGAGAAGGAA
This sequence comes from Iris macrosiphon, assembly GCA_036927795.1. Lineage (NCBI taxonomy): Eukaryota > Viridiplantae > Streptophyta > Magnoliopsida > Asparagales > Iridaceae > Iris > Iris macrosiphon. Next base: position 109,495,692 of record JAYESA010000015.1, on the reverse strand, counting down.
TAAAGATATACTCAATCACATGGCGAGGTTAAATCGCTACAGTAAAACCACAAGACTGAAATTGCGACATATGTCAAGTAATCACGGTATAAAAAGATAGTGGCAAGGTCGATGGTGATTTATAACTTTGGGTCACTAGAACAATCTTGTTGATCAACAACATGAAGAAGTTGTATATATACTCATACTAATATAAGGTCAATCCATTCTGGTTTCCTCGAATAACCTCTGATTCAAAGAAATGTGAGTAACAAAACTCAAAGCTATAATCTATCATATATCACCTTATGATTTCTATATCTTAACTATAATGAATTCACTTGTTCTTATGACCTAGCTTTCTTCAAGTGTCGCTTACAACAACATGGTGCTAGACTGCTAGGAATGTAACTTATCAAGGTCTCTAATCATCCACGATCCTTAAAAATTCAACATAAAATTTTAATTTTTGGCCCTTGACACCGTTTAGCATTCAACGATACTTCTAAAATTCTTCTATCCACAACTCACATCTCAACTCTAGTTATCATTTATCAATTTAATTAAGGATACGTTGTTTCCATTTTATTCTCATCTTTCAATCTCAAAAATTTATCTCTTCTTATCTCATGATATTTATTGTTCGTTTTGGTTCCTGAAAGTCCTCTAACATAATCGAAATTATGAGTCTCAAAATAATCCATGGTACTACCAATTTTTATTGTATTATCACAACTGTATATCAGATATATATATATTTTCAACATTTTCGTCATTGATTCCAGGAATTTATTATCCTCGAGCTAACCTTCTTATTCCTTCTTTGGGTCCCGACCCTTAAGGTCGAATTTTTCAGCCACCAAACTTGTTTACGTCATGCATTTAAAAAAAATATCATTATTGATAATCCTTGTTGTTTGACACTTCTCAGTTTCTATCTCTTTTCAAATCAAAATTTCTTGCAATTCTAATCCTGGCCCTTCTTTAATTATTTTGCATACTACTCTTCTTTTATTCTTCCCTCTTTATGACCACAATATGTCCCGTACCTCAATATAACTATTCTAATCACAATCCTTTTTGGATTCCTAGCTAACCGATATTGACTAAGGGTTCATCATAATTACAATTTACTAGTCTATTCAAGGTAAGACCTCTAGCTCCAATCTCCAATGCTTATTTTTGACTACTCCCATAAGATAGGAAAATCACAATCAATGCTTAAGATCTATACTATACTCCTAAAATTTATATCCCAAAATTTATCAACAATATAGTTAACAATAATATATCCCTTCTAACCATAGTAAAGTGATATATAAAAACAATTTACAAGCACATCTAACTTTTCTTATACTTATCTTATTAGGTAGGGGTCGAGGCAACGTTAAATATGTACTTAAATCAAATACACCTGACGTGATATATTTATAACAGACAATCCTCCAATCATGGTCTTGATTTGGTCATTCCAATACAAGCCCTATCTTCGACCTTGAATGCCTATCTACTCCAAATACATCTTATTTATTTTATCACATAACTCCTTGTACTATTGTCCATCTTTGCTTCTGTTATCATAATATACGATTCTTATATAATCATCCAAGATCTATCCTTCTTTATATCTGCGACAATAGTATCATTCCTCAAATTGTCTCTAATAAAAGTTATCTTTAGTTACAACTCAAGATGAAACCTATTCTACGATTAACCATTATTAATTCGTCAAATCTTTGCTATTCCAATTTCAATCCCCCTATCAATCTTCTAATTTGTATCCTACATTCCCAAATTCTAATTTCCTTATTCCTTCACGAGTATAAGGAAATATTAGTTATCGTTATAGTCATTGCTCTGGTTAGGTCACTTATTTCTAGTAATTATCTTTCATCAGAAAAAGAAATCATTATCATAATTCCTGATCATAGTTGATGTCACATATCAAACCTCAACGTATTCTTTTATATTCCTCTATTTTTCATCTATCTATTATCATTCCTCTTTTTATATAATAATTATAGTTGCTCAACTTACCATCCCGATAAAAATTTTCTTCGAGGATCATACATTGTTACAAATTTTGGTACCTCTGGAAGCATTTATCCAATCCAATTACCTTATTGAAAAATAAAATTATCGAGTCCTATTACTCAAGTTCTTCCTTCTATAATCTTTCATACAGAGAATCACATTACAATTAGAGAACTGTAATAACTCTAAAATTTTAACCATTTATTCCCTCAGATCACTTCAATTATTAGGGACAATTAATCCACCATATCTTCTTAGTAACCTTATTATGCCTCTATCCAACTCCATCTAACTAAGTAACTATGTTTTGTCCCTCGATTATTGGGTCTTCCTACTAGGGTAAAATCTCATATTGAAAGTCCAACTGTCATTTTGTTATTACCGCTTATCTATTAGTGGCATCTACCCTAACCATTCCTACTTTAGATAATCACTCACCTCAGAAGTAATCTCTCAATCATATTTCTTTCCTTCAATATAATATAATTTAAAGGTCCATCTAGTACGAGTGTTCGTCTTCCTGAAATTGGAGAAGTGAAACAATAATAAGGAATTCAAGAAGAGTATGATCAAATTCAATTATGAGGAGGTTCAAAGGTGCAAGTTGAAATCAAAGGGAGTTTCCAATAACAATCGTGGATTGAGATTCTAACAACTTAACCTAGCAGCAGACTCGCTCGGTACAGTAACGTAACTGAAATAATAACGTAACTGAAATGATATAATGGACCTGCTTGAGCCACCACAAAAACTATGTCACACCCTAGTCCCAAAATACCGAGACTAGGCCACGTGGCAATGGCCAACTACGTACCAAGTGGACTCTAGTCCAACTCCAATACGTATAAGGTGTATATGAGGGTCACTATCTAGATAACACGGTATACATATCTATGTCTCAATCCACAAGAATACGTAATAAAGAAATGACAACATTTATCATGGTGTGCACCCCACACTACACTTGTCTGAAAATGCTAGAAGAAAATAATGCTAGTTTACAAATAATGGACTATACTAGTAGAAAATAAGCAAATGGATCATAATACCAGAACAATGAAGAAGTGATACAAATATCTAATAACAATACCTGCATATCGGTATGATACTCTTCAGCAACTCCAGCCTTCCAACAACAATCGACCTTACAATCTGGCAGGGAACCAGGTCCTCAAAGGGATGTAGCAAGGCACAAACAATATGCCAAAAGTAAAATAGTACAAAACAGGTAATGCATCATATGGGTAAACTAGGATAACCGCCTAAGTGAGATCCAACCTTGAGGACAATGTTCGACACGTAGGCTATCAAAAATATAAAATCGTAGCTCCGAAGCACAGAGACACACGGTACATATATGTAGCTCCGAGCACAGAGACACATAGTATAATAAGGGTACTATAACTCCAAATATGGAATCTCTAAATAAATATACATATAATGCGTGCATAGTAGCCCAAGCATCTAGTAGCTTTTCTCCCCTCCCCACACGATCGTATAAGTCGCATCCGCAACTCGCTTGATCTGATCCTCTAACTATACAGTCTAGTCGTACACGAAGTAAATAAAAATCCAATCACAATCCTATAATCATCACAGGTTCCAGTCACACTGACAATATCAGGATACATGAAGTCTGGTAAAATGATGGTGTCTGAAAGTGTCCTAGGATTTTGATGTAACAAAGTAGGTACATCTAAGGTCTCACGAGGTAAATCTCAACCAATCGGTATTAGATGATGCTAACGAACGTCTGCATCCGGATACGACTCGGACGTTAAGTATCGATTACGGTTCAAATACGTAACACAATGTACAGATAAAAATAATATAATATATATCTGGAACTGAAATACAATATGGCAAGGTATACTTGCTTGGGTCTGGATGCTGAGAAGAAGAAGCTGGCCCAACTTTCAAATCCGAAGAGTCCAAAGAGCCTAGATTGCAATGAATTTAATTAATTAGCTAGAAAACTATCCTTTAAAAAATATATTAAAAAGATGATTGGTTTCACCTATATATATATATATATATATATATATATATATATATATATATATATAAGTATGTGTTTTACTTGTTTGTGCAAACTTCTATAACATTACAACCAAATTCAGTATTTCTCTGTCTCTCTACCATCGTACTGTCACACTTCTCATTTCTCCTTAAGGTATTCCTAAACACCTTAACTTATATATATTCCAATTCCTACAAACAACTCGATACTTTTCACACACAACTCATCTACAAATTCCACTAACCCTATTCATTGCAAACCACATACAAGGACATGCTGACCCCATTCCTTTGTTTTCCCCATTACCTTTCTAAACATCACACAACCTAAAACCCTTAGTTTTCTTCTCATTCACTCAAGACTATCCCATGGAAGAACCACCTCAATATCTATCTCCCGTAGATCCTCCAATATGTGCGTTTGGGTTGTTAAGATGAATGTGCTGGCCCTCCTTCTTAATGCATCTGCTATTATATTTGTCTTGTCCGGATGATACGGAAGACCCTATCATATACCTTTAGCAAATCTAACTACCTCCTTTAACACATGTTCAAGTACTTCTTGGTAAAACATACTTTAGGCTATTGTGAATAGTATAAATCTATACTTGAGCACCAGACAATAATGCCTCCACAACTTGAGCATAATTACTACCGTTGCCAACTCCAAATCATGTGTCGGATAGTTCTTTTCATGTTCTCCAAGCTACTGAGATGCATAAGCTATCACTCTCCCATCCTTCATCAACACGCATCCAAGTCCCTTGTTGGACGCATCATAATACATAGTGAACCCTCCTGGTCGCATTAGTAGTGTCAGAATCGGTGTTGGTATCAATCTTCACTTCAGCTCCTTAAACAAAGCCTCATACTATGTTGACCAATCACACATCCTTATGCGTCAAATACTTTAAGGGTGCTGATATCCTAGCAAAGTCTTCTATGAACCTCTGATAATATCCTGCTAACCCCAAAAAACTATGCATGTCTGCCACTATCATTGGTACTGGCCAACTCTCTATGGCCTCAACCTTCCTCAGTTCTACTGATATTCCTGCTTTGAAGATTATGCGCCCTAAGAAAGAAATACGTTCCAACCAGAACTCGCACTTATTAAGCATTGTGCATACAACTGCTTTAGAATCTGTAACACCCTACAGAGGTACTCCTCATGCCCTCGCCTCACTGTTGGAATAAACAAGGATATTGTCTATGGACATCACTACAATGCTGCTAGTCTAAATAAGGCATGAATATACGGTTCATCAAATCCATAAATATTGTTGAAGCATTAGTTAGCTTAATACCCATACCACTATTTGAATGATGTCTTGGGTATTTTATGCTCCTGGACTCTCACCTGATGATACCTAGACCAAAGATCTACCTTGGAGAAAACTCTTACTCCACTCAACTGATCAAATAAGTTATCAATCATTGGTAAATAATACTTGTTCTTGACAATTACCGTATTTAGTATCTATAAGCAATGCATAAATGTAACGAACCATCCTTCCTGCCCACTAATACCATTAGTGCTCCCCAAGGAGATACACTGGGTCTAATGAATCCTGTCGCCTTCATCTCCTCAATATGTTGATACTGGTCTAACTCAAACTGAGACATCATGTAGACGCTTTCAAAAACTAGAGTTCTCTTGGTATCAACTCAATACAAAATACAATATTAGTAACCGGTGGCATGCTTGTAAGCTCACCTAGAAATACATCGAGAAACTCCTCGACCACTCTAGGAATCTTTCCCTGCACTACAACGACTGCTATCACTCAGCATCTACAAAAATCCCCCTTTGCTCGGACGAAGGTAAACTCCTCGCTTGGAATGTTGAATGTGACCCCCTCCCAATAGTCGATCGTCGTATGACTGTCTCGTAACTAGTCCATGCTCAAGATAACATCAAAGTTACCCATAGGAAACTCAATAAATCTATAACACAATATATGCCGTATACTACAACTAGACATGCTAATCACACTCTACAAACTCCTACGAGCCCATTATACCAGTAAATATATTCAACCTCTCTGGCAATGCCTCAAACTCCAATCCAATACATATTACAAATCGTGCAGATATAAATGAATAAGAGCCTCCTGAATCAAATAAAGTTACTTTAGAGAATAGTGTGGAGGAAATGGTACCTGCAACTACGGTGACTGATGCCAATGCCTCCTCTAAAGATAATATGAATGCCTACCTATGACCTGGTTGGGCTTCCTGTTAGTGCTGCTTGGCTTGTTGTTGCCTCTAACTGCTAATGCTACGAGCCCTTTACTAGTGAGTATATCTTGCTCCCACTATTTATTAATGAAAGGAGTAATTCTTTTCTCTGTGTATTCGAACTCAGAACCACCTAACCAGGAGTGTTATATCTCCACATACTGATCGACCACTAGAGTCAGGAGGCTTTGACCACACACATACAAATAGAAGAAAATTAGATTATAATTTTAAATAATAATAATAATAATAATAGTAACAACAATAATAATAAATAAATAAATAAATATATATATATATATATATATATATATATATATATATATATATATATATATATATTTCCTCATGCAAGCAGCGGCGACAGGTTCCTAAAACTAGGGTTTCCCGTATGGGATCCTGGACTTGAGGCAGCCGACGGGACAGGGGGAGATCGACAAGATGACTCTAGGAGAGGATCGAGGAGGATGGACGACGGTACGGAGGCAAAATCGCAGCAAGGGACGGGATGAAGTCTCTCGTCAGGGAGATGACATACCCAGGCTACGCGAAAGTGGTGCAAAGGCGGGGTAATCTTCCAAAGGGAGATATAACCAATGGGGAGGAGGTTCGGCTACTCCAGGGCATAACACAACAAGGAGATGGATAACACAACATTCAGAGGAGGCACGACCAGCGGTAGGGAAGTCCCCGATGGTGGAGGAGGGAAATAGGAAGTCATGGGCTGACTTTGTCCGACCGAGAAATTCGACTTCGAGGGCACATATGCATTATATGGAACCGAAGAAGGTGGGGAACGATTATCGTGCATCGTTCACCGAAGAGGATCTTGCTATTACCAAGGACTATTGGAAAAATACAATTATACTATATGTTTTGGGGAACATGCCCTTTTATGGGCATATTCGTGCTTATGCTAACCGAGTATGGAGACCCAAAGGTAGCATGGACTTCTACTCTTGTAGCAATGGGTTTTATTTTGTACGCTTCGGCATGCAGGAAGACATGGAGCGAGTACTACATGGAGGCCCATGGACATTTGATGGCCGACTTATCATGATGAAGGCATGGACACCAGAAACAAGGTATGAGCGGGAAGTTCTACACTCCATACTCGGTTTCCAAATTTGTCTCTCATCTACTAGAGTACCTACTGGAGTACCGAAATGATGATGAAGCTCGCCAGTCTGATTGGCAAACCAATTAAGGCAGATGATGCGACTAATGCTAGGGCTATGATAGGCTATGCACGAGTATTTATGGAAATTGCTGCGAGTAAGGAACTCCCAACTCGCCTCGAATATGATGTGCCCTCTGGTGAGGTATTCCTTCAGAGGGTGAAATACGAGTGGGTTTCGCCTATGTGTCGGGTCTGCAGATGCTTTGGCCACCCTCCGAAGGAATGCAAGGTTGGGGCAATGCATATGATGAAGGACGACACACAAAAGGGACATGATGGAGTTGATACTGAACAACAGGATAATGTAGCGGGACCGGGTGCGACATCAACGAGCAAAGATACCACGACAGGTAACCAGAACGTGGAGCAGATGTTTGGCTCTAGCAAAGGAATAGAGCTCAAGATTGACATAGGGCTAGACAAGATACCTGCTGTGGGTACGTGTAGCTAGCCAGACTAATGTGAGTCTTTTTACTGTAAAGCATCACAGTTGGAGTTTAGTAAGGGATGGAAGGATGTGGACCAACTTCTGGTATTCCAAGTGCAAAGAGGACAAAACACAAGACATAAAGGGACTGTGAAAGGGTCTAATAAGAAACCTGGACCTAATCGATATAATGGAGGAAGCCAAAGATCCATCTTCCTCAATAAAGGCACACTGGTTGGGGATGGCAGTGGAAGTAGGAAGAGACATGATGGAGTCATTAACGAGGACTCCTATAGGTCGGTGCATGATCATCCAAAAGACTCTACGGCTTTATGTATGGATAATATGAAGTTGCACGAGCAGTACCAGAGGGGGCCGCTGCAAGAACAGATTACAACAATAGTTATAGAGGTCAATGGGTAGAGGAACTTGTTTCGCAGCTAGAGGACAATGCTTTTGAGTCAACTAGGGCTCCAAATAATTTGTAAATGTCTGTGTTCAGTTAGAACGTGCGTGGTGCGTGTTCGCTAGGACGCTGGAAAGAGATCACTCAGGGTATAAGGAAGGGACATCATAGCATCTATGCATTACTCGAGACTAAAATCAAGTCCGAAAGGATGTTATCCTGAAGGACGATGTTGCATTGGAATCATGTTCACAATCTATATTTCTGTCCTATGGCGCTGATACAGATCCAATGGGATAGTCGTAGCTGAGATGGATCGACTGTACATACTTCAGATTAGTTTATTGTAGTTCATTTTAGAAATAAAGGGGGTCTTTAAATTTTGTTCGGTGCGGTCTACAGGCATAATGACCGCAAAAGGAGAGAGGATTTGTGGCATGAGTTAATACACATTGCTAACACGACGCGGGACCTGTAGAAACTCCCACTACTTATCATGGGTGACTTTAATACACTACTTTATTACTACGAGAGAGTGGGTGGACGCCCGGTGTCGGACATACTTATGCATGAATTCAGGTCGTGTCTACTACAATCGGGGTTACAAATATGGAGAGAAGGGGACACATCTGGATATGGAATAACAAGGCAGTACGGAGGCGAGTAGCATGTCAGTTAGATAGAGCATTGGGGAACAGGGAATGGTTCCACATATTCCCTGACACAGTGGTCGAGGGGCTAGCGGCGGGAACCAGCGACCATTCACCACTCTGTGTTCGATTCTTCGCACCTGACCGACCTCGTGCCAGGCTATTCAGGTATAACAACAAATGGTTTAAGACTGATGGGTACATGGAAGCTGTGAAGAGAGGGTTACATGCAGTTATCCATGGTAATCTTTAATACAAATTAGTTCAACAACTTAAAAATAAGAAAGCCGCACTAAAGGCCTGGAACCGTGCACGACTGGCCCGATCCTTGGAAGATCAGGAATGCCAATTGCACCAGGAGCAGCAATTGCTACAAGAGGACGTCGAGAATGAGGGATTGGCCCAGGAGGAAAGGGACTTAATCAAGGAGGTCGGACGACTTTGTATGCAGGAGGAAATTGAATTGGCCCAACAAGCAAAATGTACGTGGCTACGCGAGGGGGACAAGTGCTCAAAATTCTTTTATGATGTTGTGCGCATGCGGCAACACCACAATCACATCGGCAAGATGCTCAAGCCGTATGAGAATGTGGCATCTACGAAAGTGAGTTGCAGACAAAGGTTATCAAGTAGTATTCAGAGTTATTTAATCAACCTGATTATTTAACTTTCCAAAAATCATATGCAAACGTATTATCACTCCCCTTGGCAATCGAGTGTTGCATGCGACTGTGGAGATGGAGGAGCTGGAAGCAATAATCAAGGGAGCTGACCCCAACAAATCACCTGGCCCAGAAGGTTTTGGCATCGGGTTTTACAAGCTTCACTATAAAGAAATAAAGGTCTAAGTGCTGGCAATGGTCCGGGATTTCTTCGAGGAAGGGAGACTGCTTCGGGAGATCAATCATACGTACCTCACTCTTATTCCAAAGAAGTAAGGTGTGACTTCACTTTCTGATTATCGCCCTATCGCCTACTTATACAAAATTATTACACATTTAATGTGTCGACAAATGGAGGGTATTATGGAAAACCTGGTATCGCCATACCAGACAACTTTTATCAAGGGTCGAGCAATTACAGAGATTAATTTGTTGGCACATGAACTAGTCATTGACTTCAATAGGCCAGGCGGTCACCGTGCTTGCATCAAACTAGATTTACAGAAAGCATATGATAAGATCAATCGGATTTCATTTGTCATATAATGTTAGCTCTTGGGTTCAACCATGCATGGGTTAGTGTGGTACGTGAGTGTATCAGTATTCCCACCTTTTCTGTACTCATTAAATGCTTTCGTATGGATTTATACGAAGCAACATAGGGCTCCGACAGGGCGACCCATTGTCACCATACTTGTTCACACTAGTGATTGAGTACTTTTCCTGTCTAATGGAGGAGGCTATGTTCTACAGGAAAATTATCCCCATCTAGAAGAATATTAGGCCGCATGTATCACATCTGATTTTTTCAGACGATTTACTGGTGTTCATGAAACCATCGTTGGAGGGAATGGCTGAGTTGGACTCCCTTTTGCAATTATTTGGGAATCATATAGGTCTCCAATTGAACCGAGATAAGTGTAAGGTATATTTTAACTCACATTATCCCAATAAAGAGAAACATGCTCAGATTATTGGGGTGGATTGCGGAGGTACGACCAGTTAAATATTTGGGTATCCCGTTGTCTTCTAACTATGCCAGGGATATTGAATGTCAGAGTTTGATCGAGCATGAACAACAACGCACGAAAGGATGGCATGCACACAGCCTTTCTTTTGGTGGCCGTATAGAATTGGTATGATCGGTGATCAGTGCGGTTGCCGTATTCTGGCTACATTCGATTATGTTGCCACAGGCTATTATTAAAAAGATCGAGAGGATATGTGCTTACTTTGTTTTGCAAGGTGGGATACACGAGATCAGATGGGACATATTATGTAGGCCAAAAGATGAAGGTGGGGTGGGGCTCTACTCTTTGAATACACTACGTGATATAGCGGCAATGTGGCTGACATGAAGATTTGTATCAGGCGACTCCTTGTGGGTGAGGTGGATAAAGGCAAAATATGTGAGGGATGTCAACTTCTGGAACCTTCGAAGTAATAATAATGCTTCGGTTACATTTAAGACTATTCTTAAATATCGAAGACATATTTAATAGAGGATAGAGCAGATATTTCGGGATGGAGAGTCCACAAGTCAATGATATGACCCCTGGATTCTATACTATAGCCTGGCTAAAATCATGATTGGGAACGTGCTATGCGTGCTGCGAGAATCAGATCGTGTTAGTCGTATTCTGCAGGCAGGGAAATGGAGGCCGGAGGTCCACGAGGGTGCACGACAGGCTGCATATGTGATCTGGAGAGTTAAGGTGGATGTGACTATACCAACAGACGTCCGGGCATGGAAAGGCTCTACTACATGCGGGTTTCTTCATAGTATGGTGTATGCGAGTGTGTGGGAGAATTACCCCAAGGGTCAAGGGTGTAGCGAGAAAATTTTAGCTGTGCATGTATAATTTGATGTTGGGAAGGCTCCTCACCCTAGATCGACTTGTGCGTTTCGGTGTGCATATGGCCAGCCAGGGATGTGTTCTATGTAATCGACATGAGGAGACAATGGCGCATCTTTACTTTCAATGCCCATTTATATGGGACTTATGGCTACATCAACTTCAAAATCTACATATGAGGTACGGTAGTAGACAAGGGATGAATGCAATAATGGAGGACATAAGCAACTCCAGAAGGAAGGGCTCACGGTGGTTCTCGGAAGCTCGGATTAGACTAGCTGCGGTCGTGTGGCATGTATGGAAAGATAGAAACAGATGTATCTTTGAGGGAGACTCTACGCCAAAGATTGGTATACTACATAATATAGAGTATGATGTACGGGTCCTTTGCGACATGTCTGAATTGACTGCCAATTTTGTACCATTTTTTTATTAATGAAATTAATTTCTTCCACATATATATATATATATATATATATATATATATATATATATATATATATATATATATATATATTGATGTTATTTTCTTCGGGTTAGGAACTTCCTAAGGGGAGATTCGAACCGTGCCATCTCTACGGGAGCCCCCATCGTAACCAACATGCCACGACTCCACGAACGAAAGACCCGTTATATAAATAAAATTCAAGTTAGCACAACTTATTTTTATAACGGAACAAATCCCACCATTTATTAATGAAATAAGTAATTCGCTTCTCCATGTATTCAAATTCCGAACTACCCAACCAGGGTGTTATATCTCCACCTATTGACCACTAGAGTCAGGAGGCTTTTACCACACACACACAATAATAATAATAATAATAATAATAATAATAATATATATATATATATATATATATATATATATATATATATATATATATATATATATATATATATCCATTTTACATGGTTATTAAATGAAATAATTTGATATTCTTTTTATTCTTTCATATATATTTCAAATTAGGTTTAAAGAAATAGGCGAGGAGTCTTACTGAAAAGACCACTCTCTTTTTGTAACTACCACTTTTCTGGAGAGGGATATTTTTGTATTTTTCTACTTAATATTATTGTTAGTATTTATATTCCATAATAATTATATTGATTATATTTTTATTTCATAAAATTTGGTATTGTTGCATATATGATTATATATTCAATATAGTTGATGTTTAGTTGTTAGTCATTACTTAGATTAGTTGTTAGTGAGCCTAAATGAACCCAACTAGACTTGTTATGACCCAAATTAGTGCATCTAATTTATTAGTATGGTTGACCCACCTAGTTAGAATGAATGATTGATAACCTCTTCCATGAACTATTAAAATCCTCCTTAATTAAACTCCTTAAATTACTAAACGTTCATGACTAATTAGGAGGGACAAATAAGACATTGTATATGAAGAAAACATAGGGCTAGTGGCCGACCCGTACTCCCAATATGAACCCCTCTTTAGTTCATTAATAGCCTCTCTGTTTCACTTTTACTCATCCCTAAATATTCCTCCAATTTGAGAAGAAGTCCCAACTACTTTTATTCCCAAATAAATTTTTAACCCTCTCAAATTCTAATCCCAAGGAGAATAGGAGCTTGGAATAACAAGGAGAAAGCATTGGAAGGAAGCTAGCTTGAGGGAGGTGTCCATTCATTGTATTTGTGTCCTCTTGATGTGTTACATTAGGAATCCATCTTCCAATAGGTAAAACTCTTATCCCTCTTGTTATTTTTAATTTTAAATGATGTATTTGATCATTAGGAACCTACCCATGGCTAAGGGCTACCCATAGGAAGAATAATTAGGTTCATAGGAGGCCTATGGAGAAAGTTATATTGACTTTTGTGGCCAAATTAAGGAAAATCCGAATTTGGACCACTAGGTGTTTGTAGGAATGTCTCATAGGTGATTTTATGTTATGATTCATGGTTTGAGAGGGTTATATCCACAAATGGATTCGAAGAGTCCGTATCAAGATATGCCATGATATAGTGGTGTAGGTTGGATATTTCAATATATTTGGAGTCCTAGCATGTAAATTTTCTCATATTGTACTAGATTAGCTATTTCTAATATTGTTCATGCTCTATTTGGTCTATTAGATGAGTACCATGTGCATTGGTGGTGTATTGTGATGTTGGGAGTGAATACCATGAGTGAATCATGGTATTTGTGTGTATCATGGAGGATGCACCATAGGTGCTTGATATAATACATGTGTGTATTGTATTGATTTGGCATGTGTTGCTAAGTGCATGTAGTAGTGTGTGTTAGTGTATTAGTGATACTAGAGTATTAGTTTAGAAGTTTGTGTGTGTGTGTGTGTGTGTCGTGAGGCTGTATTCATATAAGTGTTGGGTGTGTGCATTTTAAGAGTATGAATTGGTGTTTTTGATGAACTAGAGAGGTGGTGATGAGGTTTGAAGCTTGAGGTAGTCTGCAATGAGGCACTAAAACTGAGTGTTTGAGGGCAGGCCAGTATATTGGCAACTGAAGTTATGCAGCAATATGGTGTGAGGAAGGTGTATCATTTAGAGGGGGAAGTGATGTCTGTAGTAGTGTTGCAGTGTGTGTAGCAAGGTGAAGTTGCAACAGATGTTGTTCTTGTAGTGTTGTAGTTGGGTAGACTAGTAGGTTGCTTGGTTGCCAAGAGGGATATGTTGTAGTCGGGTATTGTACCTACTGTTAGCACCTGTAGTCAGGGGCAAACATGTATAGTGTAGAGGGGAAGGTTCATGGCAGTGGTGAGCACTGCAGTAGGCATTAAGTGCAAGTTTTAAACCATTGCCTCTGGCATTGGTAAGCATGCCCACGTATTATCATTTATTTACTTCACTAAATCGTAATCTTGATGACTGATGCAACAAATAACTCATTATTTTGATAAGTGAAACTTATTTATTAATCAGCTGTTTGAAATAAGAGATGCAACAATTGGAGAAGAAAGAAGATTAGGGAGCAGTTGGATGAGGGTGGTTGTTTATGTGTGTACTGAGAATAGGTTGTGGGAGAGGAAGTCGGTTAGGCAACTGTGGCCGGGTTGCCATGGTGAGTTGCTGTGTTGGTGTAGACTACCTTTGTTGGTGTGGGGATGGTGTTGTAGATATTGCTGTGGTGTTGCATTATTGTCTCGGGTTGTTGACTGCAGACATATGAGGGTGAGGGTATCAGACAACAGGAAGTTCTGCTGTGCATTGGCGCATTTGTGTACAGGAACTGTGCACAAAAGTGCATAATTTGAGTGAAGTATGCAAGCTTTGTGTGTGGTAGTGTACCACAGTATATTAGTGGGTTGTGTATGTATCTTGGGATGTAAGGGTGTAAGTGAGTTGTGTTCAAGTGAGTTAAGGAGAGTAATAAGGATTAAGATTGGTGTTGAGGTTGAGATTGTCATGCCCCGATTCCCGTAAGGGGCCGACTATTCTTGCTTAACACCATGTAGAACCGATCGTCCTCGTATGGATAAGATGTCGTGCAAGCCTGAGTTGCGTTTGCACAATGCCAAAGCTTTGAAAAGGGCAAGTAAGCTATTCAAGATGGAAGCATCGGCACAATATTACAGAAAAGTAAAGAACACAATGACATAAGAAAACAAGATCTTTATTGATATTCAAGATGTGTTACACGCAACACTTGGCCAAGATTATAATTCGCTCAATCTCTCTCTCTCTCTCTCTCGATTATAATTACATCGTTCCATACATTACATCCCTTTATACAAAAGCAGCTCAAAACATATTGATACGGGTCAAGGCATCGACTCCAGATTTCTGGGTCCTGGGGATGAGGCTCGGCCATCGCTTCTACAGACGATCCAGTACCTGCGAACAAGCAAACTAGTGGGGGGTCAGCACTTTAGAGAAAGTACTGGTGAGTATAAAATCAACGAACAGAAGCAACATTTTCTAAAATCAACACTAAGTAAGCATATGGTAAAATATTACATTACTAGTTATCTTGCTACTTTTTACCTTGGTTCATTTCATGCGGCACAGGATTTGAGTCAGATTACCTCTTTTCGAAAATATATCTTTGAAAACAGTTTGCACGTACAATACATTTAAGTATGCTATAGGGACAATATTTTATCGTGTAGTGTGCAGCATGTATTGTGAGCCATATTTACTAACTCTTTTGGAACACAAGCTATCTCTAGTGGACTGTTCATCTAAAATCAAGACAAGTGCATCAAGCGAACTTATTCAATTTAGTTCAATGAACATTAGCATATTCAAGTAAAATAGATACATCTTATTTAACAATTATGATAAGGAACATAAGGAATACAAGTGATCACTTATTCAGTGATCCTTATCCATCGCCGAACGGTTATCCCTGCAATAGACATACAAGTTAGCGACAATTTGCATATATGAATAAGGTTCTATTTCCTGTCTGTCTCTGCATCAAACAGTTAGGTATGCAAGAACGCTAACCTAGCATGCGCTATAACTATATGATGGCCCATGGAAACCCATAATTAGCAGTTGGGACGTTCAAGCCCATCTCACTAATAGACTGACACCCTTCCTTAATCCACGAACATGGTGTCATGTCCTCTCATAGGCCGAACGATTTCCAGTGCCCCAGGAACCGATCTAGAGGGTACATCCTTGTGTATAAGTTTGTCCAGACCGATGCATAAATGCACTTCTATCAGATAACATACAATGCAAGTAAGCAAAAAAATCAAGCAAACTCTTCTATACAACAATTTATATTGATGTACGGAGCACGTAACCATCAATTCTTTTCTTCTTACATCGACATCAATTCTCTTCTTCTTACTTAGCCCAATACTCGATGTACGGGACACGTAACCATCGATGTACGGGGCACGTAACCATCGATGTACCGGAGTCGTAACCATCGAGTACTGGCCTATATCATCTCTTGTTTCAGTTCAAGCATTTTAAATAGTTCTATCTTTTATACAGTACGATCAATGAAACATGTTCAAGCAGTTTTCTAGTAAAGCAAGCATTAAAGCAGTTTTTCTATCACTTTTTCACAAGCATGTAGTTCTACTCTAGTTTAGCATACGATAGAAAGATAAGTTCAAGCAATTTTTTACTCTTTCTTATTAGTATGATAATAGTTCATTCAATAATCGTGTCACTGTAACCTAGGAGGCAACATTCTACACTTTTACTTAGCATGGAAATGTTCGTTCGAAAGTGGTGATCGTGTAACTTAGCATACAACATTTCTATTTTTTTTACCATAGCAATGGTTCGTTCATAAGACAAGCAATACGAGTTCTCTTATTAAGCATGCAGAGTCAGGTTCTATCATTCTTCTTATGAAAACTATCTCCTTAGAACAAGTATTATAAAACTCAGATTCATTATTAAGGCGTACAAGAATCAGAGAATGAAGTTCTGCCTACCCACTCAGATCAATTGTCTTGTGTTTCGATCGATAAACTCTTCGAGTTGCCTTCCGCTCGAGCCATCCAAGCGATATCTCTTGTGCATAGTGCCAACGCGAAGCGGGGCACTACATACTTACCCATCGAAAAGAAGTTTCGTCCTCGAAACCCAAGGATAAACTTTTTATATCCAGAACATTGATAGTCCTCATCCCTCACCATCCTTAATCAAAAACTCTAGCAATCAAGGACGTAATAAAACTCTAGCCATCATAATGCACAAATCATAACTCTCAAGCAATAAATTAATCTAGAAAAATTTTGTCGGCATCTTTGAGATTATTTATGGATTCATTGTATGGAATGCTCATTGCAGCAATGATATTAAGTGGCAAGGAAACATCTTGAGTTGAAGCAAAACATCGGAATGGCCAAAGGGTCGAGTTGCTCTGATACCATTATGTCACGCCCCGATTCCCGCAAGGGGCCGATCATCCTCGCTTAGCCCCTTGCAGAACCGATCGTCCTTGCATGTGCGCGATGCTGTGTAAGCTTGAGTTGCGCTTGCACAAGGTCAAATCTTTGAACAAAGGCAAGTAAGCTGTTCAAGACGGAAGCAACGACACAATATTGCAGAAAAGTAAAGTACACAATGGCATAAGGAATCAAGCTCTTTATTGATATTCAAGATGTATTACAAGCGGTGTTTGGCCGAGATTATAATTTGCTCAATCTTTCTTTCTCTCGATTACAATTACATTATTCCATACATTACATCCCTATATAAAAAGTAGCTCAAAATATTTTGATACGGCTCAAGGCATCGACTCCAGATTTTTGGGTCCGGGGGATGAGGCTCGGCTATCGCTTCTATGGACGATCCAGTACATGCGAACAAGCAAACTGGTGGGGGGTTAGCAATTTAGAGAAAGTACTGGTGAGTATAAAATCAACGAACATAAGCAACACTCTCTAAAACCAACACTAATATTATATTACTAATAATCTTGCTACTTTTTACCTTGGTTCGTTTCATGCAGCACAGGATTTGAGTCAGATTACCTCTTTTTAAAAATATATCTTTCAAAATGGTTTGTACGTACAATACATTCAAGCATGCTATAGGGACAATATTCTATCGTGCAGTGCGCAGCATGTATCGTGAGCCATATTTACTAACTCTTTTGGAAGACAAACTATCTCTAGTGGATTTTTCATCTCAAGTCAAGACAAGTGCATCAAGTGGACTTATTCAATTTAGTTCAATAAAGAGTAGAATATTTAAGTAAAATAGATATATCTCATTTATAAATTATGATAAGGGACATAAGGAATACAAGTGATCACTTATTCAGTTATCCTTACCCATCGCCGAACGGTTATCCCTGCACAAATATACAAGTTAGCAATAATTTGCATATATGAGTAAGTTTCTATTTCCTGTCCGTCTCTGCATCAAACAGTTAGGTATGCAAGAAGGCTAACCTCAGACCTCCTCCCTGCTGCCAGTCCCCCATCACGACCACCACACCACCATTAATTCTGGCCACCTAGTCCTTGTCCTCTCCTTCTTCCTCCCTGAGTAACACTACCACTACCTCCCCTCATCCCTGACCTCGACCCAGCTCCTCCCTGTCATCGACCCCTTCCTCCCTGCTCGTCTCCACCTTGGTCGGACCCCCTGGTCGGAGAGCATCAGCCTATTATCACCACCTATATTATTATCACCACCACCATTGCCATTATCAACACCCATCATCATCATCACCACCACCATTGCCATTATCAACACCCGACCTCCATGATATCTTATTGCTTTATTTTTATATGACTGTGCGCGTCCGAGATTGACTCGGGTGCAGTCGACGGATGCGTCGATGAGTAGTGTACTTGACCTAGCTGCTAGCAGACTCACCCCATAGAGAGGATACTCTGATATCTTCCGAGACCTGACACTCTTACACGTTTCACTGTGACAAATTCATATTGGGATGCGGGTTCACGTACTCGACTAGCTATCGGTACGTGTGACATGCATCACGGTTAGTGCGTAATTCAGGATTTTGTATTAGTAGAGACTTGGCATATAGATACATGGTATGCACGTCGAGTATTCGACTTGTGTATCTACATTGGGCGGGGAGGACAATTAGTATTCGTATGGGATACACACATTGGAATCCGTAGTATCCGGAGGAGCCACGGATCCAATGACTCCCTTTATGCAGATTCCACGTTCTTCGGAACGATATGAACGTTATATTTTATGCAGATTCTACGTTCTTCGGAGCGATATGGACGTTATATACTATGCATGTCACGCCCCAGTCCCAAAATATCGAGGGACTGAGCACGTGAGCAATGGCCAGCAGCACGCACCGATGGACAACCCAATTTAATGGATCCATCAGGGCATGCTTAAGCTGTAGTCTAGCAGGAAATAGATCCAATGTTACAGGTCACAGACTAATCTAATCTCATCCACAACAGATAATCACAGATTGAAAGACAGAGTAATGTAATTAGAAATAACTGTCAAATCTCAATAAATTACTCGGAAAACAAATCCGAGAATATGTCTGGTACAACTATGCAAATAGACAGGAAATAAACAACTGGAAATAGAAACAGAGATAACTGACTCTATACAGCCAATGCTCAGGAGAAGTCCTCTGGTACGATCCCGTCCTCAGGTCCTGGTACAGCTCCTGGAAGTGGTCCTGTACGGTGTAGCTCTGGGTGGATCTCTTCGGCTATACCTGGGGACATAGTCCATTCCAGGTCCTCAGGGGACATAACAAGGTACAGAAAATACAAGCCAAAATAAATGCAGTGCAGGAATTAAATAAGCAATAGGGCAAACTATGTAACCAGCTAAGTGAGATGCAATATGAGAGCAGTACAAGAACTCAGGCTGAAACTACTACAAGCTCTGTGTCGGGGAGCCGGTAGCAGTGATATCATGTAGTTGTCTAGCTCTTAGTGAGACTAAGACGCCGGCATAATATAAAATCAACCTGTAGCCTGTGTGACTCCCCCCACCCAATGTAATCACGCATATCATGACCATAACGTCTCATGTCCATGTCAGCGGGATTATAACTAATGCAGCAAGTCATAATGTCTATAAAATATCACTGTCAAGTCCTGTATCCTATACAGAATCACCATGAATATCTCAGGAAGACTCTGTCTCATGAATAGTGTCAAGTGTCCTGGGTTCTGGAGTACTTGATAAGACAAGTACGAGCATTATCGGGTCTCGATAACCATGCCTATGTGACGTTACACAACTCCGCGTACGGAGTTGGCACCCGACTATGATCGGACACTAAGCACGTCACCCGTTTCCTAGGTTAAGCAGTTTAGAACAAGTTACATTTAATGAAATCAAGTAAGCTATTATGTCAAGAATTACTGAGATTTGGCAAGCTTTACTTGCCCACTAATGTATAAACAAGTCAAGGAAAATAAGTAGCAAGCTGCAGAGTTTGGCAAGGTACACTTGCCTGTGGTTCCGGCTCTGATTTCGGCTCTGACTTCAGTTGGATTTGCAGACGGCACTCCGGTTGCTGAAACAAACGTCACCATCAGACCCAGAAAATATCAATCAGCTAGAAACGCCTGTCCTTGGGTCCAATTTGGAGACAAGGGCAGAAACGGTAGTTTCGGGCCAAAACGGGGTCCACCGGTGGGCCCGCTTTGCACCGAAAAACGCGTCCGGGTCAACGGTCTCCAAATTCACCAAACTCAGTGTCAACAGGTCAGGAACGCTGATACGAACCCAACGGAACTTTCAGAATTGAATTCCGATGAGCCGATCACAAAATCGCCCGTCAAGCGGGGCCTGTGGGGCCCACGACACGCGATTTCGTCAACGTTCTCAGAATCGAACCAAACTTGACCCACAGGACCAGCGTATTGCTACGAGTCCGATGGCACAAGTTTCGTCTCGATCTGACGTGTGTACACAAAGTTAGGGCGCGTTCCAGAAAGTACGGATATGGGGCGATGTCCGCGGATACGCGTTGATTTCGGTGTGCACGCACACCCGAATCAGCTTCCGCGAAATCCCACACGTCCGTATCGACGAGGCGCACGTATCTGTGAAGACCGCGCGCGACCAAGTCATCCCGTTTGGCGGGGCGTACCCAGTTCCGGGGTAAAACAGGGTCTGGTTTTTCCTGTTTTTGGATCGCGGTGTGCGATCACCACAGGACGCGATGCCCCGAACGGTTTGTCCGGACACCGAGAGGGTCATACAGGCTTCGTAACGCAATTTACGGAATCGAAATCCGAGTTACGAGCAAGAAGATACACGCACCTGAACATGGGCCAAAAACTGGGCAAAACCGTGTCCGACACGACACAGGACACTGTGTCCTGTGTCCCTGTGTCCGACACAGTGGAGAGTTAGGGTTAGGGTTTGGGAGTCCGGCGGAGCTGCGGCGGAGGGCGGCCGGGTTGAGGCGGAGGGGCACGCGGCGGCTCTGCGGCGGGGACGGGCACGGGGCGGTTGCCGGAGCGGAGCCGGCGGCGCTCGGCTGCTGCTGCGGCTGGCTGTTGCCGCTGCTCGTCGAGGAGAGGAGGGGAGGAAGAAGCCGGGGCCGGCGGCGCTGCGGTGGGCGGAGGCGAGGCGGGCTGGGGCTCGTCGGCGGCGGAGAGCGGCTGGGGACGGTGGCTATGGCGGTGGAGGGGAGCTCGGTGAGGGTTATATATAGGGGAAGGGAAGGGGCCGGCTAGGCGGAGGAGGCGGAGGGGAGAGGGGATCGTGGGGGAGCGGCGGACGGCGCGGCGGACGGCGCTGGCGGCGGGAGCGGCGGAAGAAGCGGGCGCCGCGGGCACGGGGCGGGGACGAGGGCTGACTGGGGGAACCGGGTTGCGGGCGGGTCGGGTGGCGGCAGACCCGACCCGACCCGCTAGCAGCTGCGGGTTGGGCCCGTGGGCCGGGCTGGGATAGGGGAATGGGCCGGGCCGAAGTAAATAAAAAAAAAATAATAATAATATAAAATCAATAATTAATTAATAATTAATTAATTAAATAAATAAATACTTTTTAGGCATTTAAAAAATAGGTCCGGGGCCCGATAAATTCCAGAAAAAATTGCCCTAAGTCCAGTTTTTCATTTTACACCCAAAAATATTATTTTCATAATATTTTAATACTGTTTAATATCAATGAAAAATCATTTAAATATTAAAATCCTGTTTTTAATTTACAGAAAAATCCTAGAAAATTCCAGAAAATTGTGAAAATTCCAAGTTTTAAAATTTTGAAAATTCAGGGGGTTTACAATGCAGCTTCCACGTTCTTTGGAAGGGTTTGGACGTTATGCCTACGCCTACCCATACGTACCAAAGTTGTCCTAACATTGCATTCACTTAGATGGTTTGCACACCCTTTATTTATTTTATTCAGTATTTATATATATGGAATGCTTCTATGTTTCTTGTTACGTCTCTTTGAGGACCTGGTCCCTTTCCAGGTGCAGATGTTCATGAGTATTCGTAGGTGCACAGATCCGGACTTGCTACGTATACGTCGAGGAGGTCTTCTCTTCGAGCCCGTGATTGTTAGTTGATATTCTTATATTGTGTTTGTGTTGTTTATTCTATATTCTAGTTCGGCAGTAGATTTATTTCCATCCAACTATCATCTTTAGATACTTTATATTGAAATCTAGTTACATAGTTATTGGTTATCCATTTATATTTGATTTTCGTGGATGACATTAGATTATACACTGTGACTTGTGATAGTTTTTACCATTTATAAATTATTGTTCATGATACAGCGTACGCATGTGTTATGGTTTCCATATATTGGAGTTGCCATATACTTGCGGCTGGCATGCTTATGTATCATAGTCCTACGTATTTTTGGGACTGGGGCGTGACATGAGGTTTAGACTATGGGTTCAACTCTTGACCAAACTAACTCAATAATTAAACCATGAGTCTAATTGAACCAAAGAATAGGTCTAGTCTCCATGACATGCAACATAATTACCATGCAAGCACCAAATAATATAAGCAACTAAACTAATATGTTCTAAATATGTATATTGGGAACAGAGAGTGACATCTCTACCTACCTTAAAAAAATTTTGTCATCAAAATTAAAACCCAAGACTAGCTAGAGAAATAAGAACAAGCACTACGCTGACTATAAGCTCATATACACATACAATCAAATTCAAACATATAATAAAGAAAAGCAGTATCACATAGCATGGGTAAACAAATTATGAGATTCGAGATACGAAGGCATAAGAACGAATATACCTTTCGAGTCGAATAGGTACAGATACCGAGACCGTATATCTTCCTCGCACTCCCACACCGACTCTCCCAAAGGGTGGCGACCCTAAGCAGCATAGATAAGATGAATAGTCTGATTCTTGAGCACCTTCTTCCTTCGGTCCAAAATGGATACGGGTTATTTCTCGTAAGACAAGTTGATACCAACGACTAGCTCAGAATGGTCGAGAATATGACTCAGATCCAGGATATACCGACACAATTGAGACACATAAAATATATCGTGCACCACACGTAGCGAAGGCGGAAGGGCAAGATGATAAGCAATATCGCCCACCCGGTCGAGAATATCGAATGTACCGATGTATCACGGACTAAGCTTTCACGAACCCCGAACCCCGAATCTAATGACTCCACGGGTTGGCAAAATTTGCAAGTACACGTGGTCACCGACACAAAACTCTAAAGGCTTACGATGTTGATCTTCCCAATGTCGATGGCTATCTTGCTTAACCCGAAGTTGCTCACTGATATGTTTGACAACTTCTACTGTCTGCATAATCATCTCTGAGCCTAACTGTATGATAATAAACAGAAGAAATAAAACTAGGTTTATATAAAACCCTTTCTTAAGTTTACAAACAAGAAGTACTATTAATCCTATACAAGGATGTTGAGTACAAATTTTAATCTGGGTAAATATTGCTATAGGAGTCTGATCTGCAGTCGATCACTTTGTCCTTTGGACCACACGATGACGAAGAAGTGCTATAGAATAAGGAGATGCTTCAAAGATTGCAAGAGGGAGTGGATGCTCAATGCCAAAATCGTCGATCACTACTCTCTGTCTGTGCTCTGGATTCTTCTCTCCAAAAATCGATTTTCGATCTTGGAATTTGCGACCTCTCCCCTTAAACTCTTCGACCTTTGACCTATGTCGATAGAGGTCTCTATTTATAGAGTTTTTTAGTGACAGTAACCATCCAGTCGGCGTAGAAGCCGGAGAGTGGAGAGTATGGCCCTTTTTACGCGGCGGTTATAATAACTGTCACCCACGTATAGATGATCTTTTGAATAAGCATGTGACGCGTGTCCCATGATGAAAAAATGCGTATAATTGCTGTGAAGACCATGACATGCAAGCCACGTAGGTAACTGCCCCTTGTGTAAAAAATGTTGGCGTAGAAGCCAATAATTGTCACCATGGCGTAGAAGCCAAATATTTGTCAAGTTGGCGTAAAAGCCAAATGGTCGTCGAATTGGCGTAGAAGCCAAATAGGCGTAGAAGCCTTGTAGGTGTAGAAACCTTGTAGGCGTAGAAGCCTGATGCTTCATGGAGAGGTGACGATGTGGACGTATTAGCCGTAATTATGGCTTGCCCAGTCTTTGGAGATATAACCAAATCTCGTGCATTAAATGCGGAGATCTGCCACCATTTTGAACATTAAATGCAGGGACGTGATCCCGTTTTATGGATTAAATGCAGAGGCGCGCCTCGAGCTCTGTACGAAAAGCAGCTTTTGTCGTGGCAGTCTGTTTGTCTTCTGTGGAGCGTAAAAGCTCGCATCTGCCTGCGTAGAACTAGGCAACGTATTTCCTTGTATGCGTAAAAGCATATTTGTATCAGGAAAACGTCACTAGACGACGGTTTTGGTCTCTGTGCTGAACCATCATTACAGTCGTCTTCTGGGTAGCGGTGCAGTACTCGCTGTCATAAGTCAAGTTCACTGCATGATTTGAAAGGTTCATTCGAGGAATACGAAGCATTCCACGTACTCTTCTATGCTGCATTGAAAGCAGATAAGTTTTACGCCATAAAGGCGAGATAGCAACTTTTTTACTGCATTACGCGGGTGCTCTGGACCTATATTTTACGCTGTGCTAGCGATGAAGTCCTGTTTGTACGCCGATGGCTCTGAAGACATGTTTTACCCCATGCAGTACTGAGATATTGCGTATAGATCTGTAGCGTATTTTTCATGCTTCTACAAGGCCCCCTTCAAAGTTTTTAAATTCCTCGTAATTTGAAATACTTTGAATGAAGCATGAAACGGTCAAGTCTGACTCGTTCTTCGAGGCTGATTTCTTGGCAGATTTTTTTGGGGATTTGTTGGGATTCGGTGTGTTCTCTTTTTCCTATAAAAAGGCTGATAAGTTAACCTGTTTTTCCCATATTTCCTTCACCACATAGAGATGATTGCCGGAGTTCGTCGGATCGACTTGAGGAAGAAGAAGATCATGCTCTTCCAGCATGTAAGGAGCCGAAAAAGAAGGCGTCTTCGAGCAAATATCCTCTGTAACGATGGATCATGGAAGGATATCATATCTTCCTTTGCTCGGGATAATCAACAACTTCATATGGCGATTCGTCCAGGAGAGAGGAAGGGTCATATTCGACCACACAGCTTGCAAGCTATATTTTCTTCTGTCATTCGTGGACGAGAGCAGACAAACTAGGTCTATCGTCCAGTATTGAGTTAGGTCTAAAACATTAACTCAATCTGTCATGGCGTATGGAGGATGGGCTCTTGAATAATTTAGACAAGCCCAGTTTTGTATCCTCCTACCATTCACCACTTTCTTGTTCATCGACTGTGGAAGTCGATGAACTGCTGTAGAAGACGAATAAAGATCTCACCAATACGAGAACCTGGCAGAACAGACTCTCGGTGTGATCCTAAGTGAAAATGAGAGATCCTTTGTAGACGGGATTTCCCTCATATGTAATCATGAAGATGAAGAAAATCCTTTGTAGACTGGATTTCCCTCATATGTAATCATAATTAATAAAATCGTCTTCTTTTATGCATCTGATGATTTGCCATACTTTCCTGTTGATGAAGTCTGAATATGTGTAGCTTCGACACGTCTGAATAACTTTACGCCGACTCTGATAAAGAGAGTATTTGGTCCCGTCCTGTCTTCTACGCGTAACAGAGGACACATAGTAAACTGCTTAGCACTTAAGTCGAACATCTGAATTGTCATGCTGTTTAGGGACGGTGAGTCGTGTAGAATTCTGAACTGTTACTTCTATGATGAGAAGAATTATTGTTCAGACCATCATCTTTAAGAATGATTTCTCGAAAATCCCTTGAAATAGGGCGAGAAATGACTGTCAAAAACTGAGTCGCCATCTTGAACTGTGGAGAAAATATTCAGACTGGATTTTGGATGAACTTCCAATCGACCCAAGAAGAAAAGTTATTTTCCATGCTGAATTCTGTATACTTTGGATACTTGGGATATTTTGAGGCCAAGGAGGAGTATCTCCTGCGTGAACCCTTGCAATTGGCCGTCTTGAGATTTGTTCAGATATACGCATACTCTGGCCTGCGTATTTTGAGATGTGCGGAAAGTCATAGATCCGTATTGTAGATGAGCATAAAATTATAAGTTTGTAGCCTCTCGAGCGTAAAAGCTACCGAGCATAAAAGCATCCGGGCGTAAAACTGTAGATTTGTGGCTTCTGAAAAGAAAACTTCCGAGCGTGAAGTCATAGATTTTTCGCTTCTGAGCGTAAAAAGCTTCTGAGCGTGAAATCATAGATTTGTAGCCTCTGAGCGTGAAGTCATAGATTTGTAGCCTCTCGAGCGTAAAAGCTACCGAGCGTAAAAGCATCTGGGCTTAAAACCGTAGACTTATAGCCTCTGAGCGTAAAACCGTTGATTTGTAGCTTCCCGAGCGTAAAAAAGCTCCTTGGCGTAAAATCGCGAATCTGCTCTGTACGAAAACTTTTTGAATTCGTTGACTGTCCGCCTTCCCTGAGTAATAGGCTGACGTAGTCCCCAATCATAACTGAATATTAAATATCGAATTTGGTTAGGGATTCGAGGAGTTTATCTGAACTCTATAAATATCCCAAGGCTTCTAGAGAGAAGACTCTTCACTTGTCTTTTGCAAAAGAAAACTTTCGACTCTTTTGAGTATTCTCCTTCGTTTCTACTCTGAGCATTCTCAGTTTTCAGCAATGGCGCCAAAACCAATCTCCTCCTCTAAGGGAAAGAAGGTTGCCTCTTCTTCTCGCTCCTATGCCCAAGCAAGAGTGACTCCCATCGGGCAGGGCGAACCCCGCTCTGAACGAAGTGTTCCATCGACGAGCTGTGCACCCGGCGTTGTAGGTAAGGCTTTTGTATGACAAAAAAATGAAGAAAACCCTTCGCACACGTTGTACGTGAACGCGCTAGGTCATCTTCTGTGCTGATAGCCTCTTCGAGGAAGATGATGCATAGAGATGTCTCATCTTTTACGCCCATATTTCTAATATGTCAGCGTAAAAACTCCTCATTTTTGCAGTTTGGCGTAAAAGCTTTGACTGTCGAACTTTGGCGTATACTTACCAACTTTGAATATTACGCTCTGGATGAAAATTCTGGCATAATCTTTTAAATTTTGGTAGTCTAGCGTAAAAACATAAACTGTCTGCCAATCTTGAATTTTACGCCTTGGAATGAGATTTCGCCGTAAAAAGTTAAGTTTTTACAGTCTTTACGTAAAAGCACAGGCTGTCGCCTTTTGGCATAAGCTACAAGATTATGCGGTCTAGTATATAAACTGACGTATTTTTCTTGCACTTTGTAGTTAACTTGCATGCATCTCCGTTGGGTGAGGTGATGGATTCTGCTGCTGGGATGCTGCATTCCAATTACCTGGAGGATTTGTCCCATGTGACATTTCCAATTTTTGGACCCCAATACCTTGAAGGAAGGGGAATCCTGATATCGTCTCAAGGAGAGCGAATGCTGTTGAGCATGATTAACGGAGAGCCCCTGGCGTATATAAACGGGGCATAATACATAAAGCCGGCTTTCCTCTTTGGGGATATGATTGACAAACAATCCCAGACGAAGCCCAAGAAAGAAAACTGGGATTTTCCTGCCGGGGGCCTGGTCTTGTATCTGCCCAAGATGCTGAGAGATTACCCTATCTCGGCATTCTTCCATGCCACTCATCCCAGGAGGATGTCGTGGAACCTGACTCCCAATCTTCACGGCCAGCCGGAGAAGATATTTTACCAGAAAGGATCCGACCAAGGGTCATTTGTAAGCCGTCCTTCTGGCCCGGTTATGCCATTCAGGGGATTGTATCATGGCAGTGTCCCGAGTGAAGACACTTCACTGCTCTAACCGGTCCAATTACCGACTTTCTGCAATGACTTCATGGGGCATGGAGGAGTATACCCCAAGGTTAATCCTCGGACCAATGGGTAGGTTACCCCTATAAATCTTTGATGGGCTCGTTTAGCTGCCTGGACCCTGAAGCATTTTCAGACTGAGCTGGAGGGCATTGGTCTGTACGCAGCTGTGAATGCTACCAGTGTCGGGTTACCTCTCAACCCTTTCTTGGCCTTGATGGAGCGATACATCTCGCTCACAGGGACTTTCGCCACTCCGCTAGGGGAGTTGAGTTTGGCCCTTCATGAAATGGCAGAGATTTCAAGACTGCCGATTGGGGATACTCCTTATGAAGAGTATGTTCCCACTAACCGGGAGTTAGGGGATACAGACCCTCGGGTAGTGGCCGTGTACCAGGAGCTGATGTGCCACTACCTTGCTTGCACTGCCTTTTATAATGAGTCCTCTGATTTGGCTCATACTAATAAATGGGCCTCCTACCTCTTCTTTCACCGGGCCAGGACTGCTAAGCCAGACAAAGTCATGGATAGCGAGGATCAGCCTCTGAGTTTTATGAGCGTGCTTAGTGCTCAAGTAGTCGATGACCTTATTGATGACTATGGGGCTTCAGATCAAATTCTCGACGAAGGGATATGGAAGTATCCTGTAGGCACTAAAGCCTATAGTTATTTGAGGCATTGCCGCAGGCCTCTGTCCAAGGAAGCTCAACTGGCTGGCTTCCTCTCTATATGGATGCGCCTAGTAGTATTACCCGGCATTGCATCTGCGGATCGTATTTACCATAATACCTTATGGCCTGCAGTGCATCTGGTGTTCGGGGCAAGACTGGGCTTGCTCACTGCCATGGTATGCCACATACAAGCTGGCTTGAGGGCCATTACTGATGGGCTGCTTGTCGATAAAACACGGCGTGACAGCTTTCCCAGGGTAGAATTATCGTTCCTGTATTTGATGAGATGGTTAATTCTCCATAACCCCAGGGTGATGTCTTCCGGCTCTGGCAGTAGTTCGGAGAGTAATTTCTTGTTGAATTATAAGAATTCCACCTGGAAAGTGACCACAGTTTTAGACTGTCGACGAGCGTTAAATTTTGCTCACAGCTGGAAGCTCTTCTACACTGTCCCCACTGTACATCTCAATCAGCAGGGGAGCAGGCTTCAGGACTCAAGTGAAGGGCAGACCGTTCTTTCTCCTGAAACTTTTAATTGGTTGGTCTGCATTAGACCTTCCCATTTAATGTACAGAAGTGAATACCAATACTTCTTGGAGCCCTACCTGCCTAGTCGGTTTGCCAGGCAGTTTGGGTATGATCAATTGCATATGGACAATGCCCTCACCAGCTTCATGTCTAGGGGTGGACTTATTGATGGAGCGAGAGGATGGCGATACTTCATAATGGGTTGCACTGAAGCAGTTTTTACTGTGCCTGCAACTTCACTCTCCATGGAGTTGTGCATCCTCCACTCGTATGCCCAGTTTTATGTGGCAACCAATACCTTCCATCGCGATTTTGATATGCGTGGAAGTTTTAGGATGCCCTCTTCTAAGTCCGCGAAAAGAGACGACGTCCCTTCAGTTTCATCTGACTAAGAAGAAGATTCTGTCAATCCAGATGAACCTTTGCTGGCAGTACCGAGAGGCGAGATACCTCAGCCTGCAGGGCCTCTGATTATCTCTGGTAAGCGAAGGGCTCTTGTTCTGAAAGAGACTTCCCCTCGCAAGAAAAAGAAGACTGTTAGAAGTCCTGTCAAGATTTCCAGCCGTGAGGCTCCTCGGAGTGAGCCTGCTGTTTCCCTTGTTGGGGATGATTCTTTGACTAGAGGTCCCTTGACTATTAGAGAGGGAACCTCCACAATTTCGGCCGGCAGTGCCGGAGATTCTTTGCTTGAGGCTGCTACCGCTTCAGGTAGTGGTACAAAATTGCCTTCGATGCCGAGCAGAATAAGAATATCTTTATCCAGACTAGCAATGGGAGAAACCCCTGTTGCGTCTGTAAGTATACCCAGCGAGATTCCCCCAAATAAGGCTCGAGTGGATCTCGGTGAAGACCTGGAGGAATACCTGCCAGTGTCAGTTGGCACACCCCCTTCTCCAGGTATGATAGCTCGCTTAGCATCATTAAGAAATAATTTAGCTGTACTGGCTGCAGACGTGCTATATATACCATCGGCCATGGGTGAATGTCGTCTTTATGCCTCTTTTAGAAAAATTAGCATCATGTTGATATTAACTTTCTCTTGTCTTCTTTTCAGAGGAGGACATCCACGGGTTGGGCAGCGTCGATGCCACTTTTGGCTTTGTGTCAGCTCCTGGGGATGATACGGAGGTGCCCACCTTTGAAGAGGAAATATTTTCGGGTGCCGGCTTGCCCGAAATAGTTTCGATATCTCCAGAGGAGGATGAGCCTATCATTACGACTATGTCTCCTTTGAGTACGCCAGCCACTTCGACCGTTGTTGGCGCTTCTTCTTTTGTCGTGCCATCTGCTGTTGAGGCGACGACTGTGGCAACATCGTCTGCAATCATTCCTGGAAGGAGATTCTCCGATATTGCCGTCACTTCCGGCGTCCAATCTGGTTTTGCCAGGCTGATTGAGCAATATACTAGTATTTTCTATACCACTTTGGAAACGCTGATATCCATGGTGCTGGAGAAGAATCTAGGTTTTGAGGCTCTGAAGAGGTCCTCCCAGTTTGTGATAGCGTCGATCAGAGTTTTCAACGACGCTGGGAGAGCTGATACCTTGGAGCAAATAGTTAATGGTTTAGAGCAACCCATTAACGATTATTTGCAGCTATCTCGAGGCAACTTTGAAGACTTGGTCCAGGCTGAATATGACTCTTTGACTGTGAGGCTTGTTGGGGAGATAGAAACTCTGAACAAGTCCATCGAGGCTCAGCAGAAAGAGATGAATAAAGAGCATATCATCTTGGATTATGTCATTCCCCAGCAGACTCAGTGCGAGACCGAATATGAGGAAGAGGAAGCGAGGGTCCGCAAATTGAAAGATGAACTTGCTCAGGCAGAGGAGAGGGTTCTCGCTTTATCGGCAACTCGAGATGCATTGAATGACCGAAGGGAAGCGGTCCAACAGAACCTGGCACGTGCGGGTGTGATCCACGCAGATTTTGTACATATTCGGTCCGAGCTCTCTGTTTTGAACAAAAAGGAGGCAAGGTTGGAGCGGGCTCGCGCTACAGTTTTGAACTCTAGGAACGAGAGAATGGCCTCTCTGGCACAGCAGATCCGCGATTTTACTGCTCCTCCCTAATGATGTACTTTCTTGTTTCTCCTGTATTTTCTCGAAGATAATAAAGACACATTTTTTAACTTTATAGGCCCATTTTTTTAGAATATGATAGGCTAGGGTGAAAGTGATATCAGAGGTATCATTAACATGACATTCTTTCGTTAAGGTTTTGCTAAATATAAAACTATTCAGGGATAACATGAATATAATCCAACTAAATTTGTATACTAAACACTATCAGAGGTATCATTAACATGATAGGTTTACAAATTAGTTAAGGATATCTATTCAGAGTTCATACAGACCTGATAGAATATGATCCAGCTAACCTTTGTGCATGATATCGTCAGAATAAGATCTTCGTCATACTCCGTTAAACGAAGGAGATCAAGTATGGTACTTCTTCGGAAATTTATAGTTGATAGTAGCCATTGCCAAATTTCCATTAGGCTTGGCTAATCTGTAAGTCTCGTTTGCAATCATATTAGGACCCTCCCATTTCTTTATGACTGTTTGTACAAATTTCGGATATTGTACTAGAGGTAATATGGACGTAGTACGATACCGTATTTGTTGAGGACTTCCTACTGGGAGATTTTTAGTGGACCTATTACTTTTTGTGCACGAGAGTACAAGTAATAGATTTTTGACAAATCCTGACAGAGGTAATATAAATGTGATAATCTACGACTCTGTAGGGATGAATAGAGACTGGCTCTTTCTTCGCTAGAAAAATGAGGATAGTTTAGAGGTGATATGGATATGAACTTTTCGTTTTTTCCATTACGGGCATTCCATAGGGGAATTTTTTGTGGACCTATTACTTTTTGCGCACGAGAGTGCAAGTAATAAGTTCATGACAAGCCCTGCCAGAGGTAATATGGACATGGCAGTTTTTTGTGGACTCAATACCACTGGTGTACTTAGAGTTAAATACAGATGTTAAGTTGAGATGACAACCAATATCAGAGGTAATATGGACATGATAATCGATGGCCGAAAAACTCGAAAAGTTTGTTCAGAGGTAATATGAACATAACAAACTCAACTGTGACTCCATTGGGGATGGAGGTACATATATGCTCAGAGGTAATATGGACATGGCAGTTTTTTGGGGACTCAACACCACTGGCGTACTTAGAGTTAAGTACGGATGTTAAGTTGAGATGACAACTAATATCAGAAGTAATATGGACATGATAATCGATAGCCGAAAAACTCAGAAAGTTTGTTCAGAGGTAATATGAACATAACAAACTCAGCTGTGACTCCATTGGGGATGGAGGTACATATCTGCTCAGAGGTAATATGGACATGGCAGTTTTTGTGGACTCAACACCACTGGTGTACTTAGAGTTAAGTACGGGTGTTAAGTTGAGATGACAACCGATATCAGAGGTAATATGGATATGATAATCGATACTCAGACCAGGATGGTTTGTTCAGAGGTAATATGAACATAACAAACTCAGTTGGGGAGATAACGAAATGTTTGGACAATAGTTCAGAGGTAATATGAACATGACCTCATGTCCGAAAAATTTATTGTAGAGAGATTTTCTTGAGTGGGGATAGACCTGAAGAATCCACTGGGGAAACTTTAGGGATTCATTATCCGGTATTTTCTTGAGGGAGCAAATTATCACGTTAAAGTGAAATCAATTTGCAATGATCGTTCCCTCGTTTACAGATGCAAAGTGATGACTTTGGCGTCGATCAACTCCCGAATTCTCCTTTTTAGTACATAGCAGGCCCTTGTAGGGTAATGAATATACCGATGGAAGAGACAATAATTTGGGTCATCGACTTTGCCAGCCCTCTCAGGGTATCTGATGTTGGGTAGCTAAAGTTTGGGTTCCTTCATCAACATATTGAAGATTTTAATGATATCATCTTCATTGAAGGAGAAAGTCCCTTTCGGCTTTCGGGCTCCTGATGCCTGAGTTTTTCGATCTTCCAGAAAGATCGCCATCATTGCATCATCTTCGGACTCAGAGAGAATTCTACCCCCTGCTCTGGATACTACCCTGTTTTGTCGAGGGAAACTACCCCCAGACTTGTCATGGCATTTGTCCACATAAGTTAATTTAGAAGGACTTGCCTCTGGTATTACAGGATCAGACTTTCGAGGTTTTGAGTTTGCAGGAGATGTAGTATACCCCAACCCAAAACGAGTTTGTTGACAGTAAGGATTACCATGCAATGGTGTTCGTCTGCCTTTTCCATAGTTGAGGCCTTGTTTCAACTTCAAATCATAACCCATACTTTGTATAATCTTCAAAGCTTGTGGGCTATACATGTGGATTTGCATTTTGCTACCCTCAGACTCGCGAAATTCTTCTTGTACAATCGGATTGCTCCGCATGTGACCGAAGACTATTGGATGCTGGTCGTCGTGAGTTGGAGGAACAATAAAGGCCACATTTTTATGAGGTCCATGTGTCAAAATGATATTAGATGTTGATGCATCTTCCCACAGGATCTCCCCAAGCTTGGTAGTCAGGGACACTAAATCTTGATTTTGACCCCTGTCTTTGCGTTTCTGGATCAAGAGTTTACGCAAGTCAACAGAAGAAGAAGGCTTATT
This sequence comes from Iris macrosiphon, assembly GCA_036927795.1. Lineage (NCBI taxonomy): Eukaryota > Viridiplantae > Streptophyta > Magnoliopsida > Asparagales > Iridaceae > Iris > Iris macrosiphon. The sequence goes on along the minus strand of JAYESA010000015.1, from coordinate 109,461,632 downwards.
CTGCCTTTTTACATTAGTGGGAATGCGGATATTGGGAATCCCAATCCTTTCTCTGCCACCTATATACAACAGCTCAGCCATATGAGTAGCACATGATCCATGAGGAGCGTATCTATCCACAGACTGGGTCTTCTTTACGCGGAGGGGCTTCTCCTGGCGTAATTTAGAACTCTGCTCAGGTTGGCGTAAAACTGAGGAAGTCTTCAATAGGCCATCAGCTTCACGCGTAATCTGGAGAGCGGGCAGATTCTTCTGTTGCTGGCGTAAAGGCCGAGATGCTGAGAAGTCTGCCACTTGTTTTCCCTTGCGTAGATTGCAGGGACCATCTGCTTTTCCATGGAGGGCAGATACAATTTTACGCGTAGAGCGCGTTTGGAATTTCTGATTTGGCGCTGAGACATTATCAGAAATTTTGTCTACCACGTCACAGACGGGAGACTGAATTTTACGCACAGAGCGCGGCGCAGTCTTCTGGACTAGCACTGAGGCATTGTCCGAAGTTTTGTCTGCCACGTCACAGACGGGAGACTAAATTTTACGCACAGAGCGCGGAGTAGACTTCTGGACTAGCGCTGAGGCATTGCCAGAAGTTTTGTCTGCCACGTCATAGACGGGAGACAGGGTTTTACGTGCGAGGCGCGGAGGTTGCGAAGCTACAACCTTGTTGGTCGGAGAAGCCAGAGAGTCGGCAGGAATGGTAGGGGATGTCCGGGGCATCCACACCTTATGCAGTTTCCTGTTGTCTTGGACCGAGAGAGAGTGAGAGCTACCCCCTGCTAGAAGCATATCTTCGTAGGCAGATTGGTCGAACTGGACGACCAAGGTCTTCTTCATTGATCCTACTGATACCGCATCGTGTTGAGCAATTGCTTTCTTGTCAGATCAGAAAGACTTACCCAGCAGAGTCGCCATCTTGTGTTTGATAATAAACGGAAGAAATAAAACTAGGTTTATACAAAACACTTTCTTAGGTTTACAAACAAGAAGTACTATTAATCCTATACAAGGATGTTAAGTACAAATTTTAATCTGGGTAAATATTGCTATAGGAGTCTGATCTGCAGTCGATCATTTTGTTCCTTGGACCACACGATGACGAAGAAGTGCTGTAGAAGAAGGAGATGCTTCAAAGATTGCAAGAGGGAGTGGATGCTCGATGCCAAAATCGTCGATCACTACTCTCTGTCTTACTCTGGATTCTTCTATCCAAAAATTGATTTCCGATCTTGGAATTTGCGACCTCCCCCCTTAAACTCTTTGACCTTTGACCTCTGTCGATAGAGGTCTCTATTTATAGAGTTTTTTAGTGACAGTAACCATCCAGTCGACGTAGAAGCCGGAGAGTGGAGAGTATGGCCCTTTTTACGCGGCGATTATAATAACTGCCACCCACGTATAGATGATCTTCTGAATAAGCGTGTGACGCGTATCCCATGATAAGAAAATGCGAATAACTGCTGTGAAGACCACGGCATGCAAGCCACGTAAGTAACTGCCCCTTGCGTAGAAAAGGTTGGCGTAGAAGCCAAATATTTGTCAGGTTGGCATAAAAGCTAAATGGTCGTTGAATTGGCGTAGAAGCAAAGTAGGCGTAGAAGCCTTGTAGGCGTAGAAACCTTGTAGGCGTAGAAGCCTGATGCTGCATGGAGAGGTGATGATGTGGACGTATTAGCCGTAATTATGGCTTGCCCAGTCTTTGGAGATATAACCAAATCTCGTGCATTAAATACGGAGATCTGCCACCATTCTGTGCATTAAATACAGGGACGTGACCCCGTTCTGTGCATTAAATGTAGAGGCGCACCTCGAACTCTGTACGAAGAGCAGCTTTTGATGTGGCAGTCTGTTTGTCTTCTGTGGAGCGTAAAAGCTTGCATCTGCCTGTGTAGAACTAGGCAGCGTATTCCCTTGTATGCGTAAAAGCATATTTGTATCAAAAAAACGTCCCTAGACTACAGTTTTGGTCTCTGTGCTGAACCATCATTACAGCCGTCGTCTGGGTAGCGGTGCAGTACTCGTTGTCATGAGTCAGGTTCATTCGAGGAATACGAAGCATTCCTCGTACTATTCTAATGCTGCATTGAAAGCAGATAAGTTTTACGCCATAAATGTGAGATAGCAACTTTTTTACTGCATTACGTGGGCTGCTCTGGAGCTATATTTTACGCTGTGCTAGCGATGAAGCCCTGTTTATACGCCGATGGCTCTGAAGACATATTTTACGCCACGCAGTTCTGAGATACTGCGTATAGATCTGTAGCATATTTTTCATGCTTCTACACTAACATCTTTCGCTCACCTATATCACCCTATGCCAATTATGATCTACAATTTTTCTCAAATAATGTTTCGAAGGGTGCCATCTGAATACTTTCTTGATAACTGTTATTGTATGAGAACTCAACAAGATGAAGGAGATCTTCCTAAGACCCTCCAAAATCTAAAGTACAAGCTCATAGCATATCTTCCAAGGTCTGGATGGTTCTCTTTAATTGCCCATCTTCTTATGGATGGTAAGCGGTTCTGAATCTCAACATGGGGCCCAAACTCTAGTGCAAAACTCTTCCTAAAATATGAAGTAAACCTATTATATCGATCGGGTACAATACTCACTGGGATATCGTGCTCTCTTACTATCTTTCGCATGTACATCTCAGCTAACTACTCTTTGGATTGTCCTACTAGAAAAGGAAGAAAGTAAGCTACTTTTGTGAGATAATTTACTATTACCCAAACTGCATCACGACTAATTGGGGATTTAGGCAAACTAGTCACAAAGTCCATCATGATATGTTCCTATTTCCATATCGGAATAGGAAGCAAATATAATAATCCTGTCGGTCTTTTCTGGTCGGCCTTCACTTGCTGACATACCAAACACCGAGAAACCAATCGTGTTATCTCTATCTTTATCCCGTTCCACCAGAAATGTTGCTTGATGTCTTGATACATCTTGGTAGCTCCTGGATGAATTGAATAATGGAAACTGTGCGCCTCGATCATTACTTCTTGCCGGATATCTCCACTTGGTACTTAGAGATGATTTTCAAACCTAAGAGTTCCATCTTTATGAATCATCAACTCTTTCCTGAGACCAGACTCACATTTTGCTTGTAGCTTCTGAACTTTCGGATCCTCTGCCTGAGCCGCCTTAGTCCTCTCTATAATGGTAGAATATAACTGTAAACTAGCCAATACTCCTACGTCTTGCGAAAGTACTATCTCGATCCCCATTTCTCGAATGTCATAGTAGTATGCACCGGTCCCTCATAAGGCCACCGTGCTAAGATCGCATAGAACACATAGTATAATATAATAGTCGAATATTGTCATCCACTAATAAGGATTTAAACAATATCCAGGGGGCCAGCCTTCACTCCTCATATAATGATTGAGGGTGGCTAGTTAAGCACGATTTCAAAATTTTATTCCTTCCAATGTTCTACATGTTTTAGTTTCCTAATTAACCCTACAGTTACCTGGAGTCACATGACGTGGTCATATGTTACACCCCTTATATGTCGTACCATAGTACGGACATGCTAGATACAAATCTAATTTGTCACTTTTTACTTCAATTTGTATTCGCCCCAGCGTGATACAATAGACAAATAAATCCTAACCACGCTTAGTTATTGACTAACTATCATGTCCATGCTAGAGAAATTATTACATCACATGTCTCTTAGCACGTAGGCACACCTCAGTGTGAAACATGTAACATAATTACGTAGAAACACTTAGCATATAGGAACATATAGAACGTAGTAAGTGTATCAACACAGATACCAATAGTCGAGTCAAGTTACCAATCATTGGTAAATCATATGAGTTTTAGAACATAGTCAAGTCTAACACAAGGTCACATAGCTCACATACATTAGCAAGCATTAAAATCATACATGGGGTCACAAAGATTCTATTAAGCAATAAAACCAAGTAAATCAATAAAACGTGCACATTGGCTTCATGAGGGTCAGGGACTCATAGGAAGTCGGTTGCATATGGGTCAGTTCGTATTATCGTATGGTTTGCATTGGTTGCATGGGTCAGTCCGTACGGTATCAGGCTGCATGGGTCACATGAGTCGAGCCGCATGAGCTCAAGCCGCATTGGTCGTATGGGCGGGCCACATGGGCTCAGGCCGCTTGGGTCACATGAGTTGGGCCGCATGAGCTCAGGCTGCATGGGTCACATGGGTAGGGACGCATGGGTTACATGAGTCGGGCCGCATGAGCTCAGGCCACATATGTCGCATGGGTCAGGCCGTATGAGCTCAGGCCGTATGGGTCACATGAGTCAGGCTGCATGAGCTCAGGCCGCATGGGTCGCATGAGCCATGTCGCATGGGTCGTACCGCATAGAAAGTTTGCCTCCCCAAACAGCAAGTTCAGCTATAGCAGAAAGCTCCAAAACCTGAAAGAATATTTTCTTCATAAAAACTTTATTTTAAGTCCAAATTAAGTGAACCAAAAGTCATAATGCCTGAAATAGAATGCTCAATCATTCATAAAAACTGGTTTTCTAAAATACCATATTTTAATAGATCAAACAAAGAAAAACTTTTGGAACCCATAAAAATCTTAAACTTCAAATATAGATATACTCAAATCTACCCGTTAAAACTAAAAACTACAAGTACTAAAAGTGTTTAGAATCGTAATATGCACATATTAGACTAATAAAATTTAAGGAAAATGCAAGAATAAAAAATTAAGAGATTTTTCCATGTAGTGCAAGATGTACTTGCCTAAATGAAGGAAGGAAAAAAAAAGAGAGAATGAGGGAAGAGAGAGAAAAAGTTAACTTATATAGCTAGGGTTTGAGATTTAGACCATGGGTTCAACTCTTGACCAAACTAACCCAATAATTAAACCATGAGTCTAATTAAACCAAAGAATGGATCTATTCTCCATGACATAAAACCTAATTACTATATAAGCAACAAATAATATAAGCAGGAAAATTAATATGTTCCAAATATGTATATCGGGACCGGGGAGTGACACCATGAGTTTAGATGTTCTGCTGGATCTTCCGAAGCGATAGAAGAACCTCATCTTTGGGTGTTGAAGATTAGGAGAAGATGCATTGTTGTGTTTTTGTATAAAGGAAGTAATGTATGGAATGAAGTCATTATAATTATGTTCAGTTCAAAAATGTAAGCCAAGTTGGCATGTATCAGTTTGCTATTGAAAACCTTTTAATTGATGCAAATGTTGAATAAAAGAGGTTGTGTTTCTTGTATCTTTGTGTTCATTTAATTTTTGACATTAAAATTTTGCTACTTCTATTGATCAGTCTATTTTTTTATTATCACAGTTGAGGTTACAAAGATGAATTACAAACTGACTCAAGAACAAAATACTTAGAAAAATGAATAAATAGAAACCTAAATATGTTTCTCTCTTTACCATTGCAGTTGTGTCACGACCCGCACCCGGAAATTGGGCATGAGTCGTGGGTACGTCCAGCCTACGCCGCAGCATCGGCGGTAGAACGCTGTCTAGGTCTAAACATAATATATCCTGTCAATAATCTCAACTCCGTACGGAGGACAATGATAATAATCCACAGTTCTATGATATACTCAATCACAAGCTAATAGAAATCATAGCACGATGAGAATAGAAAAGAGTTCTAATAAAAACCAACCACAAAATCCAACTCAAATCCTGGGTCTAAATGACCTCACAAAGTCACAAAATAAAAAGTACATCTCAGTCTCAGTCTAAAACAATAATGCAGAAAAAAGTAGTCTAAGAGCAGCCAGGTACGTTCTCCTCTAGGCTAGGCAACTCCTCTGGGATTTCCGGGGTGAAATCTCCCTCTAATCCTGGGCCATAATGAGTGGGGCAAAGATCCTCCAGGTCCTCTGAAAAATGTTATCCAGTCAGGATTGGAGCGAAGCACAAGCACTAACAGCAGTTTCATTAAATTGACAAAATCTATAAACAGTGTAAGAGATACAAGATGGAAATAAATACTGAAAATGAGAAGTACAGGAGAAAATGAAATAGACAATAGAGCATCTAGCAATGAACAATAAACAGTGAATGCTAGAACAAGTAAATCTGAATAAAGATAAACATCTAACTAAGTGTTTGAAATATTAGTTTATTATGTGATCGGCTTGGGACTAGATCAGGCTGGTTATATATGATTAGCTATGATTCTTGAAGGTCAGGCTAACCATATGGTTAGCTATGATGCATGATAATGGTCAGGCTAATCATATATAACAGCTATGAAGCATGATGATGGTCAGGCCGCACCCGACGTGAGAAGTGGGGTGAGCTATGATGCATGTAAAGGATTTGGATATGATCACATAATCTACTAATAGTTCCCCATCCCCAGCTAGCACGGTGGATTCCAATCATGACTCCTCATGATGGGGATCTAGGGTGCTAACTCGTGTATCCACAGTGTCGGAATCAAGTATGTAATACACTACAATTTATAGAAGTAATCAACAATGAAAACTGTCAGAGAATGTACTCGCCTGTGGTCCTGAGCAAAGTGTGAGGATCGATGTCCAAAGGGGGATCACAATGACCTATTTGTGGAATATAAATGTTAGATACTGAATTAAGGAAATAACAGGTTTAATTAATTAAGTGTGAGGCTTCTAGGTCATATCTAAGGTTTACGGGTCAATACTAGGTTAACTTGGGTTAATACTTGGTTATACCAGGTTTTGCTAGGTCGTACTAAGGTATTCTGGCTATAATAGTAATTACCTAGCCAATACTAGACTATTTAGATAATACCTTACACTACGTGTCATAGAGATATAATATATACTTAGTTCCTTAACCAATACTCAATTAACTCCTTACCTTAATACCTCAAAACCTATACTTAACCCAAACTAATACTTAAATAACTCAGCTCACCTACAATACTCTGATATACTACACCCAGAGACCCTACTGATACTGAGATACTAACCCATCACTTAATGTTTACTAATACACACACACATGTATTCACACTGATCACTCATATACACAACACTCACTCACAGAATTCTCCCTGCTCTCTCTCTTCTCACAGAATCACTCACCAACTCACTCACTGCTAACATCAGGTATCTTCACACACAGTGCAGCATTCCCTCACACACCCAGGTATAATTTCACAGCTGCACACTTAACACACAGGTATACACAGTTCTAGGGTACACACACTCACACACAGTCACACAGGGGTGCACATACTGGATACACTGGCACATTCACACACAGTAGACACAATTGAATTAACACTGAGAATTCAACTCTGCACACAAGTCCTTACTGATCTTAGGGATACACAGGCACTTAAGCTCACTCACACACACACAGGTTCTCACATAGGTTGACACAGCACAGCCATTGAATACACACTCACTGAGACACTACTACCTAACTGATACACAAGTTCTATTTGGTACACACTAACACCTAGACACACTGAGACACACTGACACAGGTATCACTCTAATACCTAGACCATCAAATACACACTGAACTGGGAATTACCTCTCTCAGATTATTTTTAACTGATACACACACATCTACACACCTGCACTACACAATCTAACTGACACTAATTCACTGCACTGCACACACAGACACATAGGTTCACACCTACTCTTAGATAATTCTAGGATACACACTGCCACTCAAATATCTACACACAGGTATTACACACACACACTCACTGAGACTAGCTAGGCTCACACACTCACTGAATACACTGAATACACACACAGGTACATCTAATTCACAGCTACACACAGAAATCTGTTTCCTCACTGCATATAATACCTTACCACACACTGATTTCTTAATCCTATACTGCACTCATTGAACTGTTACAGAGAATTCACAACTACACTCCCTCTCAACTGATGCATAGCCCACCAAATAATCCATCAACACTACCACACACATATGTTACTGACACAGCACAACACCCACAAGCCCCTGACTAAACTCCCTCACTAACTGATACACACCCCAACTGCACTCAGTATCAGGAATCTGCACACTGATACTCATCAATAAACCCTAGCAACTTATACCCACAACAAAACACTGATACACACACACACACGACTACACACGCACAGACATCAGTGAACCTTCCACAGTATCTGATACACTGAGACACTCGAACACTTAATAACCCACACTGTCAGATCTCTGGGACCAGCATATAGCTACTGGCACTCTAACATTCACTGCACTTAACATTCTCACTGCATATATATGCACAAACCTATCTACTTCCCACCACAGTACTGGCATAAACACTCACAAGGATACACACACACACAGAATCTACTACCCGACTGCACAGAAATTCTTCCCAAACACACAGCACAGAACATATCCTGACTGTGCACAGAAACCCCCACTGCACACAACCTATTTATATTATGCAAGTATATCTAGGTATATAGATTTGTACATCAAAAACATGCAGTAATTAGAATACATAGATAGGTGAACCCCTAAGGGGCATTCCATCGAACACAAGATGTGCAGAAAACGAATTTACATAAGAACCCATGAATCCTCAATCAAAACCCTCTGAATCTAGATCTATCCTACACGTAGGAGATGAAATCATGACTACATGGAAACCCCTAGGGTTAGGGTTCACAAAATTGGGGATAAACAACGTATGAACATCAAAAACCCTAGATTCTCCTAGGTCTCCATGTAGAAACCCTAAAATCAAAATCTAAACCAATTGGTGGGCTCCTAATGGCCAAACAATGATGAGAAACAGAATCAAAATGGGAAAAAATCCGGATTTTACCTATAGGGAGATGGTTTCCCTATGAAGTTCTTCTTCCCCAAGTTCCTTGACCCAAGCTCCTTGCTTCATCTTGCTTTGAAGGAGGAAAATGGAATCCTAGGGCTAGATCTCGAAAATTGGGTGGGGAGATGGTTTCTCTTGTGGAGGCTAGGGTTTCCTTTTCTTCTCTACATGAAGAATAGCTTAGAAAGAGGCTTCCTTTTATATTAAAGCAAGTTTAGGGTTTCCATGCCTAGTCTTTTTAGGTTAAACCCCCTGGCCCTCTCATGTAGAACCTAATTAACTCAGGTTTAGGCCTTCTAGGGTTTCACTAGAACTGGTTTACAATTAGGGTTGACTCACTAGGGTCTGTCCTAATGAGTTCTAGGGTTGACCTAAAACTAAACATTACAAATAATAATATAATTAGTTACAAAACTCAGCAATTAATTCAATACATAATTATTTAAAATAGTGAAATTACATAAATGCCCTTGCCTGGAAAAGTGGTAGTGACAAGTTGTTACCATAAGATGGAATAAATATTAAAAGAAACAAGGAAGAGAAGAAAACTTTAAAAAACAAACACCTTGCTGGGGTGATAAAGATCATTATTGCACAAAACAAGATTCACCATCTTTCAGAAAATCTGCTTCTAGGAACTAGCAACTTCAAGAGATTGAACTTCTGAAATGCTATCTTATCACTCACTAAGATGAATTAGACTTATGGACTGGACAATACCTTTTTATCTTGTTAGAACAAAAGGTTCTTGTATACACATCCTTATCATCTTTCTCTCATATCTTTTCAATATATTGATGAGAGGCTAACGCTTCATATTTTCCTCATGCCTTGAGCCCAGAGAAAACTATTTCAACATTAAATGTGCATCCCATGCATGATATTTTACAAATTTAATGCTGAAAATGAAGAATTTTGCAACTCCTCATAGCTCGAAGAAGGATAGCTAAGCTGATAGTTTGAAGTACGAAGCATCAACAACCACCCTGAACAAAAAGCTGAGCTAAAAATATGAAGCTTGAAGCATTAGCAGCAGCATATAGCCTGCACGTGCAAAGTCCATGCGGCAATTTTGCAGCCTGTGTAGATCCACAATTATGCTATACTCGTGGCTCCCGCTACTCAGCTGTTTCGCTTCTCCTTCCGCTCCACTATTTATGCATAAATATTCGCATAATGGCACAAATACTCATACAAAAATGAGCACAAATTGCTCTATCTCGTGCCCGATGCTTACCTATGAAGTACAAAGTGCGCCATCAAAGTGCCACATTGCGCCCTTCGCCCGAGTCTAAGTCCGAACCGCTATACCTTTGAAGATTCAAATTTAGCCTTCTTGGAAAATATCCCACATGTTATCCATATGTGCCACCACACCCTATGTGCATATTCTAATTCAAAGCATAACTATATATTGAGATACACACTTGGAAGTATTTTTAATATGGGACTAAACTTCCTAGTGCTATGATAAAAATCTCCAACGATCCCCCATATATCTCAATATATAGGTTGGGTGCTCCCTACAATGACTGTGCATTATGCATTAGGATAGTTGTCGCTTACGACTTGAATATTCCCTCATGGGTCAGACAACAGTATAATATAGATCGTCTATACCTTGAATTTAATACAATAGTTGTTATACTTTCCACTCACACAATGGCATCAACTGTGCATCTAGTCACACATTAAATTCCTTGTGCTGACCTGGTATCAGTATATGTATCTTGGGTGTCTACAAGTTTTCTATCAAGAGACAGGCTACATCTTGGTTCATACACTTATGTGTGTTCTTTTTTAAGAGTTATTCAGCATAAAGCCTTGCTTTTCCTTGTAGTACTATGCCGCTATGACACGGCCCAAAGCCGAGGTCCACAAGTATACCACTGTAGTATAAGGTCCCAGTCTCTTTGTACTGTTGTACTACTACTATTTATATTTCAGTATTAGGCTTCCTGTATCTATGCGGTGCTACGCTGTTATGACATGGCTCAAAGCCGATGTCCAACCTCATGTGGTGTCATGCCATTGTAGCATTGGGTACTCACCCCCTTTGAAGTGCTGAGCTACAGTTCTTCCTGTAGAGCACGTCGGACATTCCAAATATCCAAGAACTCACTAAGGCTTAAAGCTATCCTTCCATAGGGCTTGCTCTATAACAAGAGCATAGAGTAGACCACAGAGATTCCAGGATCCAATTCTAATAGTGTTCCCAATGACTTACCTCTATACCTGATATTTTTCAGTAAATGGCCCTTCCTTGAACCAAAAGTAAGATGCTTAGTAGATTTCTCTTTGAATTATTAGCATCAAACTTTTTGGTACAATTACAAAGCCATAATATCAGAATTCCTTTAATCCTAAATATTTTGTTATGTCCTCGACCAGTTAACATTTGATGACTTTTGTAAATGAATCTACTAGATTTTCCTAACTTTGAACATCAATTACTGCAATGATGCCAACTTTAATATGATCATTCAGTTTTATGATGCAGTTGCAAAGTTCTCTTCTTTTTGTTAAAAAAAGATCATACTTGAACTCCCGAATCCATTCCTCTTTATTTGTTGCAGCTACTAAAGCATAGAACTCAGCCTCCAAAGATGAGTAAGATAACATTATTTGCTTCTTCGACTTCCACGAAATAGTAATTGCACCCATTGAGAAGACATATCCTCCTGTGGATCTTTTACTCTCTTCTTCTGAGCACTAGCTTGTATCAATGAACCCTTCCACCATTGCTGGATAGCCGTTGTAGTACAATGCAAACCTCAAAGTCTTCTTGAGATATCTCATGACTCTCTTCACATCTTTCAAGTGTTCTACTCCTGGATTTCTCGTTAACAGAGTCAGCATCCCCACTGCAAAGGCAATTTTAGGCCTAGTGGCACTCATAACATATATCAAGCTTTCGATCATGCTAGAGTACTATATTTCTCTGATGATTTATGCTGGATTTGGCTTTAGCTTCTTTTCACACCTATAATGAGTGTCAATCTCTGAAAGATTCTGATATCCATAGTGTGTGAGCATCTTCTCTATGTTGTAAGCTTGTGACAGAGCAATCCCTTCTTCTGTCTTGATGATGCTTATCCCTATGATAACATCAGCATCTCCCATGTCTTTTACACTAAACTTTGACGAGAGAAACTTCTTCATTTTTGTGACACATTGTAAATTCATACCCAGGATTAACATATCATCCACATAAAGACAACTATTATAGAAGCATAAAAAATCTTTTAAGCCTATAACTTATGCTAGAGGAAGAACAACCCCACGAGGTCCCCGCAGAAAAGCCCAAGACCAAGAGACTTCAGCGGATGACCCAATCCATCAGTACCTGCAGAAGAAAGAATCCATATCATCCCCGTGACTCTGGCAAACACTCTCTAGCGAAAGAAAGGGGGAACTCAGCACGTCACATCCATGTGTCCAGCCACATGCTGCAGGCGGCATATTATTTCAAGCCTATAAAGTGATGTTTTGGACATGTCAGCCACGTAAGCCATAAATGCTGAGGATTTCTCTCCAACACAACTCAATTCTACGGATCTCCACCCGCAAAATGAAGCCCATCAGCTCCTGCATTTCCCAACATAACATCTAAAGCAGACTCCTATATCTATGACTCCTAAGATGCTACGTCTTCTTGTAAACTCCCTCGACCAGATTTCAATATTTAATAATAAATTAGAATTTATCACAGATTTTTTTCTTTTATTTATTTTGCTTACATATCCTATTTATGCACCTGTCAATCACCTAAATATTTGGAGCATTACCTTGACTGTTATCCCCGAACAAAGTTTACATACCTCTCCTAGACATGCTAGTCTATTTTTCTAAACTTTGTGCAACTCCCAGATACTCTATTTTGTACCTCGTTTAGTCGCACAAATATCATTACAAACGTCCGTATTTATTATTAATTAAATCCTAGACCTGTACCCATCTCTGTTCCAATAGAGATTTGAGGACCAACATGCACCTGTTTTGCCCAAACAAAAATATGTTATTATTCTACACTGAGTATAATACATTTAGTATATTTACACCGTACTAAAATTATGGCCCTACACACTTCTAGAAAATTAGAAAACACCATGCGCATTAATTATTAATTAATTAATACGGTGACCCGCATCACCCAAAACCAGGCCCAACCCCTGCCCAGGCTCACCCCCACCGCCTCAGGGCCCTCCCACAACATTTCCCCTCAGTTCTGTACATTTTAGCATTTTCAGAAATATGGTATTTTTCCCAGACAATTGCATAATTGCACAATTTCCCAATTAATAGGGCCTTTGTGCAATTTATAAAATTACAGGGTTTATTCTATAAATTTCCAGTATGAGGTGTCAAACCCCCATTGGAGGGTAAACCTACACCGTCCATTTGGAAGTGGGCGCCACCCCAAAATATCTACAAAAATATCTAGTAAAATATCTAGATATTAAATTACAAATTTACCTAATTACCCCCACCCCAAAACCTAATTTCTATAAAAATCCCTAACCCTAACCCTAGCCGTCAGCCACCACCCCCTCCCTGTTCTCCACCTCCCTCTCCCCGACCGCCGGAGCATCTCCACCGCCACCCCCCTTCTCCTCCGGCCCCCGACATCTTCACCGCCAACCACCATCTCCGCCTCTTCTCCCCTCAAGCTCGACCTCCTCCCCGAGCTCCGGCCGCTGCTGCCGTGCCACCCCCGCTACCATCCACAAGAGCCACCACCACCGTCATCACCCCCGCCACCGCCACTCTCCGAGCAGCCTCGCCACCGCACCCGACCTCCCCAGGACCCCTCCGCCCGAACCCGACCTCCACAGCAGCCCTCCCCTCTTCTTCTTCCCCGACTACTTCTTCTTTCCTGTTTCCTCCTCCACTTCCCTCCTCCCTCCACCACCGGTCCGCCATCACCGCCACCTGGCCAACATCGAACACCACCACCACCATCATCATCGCCACCGACTCTCCACTTTCCCCTCCGCCAGAGTCGACTTCCCCTTTCTCCTCGATTCCACCCCCGCTGCCATCCACAAGAGCCACTGCCACCGTCATCACCCCCGCCACCGCCACTCCCCGAGCAGCCTCACAACCGCACCCGACCTCCCCAGGACCCCTCCGCCCGAGCCCGACCGCCACAGCAGCCCTTCCCTCTTCTTCTTCCACGACTACTTCTTCTTCCCTGTTTTCTCCTCCACTTTCCTCCTCCCTCCACCACCGGACCGCCATCACCGCCACCTGGGCAACATCGAACACCACCACCACCATCATCATCGCCACCGACTCTCCACTTTTCCCTCCGCCAGAGTCGACTTCCCCTTTCTCCTCGACGCCACCCCCGACTCCGGCTGCCACCACCACCCTATACACCACAACGGCCATCATCTCCACCATCCACCACCAGCAGCAGCCCCAGCCCTCGACGCAGCGGCCATGACCCAGCCACCGACCTCGGCCAACCCCAACCTCGTCCACCTAGCCGCCTCCGTCGGCGGCGCCCCTTCGACGTAGCCCTGAGCCGCCACGACAAAGCCCCAGCGAGTCTCCGCTGAACTCCGACCGGACACAGCAACCGGACACAGTAGTACCATATCGCAGCGTCGTATCGCTTTACGGACACAGGAAAACCAAGATCTACGGAGCCCTGTTCAGGTAACCCGTTCTCTCTACTCGTTAATCCATTTTTTGTTCCGTCAGTTGTGACACATAGGCAGTGTAACCCTCTCGATGCCCGTGCAACCCGCTCGGTACATCGCGTCCTGTGGCAATCGCGAACCGCGATCCAAAAACAGGAAAAACAATGCCCCGTTTTTACCCAAAACTGAGTACGCCCCGCCAAACAGGATGACTTGGTCGTGCACGATCTTCACCAAAACGTGCGCGCCGTTGATACGAACATACGGGATTTTGCAGAAGTTGATTTGGATGTGCGTGCACACCGGAATCAACGCGTATCCGCCGACAACGCCCCGTATCCACCTGTTCTGGAATACGCTGTAACTTTGTGTACACACGTTGGATCAAAACAAAACTTACGCCATCAGACTCGTAGTAATACGCTGGTCCTGTGACCCAAGTTTGGTTCTATTCTGAGAACGTTGACAAAATCCCGTACCGTGGGCCCCACGGCTCCACTTGACGGGCAATTTTATGACCGGCCCATCGGAATCCAATTCTGGAAGTTCTGTTGGGTTCGTATCATCGTTCTGGACTTGTTGACACTAAGTTTGACGAATTTGGAGACCATTGGTTCTACACATTTTTCGGTGCAAAGCAGCCCACATGTGGATCCCGCTTTGACCAGAAAATATGATTTTTGCCCTTATCTCTAAATTAGACTTAAGGATAGGCGTTTCTAGCTATTTGATATTTTCTGAGACTGTTGGTGATATTTATTTCAGCTTTTAGAGGAGTACCTACAGGATCCACTGATACAGGGACAGTTGTTGGTATTCACACCCCAGGCAAGTATACCTTGCCTTGTTGTACTGTTTAAATTCAGTTATTTTAGTTACATGTTATTTATTTTAATATGATAGAAATGTGCGCGTCCGAGCAGACTCGGGTGCAGTCAACGAAGGCGTTGATGTTAGGACTTGTGTTTGACCTAGTATCTAGTAGACCCACCTAAAGTTATGGAGTTATTGGTATGACTCCCCAGGCCTTGACATGTATCATTATACGTTACAGAGTGAGTTCATGTATGGACACGTGTCTCATGCGTGACTGGCCATCAGTGTGAGCAACGCATGTAATGGTATTTAGCTCAGTTGATTATTTTTATAGAGACTTGCATCATAGTACAAGATGTCCACGTCGTGTTCACGACCTATATATCTATATTGGGCGGGAAAGATAACTAGTAGCCGTATGGGACACCCCCTCCTTGATGTTATACCTTCATTACCATGCTCCTCGGAGATGGATGATTGCAGAGTTACCCATGTGTCTGGGGGCATATGACACATATACTAGCCAGTCACGACGATTGGTGAATTAAGTCAGCATATGTCTAGCCTACATTTTCCCATACGTACTACAAGGTCTTCACATTGCATTCACTTAGATGGTTAGAATACCCCCTTTATTTATTCAGTATTTACATTATAGCATGTTTCTATGTATCTTGTTATGTCCCTCTGAGGACCTGGTCCCTTTCCAAGTGTAGATGTTCATGAGTATTCGCAGGAGCGCAGATCCGGACATGTTACGTATATTCCGAGGAGGTCTTCTCTTCGAGCCTCGTGATTGTCAGATATTGTTCTTATATGGTGTGTATCTGGTTCATTTTATATTCTATTTTGGCAGTGGATTTGTTTCCATCCGACTGTCATTCTTTAGATACTTATTATTGAGATCTAGTTACATGGTTATTGGTTATTCATATTTGATTTTTGTGGATGAGATTTAGATTATACCCTGTGACTTGTGATAGTTTTACCACTTATGAATTATTGTTCATTATATATCGTACGCATGTATTATGGTTTCCATATATTGGAGTTGCCATATATACAGGTTGCTGGCATGCTTACGTGTCCTAGTCCTACGTATTTTGGGACTGGGGCGTGACACTTCTTCTTTCAAACGACATCCACGTCTTCTATAATTACACCAAGTTCGTGCATCTAGTAGTTCCACAAAGTCTACATGCTCCAAGACTCTATGAGGTCCACGTCCTCCACGGCTCCTCAACTCTTGTGACCCATGTCAAGTAATTAATAATGTGGAGGTAATTTTTCTTACTTCCCTACATTTGCCACTCTCTCCATCTAGAGCTTCAGTCCAATATGTGCAACCATTCATCAACCGTTGGCCATTATCCATCTCTCACAACCGTAATGCGGGTCATAAATGAACCAACTACAAACTACTTGGAATCTCAAGAGGGAAGCACTTCTTCCTAGGGCCAAGATCCCTATCGGACATATTAGAACGTGGGCTATGCGTTATCCTTTACAGGATACAATCACATCTAAGAAGCTCCCCCACTCAACGGCAAAGACCAAACTATCATCCCTCTATAAATACTCGGTACTTCACATCTTTTCAAACGACGGCCAATGCAACATCAAAATAACAGCCTTGATACCAAGATCTTGTTCGTCCCCATGCTATACTCTCCCACTCCATAGCTATATCCGATCGTCAATGGAGCAAAGGGATCTCTCTGATCTGACCTCCACTGCCACACTTTCTTATAATATCGGGCTTGTCCTCTTATTATTGTACTTATATTCTACTTGTAATTTGGTTTGACGATGAGTTCAATAAAATTTGTTTCCAATCTCTGATCATGTCTCTCGAGCGTAAAAATAAGGTAGTGACCCTGATAGAGAAAATATTTTGTTATAACGAGAAGGTGGTGACATAATTTGTACTATCGATGGGGACTAGCACCAACGCTTTGATCGTGGAGCTCGATCAATAAAACTATAGTCTCCGAAAACCATGCCAAACCACATATAAAGTCTCGTGATAAGAATCTTCCATGCCGAACCAGCGTCGCCCTCAACTGTGCTGATTCTGCCAACCATGGACGCATAATTCACTCCTCCTAAGAGGATATTAGGCATATAGAGGCCCTCGGTATCCACGAACTAGTAAAGCACATTGTGAGTAAACTCAAAGTCGAACCCTACGCTGTCAACGGGTTATGACAGAGCGATGATTCAGAGAAATCCATCAAAGTTATTGCCATAGGAATATCTGCCCGTAAAAAGAAGGCGACATCATCAGTGGTTTTTGATACCAACAGTTGGTAGTATTTGTCCATCATTGACTGGAAAGCGAATCAATTACTCCAATTAAATCAGAAGTATTTTATAAATCTATTATTGGGGATAGGCACTCCCACGTAGATGACCTATCCATCAGAGGTAGTCGATACATTAGGGGTAGACGATCCCACTCCAGTCGATGACCTATCGGAAGTGCCCCTGGGGGTAGCAGTACCACTGGGATATGTGCATCAATAGTGATTCACAAAGAGCACGTCGTATTCATTGCCCAACCAACAAAAGTTTTATGCCAAGCCGATCTAGACCTACGGGAGCATCTCAACAAAAGAAGACAAACCATCACAATTCAGAGGTCCTACGTCCTCACTTGGCCTGTTGCCACCAATTTCTAATTAAGTAGTTCTTTTCCAAACATTGTGCAATGCCCACGCAACTTTTTGCTTCGACAGACTCCAAGCGGTCTCACCTCCGATTCAAAGATGTCGGCCAATATAAACTTTCATTAAGATGTCGTCCTACGCTTCTGTTAACATGGTGGGGCATGAGTCCAGCCATAAGAAACCCAAGAGGTTCGAAGAAACTAGCCAGTTCCCAGCATTTTTCATTCGTCTAGCACTGTCTGATTATGAGCAAAGGGTATCAGTCCATCACGACTCTACCGAAGGCATCTAGCAAGGAACCAGATCGAATATTCATTCTATACAATTTGCTATTACCTCTAGGGGTAGCCTATAAATCGGGTCTGAGTCCAAAGCTAAAAGTGTGGAATCAATCTACGCTTCTTCTGATACCTTACCCTCCGTCAATGAGAGAACTACACCAGCCTATGTGGCTATGCTGGGCAATAACATTGGAGAAGAAACTAGCACCCGTATGTATAACATGGAAGTAAAGATTGAAAAACTACGACTGCTTCTGACAACTTTGCTAACAAAACAAGGTACTGCACCGGCAACACCTCATGTCACGACCCAGTCCCAAAAATACGTAGGACTAGGAGACGTAAGCATGCCAGCCGCATGGATATGGCAACTCTAATATATAGAAACCAAATCCACACGTACGCTATAATATGAATATCAAATCCACAAGTGGTATAACTGTAATACAAGTCACAGGGTAAAATCTAAATCTCATCCACCAAAATCATATAGAAATAAATAAACAGTATCGATGAAACTAGATCTCAATAAGAAGTATCTAGGATGATAGTTGGATGGAAACAAATCCACTACCAACTCGAATAGGAAAGGTAAATATAATATAAGTACAACACAATCAAACCCAATATAAGTATACCAGCTATCGATCACGGCTCGAAGAGAAGACATCCACTAAGCATATACAACCATCCAAATCTGCGCTCCTGCAAATACTCAAGAACAGATACACCTGGCAGCGGACCAGGTCCTCAGAGGGACGTAACAAGATACAGAAAATACGAGCCAACTTGAATACAGTAAACATGCATATAATTTGAAAATAAATAAGTACGCTGTACAAGATAATCTATATGAATGCAAATAAGGACAACTTTTCGACGTATGGGCAAGGGTAGTCTACTCGATCTAAGCCTCACAACTCACACACCCGTCTAGAACATCAGAAATCGACGTACCTCTGGGGTAGCGACCAGCACGACTCTACATAAATCGACATACCTCTGGGGTAGCGACCAGCGCGACACACGCCCGTAGTGTGAACTATATACTACAGTTTACCAGAGTGGTTAAAAGCCCATACACCTAATGATTGTCCTCCCATGATACTAGGTGCCATGTGTGTGTCAACATATCTAATACATAGTAATGACTGGAGAAAAACTACACATGCAAGAACTATACAGAAATGAAATAAATAAAAAGAAATATAAATAGCATGCAAAGTACTGTAAACAATTTGGCAAGGTATCTTGTCTGGGGTCCTGCTGCTGGTATGAATCAGAGTCCAAGTCACAGTCCAAATAGCCTATGTATTACAAATTTATCACGTCAAAAGATAATTTATTTTAATTTATTTAATTTTGGAATAATTACTCTAAAATCCTATTTTAATCTTATTATTCTAATTTTTATGTTAATTCCTAAATTTGTCCAAAGAAACTGAATTTTATCAACTCGAGACTCATGGCACGCAAATCGAGGCGATCTGTTGACCGAAAAGTCAACTGACACAAACTCAATTTTCATAGATGATTTCCTGTAGATTTCAGCGTCAAAAACATGCTGGAATTTATAGCTCATCCGAATTCAAATTCGTTTGAGAATTATGGCACATACAAATTTTGTATTGTGCACCGATGGTTAAATTCTAACCTAGAAGTTCTACAGAATTAACAGTATGTAAATACTTCGAATTAAATTCTGGGAAAAATATATGTCGATGATCTCGACATTAGATTTCCGAAACTTTAAACGGTTCATGATTCTGATTCCGGGTTCTCCCGAAATTATGAAAACATCGAAATACGTCTATTTTCAGACATACTGTCCTCTACGAATTTTCCAGAATTTAATACTAATAATTTAGAAAAACAATTTATATAATCAGAAATCTAACCTCATTATCGTTCTAACATAAAAAACTAGGCCTCGTTTGGAGTCCGGAGCTATGCGCAATGGCTTCTGGAAGATGAAGGAACCCTAGATGACAATTCTCCAAAAATCGGCTGAAGAAAAATCCTAGAAATTAATATCTAAACTATTATATATATATATATATATATATATATATATATATATATATAGAAAGTGCAGCCGCGGCTCACAGCGCGCCATGTGGCAGCCATCCGTGCAGCCCCGCCCAGATCGAACGGTCGCAGTTCGATGCGGCTCGGCTCAGCTGAGTCCAAGTCGAACTCGGTCTCGGCTCGGCTCGAGGTCGGCTCGGCTCGCACCCACTCAGCGGTCACTAACAGGCGGGCCAGGCACTGTTCACTACTGGAGGCTGACAGGTGGGCACCCTGTTTGCTGACTGGGCAGAATTAATTACTTTTTGGGTTTTCTTTTTCAGAAATTAGTTTTTAATTCAGTTTTTCATAATTAACTCAAAATAAATGCTAAAAATAATCAAAAAAATTCCAAAAAATTCTAGAAAATATATTTTATTATTTAGAACCTAAAATAAAATTTTGGGATATTTTTAATTAAGTTTGAATATAAAGTAAATTCTTTAAATTCCTCAAAAATTAGTGTTACTAGTTTTTAATTAACTAAAAATTATAGAAAAATCCCAATAATCTAAAATAGCCTAAAAATAATTCTAAATAAATATTTATATAAGTAAATATACTAAAAAAATTATTTTCTAATTAACTAAGATAATACTCTAAATAAATTCAACATCTATAATAAATATAATAATATAAAATATATATAAATACCTATTTTGGGTGAGGGAGTTTACACCTCAGCTAACCAACCAAGGTAACCAAGAGACCGGTGTAGCATTTGTGGCCCCAGAGCCCACAGATGTGGGGAGCAAGATGATGCATGAGGCTACGATGAAAAGCCTAGAAGTGAAGTTCGAGTCGCTTGTCAACCGAGAGAACCTCTAGAAAGTGGGGGTAGGCCTGTCATATAGAATAGAATGGGATAAAGCAGTTGGCCCCGCCAACTACAAACTTCCGACTTTTGTATAGTACGAAGGTCTGACATCACCAAGTCAACATCATTATCATTTCAAGTTGTAGACCTTGGACACATTGATAAATAATGCTCTCCATGGAATGCTATTTATTGGGACTCTCTGCGGACCAGCATTCGAGTGGTTCCGCAGCCTACCTGCTGCCTCCATCAAGTCATGGGAATGACTTAGAAATAACTTTCCTCTCTCGCTTCTATGAGAAGGAGATTACCTTTAACATGAATTCTTTGATCAATGCTAAACAGAAGGAAGGATACACGCTAAGAAAAAGAAAGGAGAGTCAACAAGGACTTCATCAAACTTTCGCAGACTGGCTCTTAACTGCCATCAAGGTATTCCCGTAGCATGTTTATGGACACATACATGAACAATTTCCTACCACCGATAAAGTTCTGTCTCAGAGTTACCCCATTCAAAAATTGGGTTACTCTTATCGACAAAGCTAAGACTGCGGAGGAATATGCGTCAATCTTCTACCAATTGGGTTTCCAAAGGATCAATCCTAACAGAAGTAGACAGTTTTAGCAAAACTGCAATAGTGTCAATGATGTCATAGTGGTGGATATTTCTTTGGGAGATTCATAAAGATAGCCACAGTCACTATCATGTCCCACTACCGAAAAATAGAGACGGACATGGACAGCTATCCCGTACAAGGTACTATACGTCGTACGATGATCATGACTGTAATTAAAAAGGGGTGTATGCTACAATAAAGTCTCCTAGGATCAATAACTTCTATGTCTCAATCATTCAAACAAGAAATAGTAAGCATAGAGCATATATAATAAGCAATAAGGAATCCTAAACGCTTTTTCAAAATATTTTGGAGACCCGCTATGAAAAAATAAGAAGCTGAAAGAGTAACAAAAGTACATAACAGTGATCAGCTGTAGTCTAACTCGCCCGCGCTTTCCTAAACGCTTTCTCAAACCACCTACTGTCGATCCTCCATGACTGAACGCCAGAGACGGCCGGACCGCTGACCCTGAGCCGCCTGGATCCCATCGACCGAGAGCACCACTACTAGAAAAGCGGTCTTAGCGACGTATTTTAGCGACGTCAAAAGAAACGTCGCTAATAATATATAAATTAGCGACTCCTTATTAAAACGTCGCTAGACGTCGCTAAATGGCGACATTTAGCGACGTTTAGCGACTTTTATTAAGATTTTAAAAGATAAGTCGCTATAAGTTCAGTTTAGGTCGCTAAACGTCGCTAATATGTCTAATTTAGCGACGTTTAGCGACGTATATAGTGACCTTAATATTGAAAATATTTAGCAACGTGTTTAGCGACGCATTGACGTCGCTAAAATTTAAATTAGCGACGTTTTTCTTGGACGTCGCTAAACGTCGCTAAAATTTGGTTAATTAGGGATCGGTTTTATTTTTCCCCATCTGCTGAAATTTTGAAAAGGAAAAAAATTCCCCCCCCCCCGCGCTCCGTCGCCCCGCTCTCCACCGCGACTACTCCGGTAAACCCTACTCTCTCTCTCTCTCTCTCACAGGACACATATGACATTGACACAAACACGACACACACACAGACACTGACACAGACACAGACACGGCACACACACACACTGACACAGACACTGATCAGGACCTAGGGTTAGGGTTAGGGTTAGGTTTGTTGACATGGGGTTAGGGTTAGGGTTAGGGCCGACTGGCCCAAGTCAACGAGAGAGGTAACAGCAGCAGTGAGCACTGCTTACTAGCAGTGAGCAGGGGGAGACTTGAGGCACATCAGCCCAATGTGCAACAGGCAACTTGGGGAGGCACTGCACAGCTGAACATAGTGTGCATTAAGGTTTAGGTGCATTGTAGTTGGTTGTTAGCTTCTGCAGGCAGGTGTGAGGGGGTCCTAATACAGTGTAAACACTGCATCCTTGTGTAGCAACTTACTGAGCCAGTCAGCAACTAGTGCAAGGCAGGATTTGGATGTGTTTGAGATGGGGTTTGAACTTGTATGATTTGAAGGACATGAGGGCAAGTGTCAGATATAACACCAACATCTGAGAGAAGATTGGGTATTCATAGTGATACTATAGTGCACACATGAGTGTGTGGCTCAGGATAAGGGGTAATCAAATATTGAGGAAGAAGGTAAGCAGTAGCAGTGGGTGACTGATTTAAAGAGGTGTATTAGTCAGGTGTTTGAGTGAATATATGTGTTGAAGAGAATAAGTAATAGGTGTGAAGGTTGAGCATTCATATAGGTGTATCCCAGATCTGGGAGTATAGATGGAGTGTTTATATGAGTATAGATGGAGTGTTTATATGAAGTATAGAATTTAGAGTACTTAATAGGTGTTGTTGGTACCAGGTGAGTTTTGATTACAGAATTCTTAAGAGTGTATGTGTGTATCAGTGTGCCAGTTTGGGGGGGTTAGGTTTTTTTACTAAAGGGAGTGCAGTAATATGCCAGTAAATGTGAGTGAGTACAGCCACAATGCATGGGGTTATCCATTTCATAGAGCAATAGCCCGTGTACTTGGGAAACTTTTGATGCAAAAATTGTTCAAGCACCAGGTGCCTTAGTGCAATGCCATGACTGCTTTTCCCATAACGGACACTGACCTAGGAGTGTGGTTGGGGGCAGCTGCAGTTCTATAGTATGACACACTATTTGTAGTGTTGACTGCACACTTATAGTACAGTTCATAGTACTATGAGGTTAGGGGCAGCTGCAGTTTTGATAAATAAAAATATGTATTATATCAGTTATAATTTTTATAGTACGGTTAATTTTGCATGTAATGATTTATATGATACATACTGTCAATTTTGCAGAAGTTTCTAGAAATGGATATGAATTACTATCTGCGTCATCGTTCGTGGATGTACAACCGTTATCCTGATGACATGTGCGGTGTGCGGGATGAATTCATTGAGGGTGTACAGCAGTTCCTGCAGTTCGCAAAGGCGTTTCCTTAATACATAGACGGTACCAAAATTAAGTGTCCGTGTGTGAGATATCGCAACAGGAAATATCATCCTGAAGTGGAAGTTACATATCATTTATACTCGAAGGGCTTTACGCCGAATTACTATCAGTGGACCGCGCACGGAGAACTTGTATCTCTAGCATCAGAGTCGGAGCCCTATGTGGAGCCGTATATGGATGTCCAAGACCACGATGCTTATGACGACGGGTTGGTGAACATGGTTTATGATGCGGCGGGGCCTAGTTTCAATCCTGACAATTATGATGCGGCGGGACCTAGTTTCAATCCGGATAATTATGATGCAGCTGAGGAGGCACCGAATGCCGATGCTGCAAAGTTTATGGAGTTGCTTGAGAATGCAAGGACTCCACTATATCCTGGTTGTGAGGATCATTCACCGTTGGAGGTGGTTACAAGATTATTGAGCATCAAGTCCGATTTTAACATGTCGCAAGAATGCTATAATCGACTGCTCGATTTGATTATAGAGATCTTGCCCGAGGGTGCAAAGTTGCCTAAAGACTTCTATCGATCTAAGAGGATGGTGAGATCGCTTTGGATGGGATACGAGAAAATCGATGCATGTCGCAACGGGTGCATGTTATACTACAAAGACGACAAGGATGAAGATCCGTGCAGATTCTGTGGTGCTGATCGCTACAAGGCCACTGTTAGAGGAAAGTCTGTCGGTGCAAGGAAGCCTACCGATTCGATGTACTACTTGCCTTTGACGCCGCGGTTGCAGCGGTTGTTTATGGTTAAGGAGACTGCAGAAAACATGAGTTGGCACAGGCGAAAACAGATCGAAGGAGTATTGGATCATCCATCCGATGGAGAAGCATGGAAGCACTTTGATCGAGAGTATCCATATTTTGCCGAGGAAGCGCGTAATGTCAGATTGGGGCTCTGCTCTGATGGTTTTACCCCATTCGGACTTTCGGGCTCCCAGTATTCGTGTTGGCCTGTGATCGTCACTCCATACAATCTACCGCCTTGGATGTGCATGAAGACTCCGTATATGTTCCTAACCGTTATTATCCCGGGTCCGAACAATCCGAAGAGGAACATCGATGTGTATTTACAGCCTTTGATAGATGAGTTGAATCAGCTGTGGGAAGTCGGTGCCAACACGTACGATGTTTCTAGAAAGCAGAATTTTCAGATGAGGGCAGCATTTATGTGGACCATCAACGACTTTCCGGCCTATAGAATGTTATCGGAATAGAGCACCCATGGTCGTCTCTTATGTCCGTATTGCATGGACCGTTCTCAGGCTTTCCGTTTGAAACACGGAGGCAAACCGTGCTTCTTCGATTGTCATCGATAATTTTTGTCGAAGGATCATCCGTACCGGAGAAATCGGAATGCTTTTCGTGCGGGAGTTGTGGAGAAGGCCAATCCACCGCCAAGGTGGCCCGGATGCACGATATGGGAAGAGGTAAAAGATTTACCAAGTGCTATCCAAGAGCCTGCTAAGGGGTACAAGTGTGACGGATTTGGTCGCACCCATAACTGGACGAAGAGGAGTATATTCTGGGATCTGCCATATTGGAGCACCAATCTGATCAGACATAACCTTGATGTCATGCATATCGAGAAGAATGTGTTTGATAACATAATTAATACTGTAATGGATATAAAGGGGAAGACGAAAGATAATCCGAAGGCGAGGTTGGACTTAGAAGACATATGTAGACGTCCTGCATTACATTTGATAGAGGAGGGGAATGGAAAGTTAAAGCAACCTAAGTCAGTTTTCTCACTGGATAAAGAGGATAAAGGTAGACTTTGTAGGTGGATTCAGGGTCTAAAGTTTCCATACGGGTACGTGTAAAACTTGAAAAGATGCGTCGACCTCAAGGAGAACAAACTAGTAGGTATGAAGAGCCACGATTGGCACGTATTCATGGAGAGGTTAATTCCGATTGCATTTCGGGAATTCTTACCGCAGGTCGTTTGGGACCCATTGACAGAGCTGAGCATATTCTTCAGAAATCTTTGTTGTACTAAGTTGCTCGTCGATCGTCTAGAAAAGCAAGAGAGGGACATTGCGGTAACACTATGTAAGCTCGAGAAGGTGTTTCCTCCTGGATTCTTCGACTCTATGGAGCATTTACCAATTCATCTTTCCTATGAGGCACGTGTTGGTGGTCCTGTCGGTTATCGGTGGATGTACCCCTTCGAGCGCCATCTGAATCACCTAAAGAGAAAGGTGAAAAATAAGGCACGGGTTGAAGGCTCTATTTGTGAAGCTTATGTTCTCGAGGAGATTACAAACTTTTGCTCGACGTATTTCAAACCGCATATTGCTACTAATAGGACGAAAGCTCCCAGAAACGATGACGCATATCAGGAATCTAATGATGCAATACTCAAAGTATTCAATGCATCCGGAAAGCCCTCGGGAAAAATGAAGAAGAGATATTTGAATGACGATGAGCTAAGGGCTGCTCAATTGTATATATTACTCAATTGCGACGAGGATGAAGTGGAGAAGCTAGAGGGGTAAGTAATTAATACGTCCACGTTTACATCATCTCAATGTAATAGTATAAGATACTATTATGCTACTAATCAGCAGTTGCTTCATTGTTTTTCAGCACATATAATGATGAGTTGAGGTCGGTTAGACCCTACATAACAGACGAAGAAGTAGAACAAGATATGAGATGCTATTTTTCTTCTTGGTTGAGCGCATATGTAAGATGCTTGGTAATTACTTTTTATTTCTGCACTTGCAAAACAAATAACTTACTATCGCTACTTTGGTATTTAGGTCGATCGTCTAATATCACCCGAGACTGAATCTATTAGGACTCTAGCCAAGGGACCAATTACTGCCGTAAAAATATGGCCAAGTTTCTGTGTGAATGGGTTCAGGTTCAAGTCAACAAATGCTTCTATCAGAGACAGCTTTCTGGATCTTGATTCCACGAAAAACAGTGGTTTATGTATCAAATCTACAAACTACAAAGACGTCAATCCGGGCAATGATTTTTTTGGCATCTTACGAGAGATTGTGGAGTTGACATATAATTATGGCCCAGAACCTGCTAATATCGTGCTATTCAGGTGTGAATGGTTCGATCCGATTCAAGATCAAGGTTGGAAAATTGACAAGCATGGCCTTGTGGATATAAACTACAAGCGTAGATATCAAGGCTACGAACCATTTGTCCTATCAAGTCAGGCTCAGCTCTTGTACTTCACAACTTATCCTAGACGGGGGACAGCGAGGTCGGATTGGTGGGCAGTATGCAAGACTAAAGCTAGAAATACCTTTGACATTGACGAAATAGCTTATCAGGAGGACGATCTACCTCTTGTAACAAATATTGTAGATGTGGACTCAACGGAAGTTACTCATTACACGAGTAATAATGTAGAAGATATAGAATTATCCGAAGAGGACGACGAAGTAGATGAAAGTGAAGACGAGGAAGAGGAAGAGCAGGACGAGGAAGGCGAACAAGATAAATTTTCTGAAGATGATTGAAAATATAAAATATTCCATGTAGAATATAACTGTATTTGGACTATAAATATTGTATGTAGAAGTAGATGTTGACATTAACGAATATATGTATTATATTTTGACTGTATAATGCTTTGAGATATGTATCACATTTCGACTGTAGAATGTAGTATATATTTGTGTTTCTCTATATTCATCATATGTTGTTATCAGATATGACAGGACGACGCGGAGGATTCGGCAGGTCCCGAGGTAGACAGAGTGCCACTCCGGTACTGCCTACTGTTGGTTCCGGATCATCGTCGCCCAGTACTCCAGTATATCGATCAGTCACATCTCCGACTGCGACGACGTTGCGTGGCATCACTCCTGGGACGAGTAGTTCCAGGCGTGATAGTACTCCCTCGTCCAGCGTTCCTCCTGCTGACGGAACCATGGAGACAGATGAGCATGTAGAGGAGGTCGTGCCGACGTTGTCCCAGCATCAGCAAGATCCTCCATGCGTACCACCGGAGGAGACGAGGACAGAGATTTGGGCCGACGGTACAAAGTAAGTCAATTAGATGGTTTAGTATATATTTGTGTTTCTCTTTATTCATCGTATATTGACTTTTTCAGTAATCTAAATTATTATTTCTGTATAGATATCATCCATCGTCGGTTCAGAGACGCCTGGGCCAATTTCTGAGGAACAACTACGGTGGCCCTTGGATCAACTACTCTGAGGCTCCGGAGGAGAGGAAGGCATTCTGGTTAGCGCACTTCCAGGTAAAAGTATATTAAATAAATCCTCTAATTTATGCATATTCGTGATGCTAACTTAATGAATTATTTATTGTAGCAAACGTATTTTTATCCTCCGCACCGGGCCTAGTTGATCGAGCGGCTCTTTCCTACCGTTGCCGCCAAGCTTATCCGAGATGCTCTGGATGACCAGAAGGCTCGTGATCATGCTGGAAAACCGATCCAAGGTTGGATCACGCCTGAGCAGTGGACTGTGATGAGGGCTAGATTCGACGATCCGAGCTACATGGAAAGGTCTAAGAAGGCCAAGGCGGCTAGGCAGAATGCTGCCAAGTGGTGTGGTGGCTCGATTCCGATGACGGAACATTTTCGTCGTTTGGTATGTTTTTTCTTTTAAAATATATTATTTTAATATAAGTACCATAAAATGGTACTTGGAAAAAATATTTAAGTTTAGTAATAAAAAATATATTTTTAACAGGTACAGAGGGGTGAGGATGCAAACATGGTGACCGTCTTCTTGGCCACCCATCGCAAGGACGGAAATCTCATTGATGAGAGGGCCTCACAGACCTATGTAAGTATTACTTTACTTTGTGTTTATTTTAATATAACTTAGGCAATTATTGAGTTTCCAAACCTTTTCTAGGCCGAGTATCTTAGGCTTCGTGAGCGGGCGACTGCTAGTGCACCTACACCTGGAGAGGCTGGTGCTTCGTCGCAGCCCGGTCCATCTCCGTCGACGGACGACCTGTGGGTGACTGCAGCTGGTGGTCTCCAGAGGGGTACGTACTACGGTACGGGCTCCTATGGCGCCCTGGTTGCGACGCAGTCATCTAGGGCCTCTCCGACAGCTGTGCATTCCACACACCCCTCGCAGTCGCAGCCCTCGCAGTCGTCGGCCAGAGTCCAGGAGGCCGTCCAGGAGGCCGTTGACCGTGAGATTGCGTCTCTCCGTGACGACATACTGCGAAGTATGGAGGACCAGTCCCGGTCCCAGCCGCAGGCGGACGATCCGATGCTCATCGCACGATTGGATAAGCTCGACCGCAGCATGACGAAGCTACGAGAATTGACAAATGATATTAGAGCCTCCAATGATCGCAACATCATGGAGCTGCAGGCGTCACAGCTATCGATGGGCGAGAAGTTGACGAGGATGCATGCGTCACAGCTATCGATGGGCGAGAACCAGACGAGAATGCAGGATTCAATGGGTGATAGCAGTACGAGACTGTTATCTACCCTGGATTCTTACAACCAGCGACTCGCAGACTTGGAGCGGGCACGGCCTCCACCGACGTCACTGCCTTCTCCATCGACATCGGTGTCGATTCCACGGGACGAGTATGAGGAGTTGTTATCCTTCAAGCGCACCGCTGGTCAGCCTCCTGCAGATCCGTAGTAGTATAGTTATTTTTATTATTATTTATGAATTATTGATACTTCAACAATAGACATGATGTATGATGCTTCTTGTGGTCTTTAATTTTTTAGTTAATTTAATTGGATTATATAGTTATCCACATTTAATTGGATTGATACTTCTTGTGATCTTTAATTTAATTGGATTATATAGTTAACTAGATTGAATCATGTTGGTGTGTATGATGAAGATGATATAAAACTGCAGGGAATCACCAATGTTTGCTTCTGCACATTATTTTTTTTTATTTTTTTAAAAAATTAGCGACGTTATTAGCGACGTTTAGCGACGTTAATTTACGTCGCTAATTACGTCGCTACTTAGCGACGCTGCAAAACGTCGCTAAGGACGTCGCTAATGACGTCGCTAAAGACGTCGCTAAACGTCGCCAATTGCTGACATGGCAGTATAGGCAGGTCATTAAAGACGTCGGTGTAACATCGCGATAGATGTCGCTAATCAGCGACGTTTATCGACTTTTCTAAACGTCGCTTTTTAGTGACTTGGCGTCGCAAAACGTCGCTAAATTTAGCGACACATTAAAGTCGCTAAAAAATGTCGGCATAGCGACGTTTAGCGACGTTTTTTGTTTTAGCGACTTGGTGTTTTCCGACTGCTTTAAAACGTCGTTAATTACGTTGCTAAACCTAATTAGCGACGATTTTTGGTTATTTAGCGACGTTTTTAGACGTCGCTAATTTGACTTTTTCTGGTAGTGCACGCTGCCCCGCTTGAGCGCTGAACCGAGCCCCGACTGCACGGAGCCGCGTCGAACTCGCCCGCGCTGAACCGAGCCCGACTGCAAAGAGCCGCGCGACTTGCCCACCCCGACTGCATGCCGCTGTCGACGACCACTGTGCTCGACCGAAGACCGCTGCCCGACGCTGCTCGACCGGCCACTACTCGCCTGCACGATCCGAAGATCGCTGACCTCGCTGATTCCGACCGGAGCAGCTTCCGACTCGACGATGCCGCGACACGCACGTCTCATTCCCGTGCCCAGGTTCGAGTCCCCTCTCGTGTACGCGTACATACACACGCGTATTCCTCCTTGTATGTATGCGTATAATTAGCTATGATAGTATACACGTATCGTATAATGGTAGATTGGTGTGTTGTATGTACATATTATATATCTATATGAATATAAACCTAATTAGTATATATGTATGGTACATGTATTAGTATAGGGTTAAATATATTTTTGGCATCTATATATGGTATCTCTCAATTAGTATAAATATATATATATACGTATTATATACATCTCCCTAGTATACGTTTAATATATATAAAGTATTAATTCTATTTAAAGTATATATATACATATGTCTATTATTTTGTAACCAATGGATATTATGTACTATGTATTATATATACTAGATGACTTGAATGTAACCACGGATACCACGTAATTACATTGACCTGTGACCCTGTAGCGTGATAACAGACTGCCATATGTACACTGACGTACTAGCGAGACCATACTATTGACTGTCTGTGATGCACAACTACTACAGACGTGACCCCCTAGCGTAAGCTGTGAGATCATGGTATTTGATTGTGTATTAGTGTAATATCTGATGCAGTATTGTGTTTATGATATATCTATAGGACTGTTGGATCACTCAGACGGTACCTTAGAACCCGGATATTGGTATTGCCAGCTAAGGACCACAGGCGAGTACATTCTCTGACAGTTTCCATTATGTTGATTATCTTTATAATTCTTGTTGTATAGCGTACATGACTCTGACACTGTTGTTTACACGAGTTAGCATCATTGAGAACTGTCACGAGAAGTCGTGATTGGAATCCATCGTGCTAGCTGGGGGAACGGGGAAATATTAGTAGCTTATGT
This sequence comes from Iris macrosiphon, assembly GCA_036927795.1. Classification (NCBI taxonomy): domain Eukaryota; kingdom Viridiplantae; phylum Streptophyta; class Magnoliopsida; order Asparagales; family Iridaceae; genus Iris; species Iris macrosiphon. Next base: position 109,429,961 of record JAYESA010000015.1, on the reverse strand, counting down.
GATCATATCCAACCTTACATGCAGTATTAGCTCACCCACATCTCATGTCGGTGCAGCCTTACCCTTACATGCCTCATCGCTGTTACATCTGGTTAGCCTGACTTGTTGGGGATGATCGCTAATCAATGTAATGAGTCATAAAATCCCAAGTCGATCACATGATATACTAATGTTTCACACAATTAGTTAGATGATCTTGACATTCATCTCTAGTACATTGATCTAGCATCTCTACATGATCTAGTTATTGTTCTCGTACACACTTATATACCAGTTCATTGTTCTTGCGTGTACTTGTAGTTCTATTCATCGCTAGATGTATATTGATGATGATGTTCCAGTATTTCTTTATTCCAGCATTTCCTTTATTCCAGTATTTCTTATTTCCAGTATTTTATATCTATCTCGTATTTCTTTACACTGTATTATAGTTTTTGTCAATATATGTGGAACCGCTGTTAGAGGTGTATTTTCGTTCCAATCCTGACTAGGTATTTTTTCCAGAGAATCTTGAGGATTTCTGTACCACGCACTACGGACCAGGTATAGATGCAGACTATGTACCAGAGATCCTAGGGGAGACCATGCTTCTAGATGAAGCATTGCCTACAGCTATCTAGATAGTATTTATTTATGCTTGAGACTTATGGAGGTTGTTTCAGTTTATGTTTAGACTTATGTTAAGTTTAATTGGAGACTTGTGTTGGACAGCTAGACTGTGAGTTATCTTTATGTTTGAGATATGGTGTTAACTATGTCATTTCCTTTTATCTTTTATCGTGCCTTATAGTTGTTGTGATTGAGTTACCTTGTGAGATTATTGTGAGATGTATATTGACCTCCTTATGGAGATGGATATCATTGACAGGTGTTTAGCTATATAGTATTACTGTGACCTAGACAGCGTTCTACCACCGATGCTGCGGCGTAGGCTGGACGTACCCACGCTCTCGTGCCCCTATACCGGGTGCGGGTCGTGACATATTTTTAGTGGTAGCCCATGCAGGTCTAGTTTCGCAAGTTATACGATATCGTGGTAGTGTGACAACTTAGTTGTACTGCAGCGAGCCTGTGCTAGGATATAGGAAATAGGATCTAGGATGAGAATATGCTCAATCACACTAGGAAATTCTGAACTTCATATTGCTATTCTAACGGATTGCTTCCTTTGGCACTTTAGTGTCCTTCCTTGATAATATCACATCTATTACATTAATTGATTCTTTGATCTGTATTCAGGATATCGCCGAATACTAGATCCATGAGAATGGGAGCAGCCAATTCAGAGATGACTGCCACCTCTCAACCTGACGAATAGATACCCGGAGATCCTCCTACATCTCCTGTTCGTGTGGGAGTGTCTGCAGCTAACGGGATTCCTCCTCCACCTATACAGAGGATTGCCCCAGCTATGACAGACAGCCTTCCACCACCACCGACACCGATTTTCGGAGGAGTACCCACTGACGGGGCACAGATGTTCGCACTGATACAGGGCATGCTAGAGGCCCAGAGAGTAACAGCAGAGGCTCAGCGTATTCAAGCTGAGTCTCAGAGAATGCAAGCAGAAGCAAATCGGGCACAGATCGAACTGATGAGAGAGTGCATGGAGAATGCTCATCAGGTGACTCTCCAAGCTATGGAGAGAGTAACACGACAACTGCAACATCAAGGTCAACAACAACAGAGGCCCGGTACCATAATGGATTTTAAGAGGATGATGCCTCGAGAGTTCAAAGGCATAGAAGGAATACTATATGCTGACGAATGGTTAGAAGACACAGAGAGGAATCTGCGCTTATCACAGATTCCAAAGATTTTTCAGATAGAGGCTGCTGGCAGTCAGATGTTTGATATCGCACTGATGTGGTATCGTACAGAGCCAAGACTCGCCACTGAAGGACTTACTTGGGAGGACTTTAAGGAACTCTTCAAAGAGAAATTCTTTTCTGACGTAGCCTTGGGAGCATTAGAAAGTCAGTTCCATGACTTAGTCCAAGGAGGCATGTCAGTCGACGAATATGCTGCATAGTTTTGTCGATTGAGTCGATTTGCACCATCGATGGTTCGAGACCCAGGAGACAGAGCTTGAAAATTCAAGAGGGGATTAAATAGGGAGATCAAGTCTCGTACTTCGGGACGATGTACTGCTACATTTGAGAGTATTCTGATGGATGCCCAGATTGCCGAAGATGACTTGGACTCAGGCCCAAGAGAGGACGCGATACATCTGGAGCAACAGAAGGTAACACAGGACCAGCCAAGCGCCCATACTTTTAACAATAACATAGGCAACACCAGCAACAACACCAGCAGCAATACCAGCAACAGGCACCAGTTCGAGGACATGCTCAACAACAACAACCAAGACATAATTAACTCGTTGCCCCATGTTCGTATTGCGGAAAGATGGGACATATAAGAGACATCTGCAGAAAAAGGTTGGGCACTTGGTTATCGTGTAGATCAGCAGCACATCAGCTGAGGGACTGCCCAGCTATTCAGACTCGTCAAGGAGGAGGAGCAGCTCAGAGAGGACCAGCCAGAGCACCTATTGTACCAGGAGGTCAGCAGAGAGGACCTCCACTTCTATCACAGTAGGAGAGGTTTGCTCAGCAGCATCAGCAATAGAGAAGAGCACCACAAGGACGAGCTTACGCCATGACCACTGAGGAGGCCGAGCCAGCTGGAGACGTGATTTCAGGTTCAGTTTTACTCGATTCTATTCCAGCACTTGCATTATTTGATTCTGGCGCTTCCCATAGTTTCATATCTGTATCTTATGCCCTTAAGCATCAGTTAGAAACGGAACCATTAGATAGGACTTGCAAGATCACGACAGGAGGAGGCATTATCCTAGTCCGTGATTGTTACAAGGATCGGAGAGTGTCATTAGAAGGCCGAGAGTTGAGCATGAGTTTACTCGTCACGCCACTTCCATAATACGATATTGTACTCGGAATGGACTGGCTGAGTAAACACCATGCTTCTATAGATTGTCGCGGAGGTAGAGTAGTATTTCGACCACCAGGAGAGCCAGAGTTTGAGATTGCCAGAGGAGCAGAGGAGCGGAACAGAGGCACTTTTTGTGGAGCCAGGGTGGAAGAAGAAGAGTTACCGCATCCACTTATAGCGGAGTTCCTGGATGTATTTCTAGAGGAGTTGCTAGGTTTGCCACCAGACAGAGATGTTGAGTTCTCTATAGACTTGATACCAGGAGCGGAGCCTATTTCGCAATATATCTATAGAGTTAACAACAACGAGTTGGTAGAACTAAAGAAACAAGTTGAGAAGCTGCAAGACAAAGGCTTTATTAGATCCAGTTCATCGCCATGGGGAGCACCGATATTATTTGTACCGAAGAAGGATGGCACGGTACGTATGTGTATCGATTATAGAGCTTTGAATAACCTCACTATCAAAAACAAATACCCGCTGCCGAGAATAGATGATCTTTTCGATCAATTGAGCGGAGCGAAGGTGTTTTCAAAAATAGACTTGAGGTCAGGCTATCACCAGGTAAAAGTAAAGAAAGAAGACATACCGAAGACCGCCTTTCGAACCAGATATGGCCAGTTTAAATTTACAGTAATGTCGTTTGGTTTAACCAATGCACCAGCAGTATTTATGAACTTGATGAACAAGGTGTTCCACCATTACCTTGACAAGTTCGTAATGGTGTTTATTGAAAACATTCTAGTATATTCAAAAACCCCAGAAGAGCATGAAAAGCACCTGAGAATAGTCTTATAAACTCTCAGGAGAGAGAACTTATACGGGAAGCTTTCAAAGTATGAGTTCTTTCTTGAAAAGGTTGAATTTCTTGGACATATGGTAACGTATGACGGAATTTCAGTTAACCCAAAGAAGATAGAGGCAGTGAATTCATGGGCTACCCCGGGTACGGTAGCTGAAATTAGGAGCTTTCTCGGACTAGCAGGATACTACAGAAGATTTGTACAAGACTTCTCCAAGATTGCAGAGCCAATGACTAGGCTGACCAAGAAGGATGTGGAATTTGTCTGGACAGAAGAATGTCAAGCCGTATTCGATGAGCTGAAGAGGAGATTGACGATAACACCAGTTTTGACGTTGCTATCAGGGACAGGTGGATTCACTATCTACAGTGATACTTCAGGAAAAGGGTTGGGATGCGTTCTTCAACAACACGGTAAAGTAATTGCCTATGCTTCAAGATAATTACACCCTCATAAAAAGAACTACCCCACTCACGATCTGAAGTTAGCGGCAGTTATCTTTGCCCTAAAGCTGTGGAAGCACTATCTATACGGAGAGCGTGTGGACATCTTCACAGACCACAAGAGCTTAAAGTACGTGTTTACACAGAAGGAGCTGAATATGAGACAGAGAAGGTGGTTAGAATTGATGAAAGACTTTGATATCTCATTACAGTATCATCCAGGGAAAGCCAACGTTGTCGCGGATGCCTTGAGCAGGTACCCAATGGCTATATGCTTGACTTCGGATAGACACCTATTAGCTGATCTTGAGAGCTTGGAAATTGAGGTATTAGTTCTAGGAGCTGAGATTCAAATGTGGGGACTGCAGATTCAATCAGAGCTGATAGACAGAATTAAAGTTGCGCAGTATGATGATGAGACTCTAAGGAATATTAGGGCACAAGTTCAGACAGGATTGATAGACGACTTCACTATTGCGGATGATGGATCCTTACGACATGGCACGAGGATGTGTGTGCCAAGTGGAGAGCTGTGTGAAGAAGTTTTACAGGAGGCACACCGCTCTCAGTACTCGATGCATCCCAGAGCCAACAAGATGTATCAAGATTTGAGGAAGCATGTATGGTGGTATGGTATGAAGTGCGAAGTAGCACGCTTCGTATCCCGATGTTTAGTGTGCCAACAGGTGAAAGCAGATTGACAGAGGCCAGGGGGATTGCTTCAACCTTTACCCATTCCAGAATGGAAGTGGGAGCACGTGACTATGGACTTTGTTTTGGGACTTCCTCGTTCTCCAGGAGGAAAGGACGCAATTTTGGTCATCGTGGATAGGTTGACCAAATCAGCCCACTTCTTACCTTTTAAAGTGGGTACTTCGACGGAGAAGCTAACAGAGATGTACGTACAACAGATTGTCAGATTACATGGAGTTCCTGTGAGTATTGTCTCAGATCGGGATAGTCGTTTCACTTCCCATTTCTGGAGGAGTCTGCAGTCTAGCTTGGGCACTCAGCTCAAGTTCAGTACCGCATATCACCCTCAGATAGACGGGCAGTCTGAAAGGACTATTCAGACTCTTGAAGATATGCTACGTACTTGCGTATTGGATCTCGGAGGTTCTTGGAAGGATCATCTATACTTGGTAGAGTTTGCTTACAACAACAGCTACCAGGCCAGCATTAAGATGTCACCATTCGAGGCTTTATATGGACGGAGGGGTCGTACCCCTTTATCTTGGGATGATGTTGGAGAAAGAGCCTTGTTAGGACCAGAAATGGTCGTGGATGCAGCAGAAAAGGTAAAACTTATCAGAGACAGACTGCGAGTGGCGCAGGACAGACAGCAGCATTAGGCAGATAGCCATCGTAGACCCCTAGAGTTTCAGGTGTTGTTTTGATTTGTTTTGTTTGGTTTGTGATTGCTTTGTTTAGGTTGTGTGTTAAGATCGTTGTTCTAGGTTGGCGATTTGATGTTCCTACGGATTTCTCCGACACGGGGTACGATTCGTTTCGGCAGAGGAGGAAAGCTTAGTCCACGATACATCGGGCACTTCAGTATTCTTGCAAGGGTCGGTGCAGTGGCCTATAAACTAGACTTGCCGCCTGCTCTAGATGGAGTGCATAACGTGTTCCACGTGTCGCAGCTGAGACGGTACGTGGCAGATCCTAGTCACGTATTAAATCACTCGAAGATCGAAGTTGGACCGACACTCAGCTATCCTGAACAACCGGTGGAGATCTTGGATCGTAGAGAGAAGATATTGCGGAACCAGACTATTCCCTTGGTTCGTGTTGCATGGAGAAATCACTCTCCAGGAGAATCAACTTGGGAGAGAGAGGACGAAATGCGCGAGCGATATCCATATCTCTTCGAGACTTGAGATATAATTCATTAATTGATTGCTTGTTCTTGTGATAGTTATTTTAAATTTCGAGGACAAAATTCTTTAAGGAGGGTAGACTTGTCACCCCCACTTTTTGGATTAGGGGTATTTTCGTCTTTTCGTAATTAATGAGTAAATGATTGCATGATAATCAATTTTATTTAATTTACGGTGACCTTAATTGATTGTTGCACTTTATCGTTATTCAATAACTAGGACGCTAGCTTTGTCTTCCATCAGATTCGCACCCTTGTCCTAAATACGCCAAACCATTAATCGATGCTTGTGTCCCATGTAAATCCAGCCTTTGTACTTCTATTTAATTATAAAACACCTTCTTGCATTTAATTTTAATTACCCAAACAATAAACCTATTTCTTGCAAATTTCCATAATTTTATTAAACCCATTCGAACCCTAGCCCATTGGAATATCTCCATAATAAGCCAAGGCCTTTTCCTAGTATTGACCAAAGTCAACATATTCTAGGTCAAACCCACACCCTTGTATATATATATAAATCATCCTATTTATTCCTTCTCCTTAAACCTAAAACCTAATACTCCAGCCGACAATCTCAACCTCCCCGACTTACTGTTCACCGCCGAACCCGACCGTGAACTCGTCGGAATCGAGCAGCTTGAGCCGATCACCACCTACTGTCGATCCTCCATGACTGAACGCCGGAGACGACCGGACTGCTGATCCTGAGCCACCGGGATCCCATAGACCGAAAGCACGCTGCCCCGCTTGAGCGCTGAACCGAGCCCCGACTGCACGGAGCCGCGTCGAACTCGCCCGCGCTGAAGCGAGCTCGACTGCACAGAGCCGCACGACTTGCCCGCCCCGACTGCACGCCGCTGCCGACGACCACTGTGCTCGACCGAAGACCGCTGCCCGACGCTGCTCGACCGGCCACTACTCACCTGCACGATCCGAAGACCGCTGACCTCGCTGATTCCGACCGGAGCAGCTTCTGACTCGACGATGCCGCGACACGCACGTCTCATTCTCGTGCCCAGGTTCGAGTCCCCTCTCGTGTACGTGTACATGCACACGCGTATTCCTTCTTGTATGCATGCGTATAATTAGCTATGATAGTATACACGTATCGTATAATGGTAGATTGGTGTGTTGTATGTACATATTATATATCTATATGAATATAAACCTAATTAGTATATATGTATGGTACATGTATTAGTATAGGGTTAAATGTATTTTTGGCATATATATATGGTATCTCTCAATTAGTATAAATATATATATACGTATTTTATACATCTCCCTAGTATACGTTTAATATATATAAAGTATTAATTCTATTTAAAGTATATATATACATATGTCTATTATTTTATAACTAATGGATATTATGAATAAGTTAGATCATATTATGTACTATGTATTATATATACTAGATGACTTGAATGTAACCACGGATACCCCGTAATTATATTGACCTGTGACCCTGTAGCGTGATAACAGACTGCCACATGTACATTGACATACTGGCGAGACCATACTATTGACTGTCTGTGATGCACAGCAACTACAGACGTGACCCCCTAGCATAGGCTGTGAGATCATGGTGTTTGATTGTGTGTTAGTGTAATGTCTGATGCAGTATTGTGTTTATGATATATCTATTGGACTGTTGGATCACTCAGACGGTACCTTGGAACCCGGATATTGGTATTGCCAGCTAAGGACCACAGACGAGTACATTCTCTGACAGTTTCCACTATGTTGATTATCTCTATAATTCTTGTTGTATATCGTACATGACTCTGACACTGTTGTTTACACGAGTTAGCATCATTGAGACCTGTCACGAGGAGTCATGATTGGAATCCATCATGCTAGCTGGGGGAACAGGAAAATGTTAGTAGCTTATGTGATCATATCCAACCTTACATGCAGCATTAGCTCACCCACATCTCCCGTCGTTGCAGCTTTACCCTTACATACCTCATCGCTGTTACATCTGGTTAGCCTGACTTGTTGGGGATGATCGCTAATCAATATAATGAGTCATATAGTCCCAAGCCGATCACATGATATATTGATGTTTCACACACTTAGTTAGATGATCTTGACATTCATCTCTAGTACATTGATCTAGCATCTCTATATGATCTAGTTGTTGTTCTCGTACACACTTACATACCAGTTCATTGTTCTTGCGTGTACTTGTAGTTCTATTCATCGCTAGATGTATATTGATGATGATGTTCCAGTATTTCTTTATTCTAGCATTTCCTTTATTCCAGTATTTCTTATTTCCAGTATTTCATATCTGTCTTGTATTTCTTTACACTGTGTTATAGTTTTTGTCAATATATGTGGAACTGCTGTTAGAGGTGTATTTTTGTTGCAATCCTGACTGGATAATTTTTCCAGAGAATCTTGAGGATTTCTGTACCATATACTACAGACCAGGTATAGATGCAGACTATGTACCAGAGATCCTAGAGGAGACCATGCTTCTAGATAGTATTTATTTATGCTTGAGACTTATGGAGGTTGTTTCAGTTTATGTTTAGACTTATGTTAAGTTTAATTGGAGACTTGTGTTGGACAGCTAGACTATGAGTTATCTTTATGTTTGAGACATGGTGTTAACTATGTCATTTCCTTTTATCTTTTATCGTGCCTTATAGTTATTGTGATTGAGTTACCTTGTGAGATGTATATTGACCTCCTTATAAAGATGGATATCATTGACATGTGTTTAGCTATATAGTATTACTGTGACCTAGACAGCGTTCTACCGCCGATGCTGCGGCGTAGGCTGGACGTACCCACGCTCTCGTGCCCCTATACCGGGTGCGGGTCATGACACAATCACTTGTATAGATTGCTATTTCTGGAGTCTAAGATTATCTCAGAAATATTTCATAATAAGTATCCTTAGATCATGCCAGTGCCGAACATGAGCTAGCCGAACCAATAGATGAATAAAACAGGTATTCACGAGATGCACTAGTTTCCCATATGGCCACTGCACTAAAAATACGGTATGAGCGTTCTAGTGTTCCTATAGTGAAATAGTGCATCGGCATAATAATATATGAGATATTTCACTCTACAAAGGTTGATGATATACAGTATTTGTGGTGGCCAGCCCTAAGCGCACTTAGAATGATTCTCTGTGGAAAAATTTGTTGGCTTGATCTTGGGGTACCATTTCCTCCAATGTTACTACCACTTTTAGTTACCTAATTAGCCCTATATTATGCTTGAAATATCAAAGCATGGTCACATGAGAATTTTTCTTAAGATGACTTATAAAGTACAGTCATACTATATACAAATCCATGGAGGTCAAATTTGGATCACCCGAGCTTGTATGCAAAATTTAGTCAATCAATATCCTAGCCATGCTTGGGTAGTTGACTTGAATATTATGCCCGTACTGGGGAAATAATATATATTCATAATATCACTCATTCAGGAATTTGGAGGCATTCTCGATGAACAACCCAAATATAATCACTTAATACATGACATGATGTGTCGTACCTAGGCACACATTAAATCATGGACAAATATTAGGCAATAGTAGTATCAGCACGGATACAGTATTCGACTCCAGTTACCAATTATATATTGGGTCACGAAAGAATAACAAAATATTCAATCAAAACAAGCAAGGCCACATGGATCTCTTGGCCACATGGAAAGTCCAGGCCGCATAAGACTCCATGTCGCATATGAAGTCAGGGCAGCATGACAAGTCCTGGCTGCATATAAAGTCAGGGCTACATGAACCACTTGGCCATATATGGAGTTTGGGCCGCATGCTCAAGGTTAAAGTATACTCCTTGGGACATGTGTTGAAGTAACGAGCAATAAATGATTTATCAGTGATGTGACATAAAGTGATTAATATTATAAGCCATAAAGTATGTTTGGAAGAAAGGATAAAAATTATAAAAAGATGTGCAAAGGTTTCAGAGTCATGCGTCCAAGGGAAAGTAGCCATATGCTATGCTTGCCGCATATGCATGCCTATCGCATATGGGTCAGAGCCGCATGGATTTCGATATCGCATGGATATTTTTTGGACTTAGAGAATTTCTCATTTGTTTAGCGAGTGAATGCACAAGGAGTTCAAAGATAAGCTCCAGAATACTTATGTGATGACAGTCATGCGTCCAATAAGATGGGCGCATGCTGGTCAGTATACGATGAAAGCTCAGGTCGTATAGCCCTCTCAGCCGCATAAGTCGCTGGCTGTATGAAGACTTCGTCTTATTCAAACAGCCTGTTCGGCCATGGCGAAAGCTCCAAAAAAGCTAAAATTTTGTTTTGTCCATAAAATCCTTATTTTAAGTCCAAATCGAGTTCACCAAAAGCCAAAATATTTTAAATTGAAAGCTCTATTATGTGGCAAAAACTGGTTTTCAAGAATACATATTTAATAGATCAATACTAATTAAAACTCATAAAATCCATAAAATTCAAGGTTATAAATGTAGATATACTCAAAACCACCCATCAAAATAGAAAACTCCAATGTTTTAAAAGTGCTAAGAAACACATAACAAACATAATGGAACAATAATATGGACTGTTTCTCCATTTCTCATACAAGGTTTACTTTCCTATGAAAAGGGGAGAGAACACAAGAGAGAAAGAGAATGAAGTAATGAAGTAATAAAGAGATAGAAGGAAAATATTGGGTTAAATATGGTAGGGTTGACCGTTGAACCATGGGTTCTCATGACTTGAACCAACCAACAAAATGAACAATGAAGAAGGTTAAACCAAAGAATGGGTCTAGTCTCCATATACATGCAACAATGCAAAAATAAAAATATATTCCAAATACGTATATCAGGAACGGGAAGTGACATCTCTATCCACCTTAGAAAATTTGAATCCTTAAAATTTGAATCCAAGCAATAGCTAGAGAAGTTAGGACAAGCGCAATACAAATCTACTATCAACTACACATGTAAGCAATATCATCAAAATATATATACGTGATCATCTGATCATAGAATCTGAGATATTAAGACGTATAAAAGAATATACCATCTGAATCGAATATGTGCTGGTACCAGGATCGAATATCATCCTCGCACTCCCATGTTGATTCCCCTAGAGAATGATGGCCCCAAGCAACCTGGACTAGAGAAATAGTCAAGTGCTTGAACACCTTCTCCCTTCGGTTTAATTTGGATACAGGTTGCTCCTCATAAGCTAAGTCGATACCAATGACTAATTCAGAGTGATCGCAGATATGACTCAGATCCGGAACATACCTACACAACTGATACATATGAAATACATCGTGTACCTCATATAGCAAAGGCGAAAGGGCAAGACGATAAGCAACATCGCCTACCTACTCGAGAATATAGAATGAACCAACCTATTGTGGACTAAGCTTCCAACGAACCCCGAATCTAATAACTCCACAAGTAGGCAAAATCTGAAAGAATACTTGGTCGCCGACACAAAACTCTGAAGTCCTACGATACTGATCTGCCCAATGCCGATGCCTATCTTGTGAAATCCGAAGTCTCTCTCTAATATGCTTGACAACCTCTACTATCTGCTTGATCATTTTAGGGCCTATTATTTCAGGACCTAACATCTTTCACTCACCAATGTCTTCCCAAGTGAACGACCGTGTATGGCAACTCTAGAGGGGGTGAATAGAGTAGAGCAAAATAATCTACCAAATTAAAAATTAAGCAGAGTGAAGGCAGTAAATAACTAGCAATGTATATATAATATGATAAAATAAGAGAAAGAGAAAGCAAACGCAAATACCGCGATGTATGCTGATTTTTATCTGAGAGGACTAGTCCAGTCCCTAGAACTCTTGCTTAGAGTTTTATCCACTTTAATCAACAGTAGTGAATCATAAACTTTGATCCGAAGGCTTGTCGACTTCTTTACACCATGAGATTTGATTTGAAGTCTTGCAACTTCACACCCTACGAGTTTTGATCCGAAGGCTCGCAACTTCACGCAGAAGAGGGGCTTGATGAACCAAGCTCTTTACAACTCTGTAGACTTATAGACTGAGACCGCACTTGGCACTTAGAAGGCTAGGGAGTTGATCTTGGAGATAAGAAAGTTTAGGCTCTGAGGGTTTACTCACTATAGGATAGAAAGATTGAGAATGGTTTAGTAAGTAAGAATGTAAAAATCCAACTCTATTTATTGGTTATTACCAAACCTAGTTCGGCCAGAATTTCGGTAGAGAATATTTGAATTTTCGAAAGTTGGAGGCTAAGAAATAAGGGGTATAACAATTGGATGATTTCATACTAAAAGCGTAACCGGTTTTGGTATGAATTCGACATAAATTTGGCTCGAGTTCAGTAGCTATATTTAGTAGGCTTTGTGAATGAATGTGGACTATTTTTGTGGTTAGGTTCGAGGTTTATTTTTGTGGACTGAGTTGCTTTCTAGTTGCCAGTGCGACTCGACTTACATAAGTCCTATACTCAAATAAAATATCAAATTATATATGAAAACCAAGAATACTATTGACGCCAAACTTCTAAAACATCTGCTGACTTGAAGACACATTTTCCCTTGACGACAACTGTCCAAAGATAACCTGATCTGGGAATCTGAATACCTTTGGACGAAATCTTCTAGTATAACGTCGTCTTTGGCTTATCGTCCTTTAGCATATGTCCATTGCTCATCTTGCTTATGCTTTCTGCAAGTATATTTTAGACGAACAAAGAAATATACAGAAGTAAATATTACATATCTGGACAATGTTAAGTTTAAGTAGAAGATACTATAGTGATTGATCGATTACCATAATGCTAAACTTAATCGATTAGCAATATTCAAAAACTTAATATAAATATTAGGCCAACAATTAGCCCCTTTTTAATTATGGCAAATCAATTAAGTTTAAGACATATATAATCAACGCATATATCAAAATTAATAAGCATAAATCACTATACGTATACTACTTAAACATATACTTACATATTTAAACTTACTTCTCCCCCTTTGACATGATAAAAAAGATGGTCCCCCGTAATAGGAGATATTGATACAAATCTTTACCGAAGCTTCTACATGTGCATAAGCTCCCCCGTGGTATGACGTTGGCGAATATGCACATATTTATATTTCTCCTCCTTAGTAAAAATATAAAGTTTACGGCTCCCCCACAAACAAAGAATATTATCATATGGTAAATTAGGAGTAAGTAGCTAGAATATCACCTATGTAGAATAATGACACTTATATCATAACCATATACTTACCAATTGGAAACTAGATACCAATTATTGGAAACTAGATGCATTACATTAATATAGAAATTTTGGGTAACAATAATACAAGAGAAGCATAAATGAATATGCATATTTAGTCATATGTAAGAGATAATTAAAAAACTTCTCTCTAATATCATTGTAACTAGTCAAAGTCTAAACTCAAATTAAAACTAAGTGGCATAGTTTTAAAATAAGTAGAAAAATTCAGTAGTGCTTACTAAAAGTCATAGTGTCACATTCTATACTAAAAGTTGTCAACTTTAAATCAAAAGTAGGACTTAGATTCACTATTGTATTATGAAAACAATTACAAATAGACATTAACAATTTATTATTAAATAAAGTGTTAATCATCTTGGGTTAGCTATCGGGGTCGGATCGCAGCTAACGGTGGTCCGAAGACACTTAAGTATCGTATCACTTAGGCTATTTACACATTTTTGACATAAGGGCCCTTTCGGCTTATAACCAAAAGTAATCTTAACTTTAAAGAACTTATATTTAATATGTATATATGCTAATTATAACATCATACAACATTAAAAATCCAGAATCCTAATTATTGACGAATAAAGTTTACTAAAAGATATAAAGCATGCATAGACAATTGTGTCATACTAATAGAAAGTAAATAGCTCCATAGTGACAACAAATATTTTAGCTAAACAACTAGTCATGTAGGATGTCAGTATCTACAAGAAAGTTAACTAAGCATGCTAATATTATATCTCACATAATAACTAAAGATATCAATAACATATATGAACAAAATAATAATTAATAATATGCTAGATTCTATAATTATAACTATTTAGGAAGAATCAATTAGCACGTTACCAAAGTGGCTCAAGTGGCCATACTTATGTTGGTGCAATTGCTTGGTAGATGACCTTTGTAGCTTTACAATCACCGATATTCTCCTTGGTGCTAAATTCTGACACAAAATATTCTACCTACATTATTAGGCAGAGACTTTGGTATCAAAAATTTGTATCCATATTTGTTAGCTTTGGGAATCCACTTATACATATTCATATCAACCAATTTTTTAGGCTTACACTGATGTTTAATATGTCCTTTTAAAACCACAATAATGACATATAGCATAGGCATTTGTGTTGGGTATAGAAGGATGAGTATGTGAAGTGGTCTAATGTGTCTTGCGTGGATATTTGTTATAAAATACAAGATTATGTGAAGTATGTTATGTTCTATATGCATGATAGTGTGGAACATTTGGTTTGCTTGCTGGTATCTTATTGTGAGTGCTCTTTTGTGTATCCATGTGTCTCGTATTAAACCGAGTAGTAGGTTGTACGACCTGCTTTCCCAATCTAATCTCTAACTTTTTAGAGCTGGCATATAAATTATCATATTTAGCAGTAAGAGCATTAATTCTAAGTGAGGCATTAGAGTACTTCTCCTTCTCCTATTTTAAGTCCTCCTTGAGTTTAGCATTTTCTTGATTACTTTCATCAAAGCAGTAAAGTGCTTCTTGTAAGCTAAGCTTAAGTTTGGAGATATAAATAGAATCATCAAAAGAGGAATAGTCTCTAGCTTATTTTAGTAGACAAGAAGCTTTTCATTCTCAAGCTGATAAGATTTAATATTTTTTCTGGATTGCTTATATTTATGCATAAGTTTCTTGTGATATTCAAATAAATCATTGAAATCATCAGATAATTCATTATAAGAAACCTCTTCAAATAAAGGATTATATTTTACCTCGTTAGTTAATGTCGTTAAGCATACTTTTGCAGCATGTCGAGGGCTTTCTTGTTCCGAATCGCTAGCTTCACTTTCACACCAGATGCTTGTATTTGCATATTTGCGTGACAAAGATTTTCCTTTGTTTGATCATTCATATCGATTCTATCTTTTTGCTTTATAGCAATCTTTCATCATGTGGCTTGGCCTTTTATAGTTGTAGCATATAGGCTCTTCATCACTGTTTTCATTAAGCTCCTTCTTCTTTGATCTCTCAAGCTTTAGAAATTTTTTGAATTTCCTAGTGATCAGGGAAACTTCCTCATCTTGAGATTCATCGTTGTCGGAGTCATAATTTGTGACCTTCTTGTGATACGCCTTGAGAGAAATTATATTATCCAAGTTTCGTGGTATCATGCTGGTCCTATGATCCAAGTTTCACGCGATTCTGAGATAGTTGACCAAGCTGCCTATTTGCGGGCTCCACGGTTCGACTTGAAGGGCAAAATTGTGATCGGCTCATTGAAATCCAAAATTGGACTTATCGTTGAGTTCGTATCGATGTTTAGAATTTGTTTAACCTATAATTTGACCCATTTAGAGACTTTTACCTTTGGCACAATTTTTGGTGGCCCACATGTGGACCCGCTTTGACCCAAAATTACCGTTTTGCCCCTGTGTCGAAATTGGCCAAAAGGGTAGGCTTTTCTGACTATCTCGCTTATTCTGAGAATGTTAGTGATATTTATTTCAGCATCCGGAGACGGTCATTCAGATGCCATGGTTCCTGATCCCTTGTTCTTGACGTCTAGATGCTTACACTACGCAGCTTTCTTGCCAGACAAGTATACCTTACCTTGTTGTACTATTTAAATTTAGATATTATTTAGTTGTATATTTTATTATTTTAATATTATATAACTGTGCGTCCAAGAATAACTTGGGTGCAACGACGGTGGCGTCGTATTTTATTTTTATTATATATTATGCATGTTGACCTAGTTTTATGAGACCACCATATTATCATGAGGCATTCTTATATTTTATTGACCATGACACATATCTTACACGGGTTGTGAGTCTCATGTAGGACACGGACTTGCATATTCGGTTGGCCACCTGTACGTGTAGGTTGTACGACGGATAGGGTACAACTGCTAATAGTGATGCATGTTAGAAGACTTAGCACTTATTAGTAGTTCAGGAACATAGACTATTGTAGTAAGGTGCTCCAATCCTTGTCCTTCTTTGGTTGTAGGGTTGGCTATTGTTCTAACGATCGGCTATGAGCCAAAGTTACGACGCCGATACTTGCACTCCGTCTCGGCGTAGAAGCTAAAATGTGTTGTGGATACAACATGCAAAGAGCATTGGTCGGGGAGAACGACTAGTAGGCGTATGGACACCCACCTCCTTTATACAGATACCACGTTCTTCGGAGCGATACGGACGTATATATATTTATGCAGATACCACGTTGTTTAGAGTGTTAGAAGTTACTTGTGGTTTTACAGATACCACACTCTAGCGAACGTTGGACGTTATTACTTATACAAATACCATGCTCTTCGGAGCTGGACATTTTTATATTGCAGAGTGCCCTTGTTATGGGGGCATATGTGGCATATACAAGCCAGTCACAACGATTGGTGAATTACGTCAGTAAATGTCTAGCCTACACTTCCTATATGAATTAAGTTATCCTCAAATTGCATTCACTTAGCTGGTTAGTTCACCCTCGAGTTTTCACAGTATTTACTTTATGGCATACTTCTATGTATCTTGTTACGTCCCTTTGAGGACTTGGTCCCTTTCCAGGTGTAGACGATCATGACTATTTGCAGGAGCACGGATCAGGACTTGCTACTCCATTCTCTTTCGAAGAGGTCTTCTCTTCGAGCCTCATTGTTCATTAGATGTACTTATTTTGTTTCTATGATATTCTAGTTGGTAGTGGATTTGTCTCCACCCAAGTACTTGTTCTTATCAAGCATCTTATACTTGATTTAGTTATATAGTTGATTGATTATTCATCTATATTTGATTATGTGGATGAGATTTAGTTATGCCCTGTGACTTGTGACAAATATATATACCACTTATAAATTATTGTTCATAATACAACGTACGTATGTGTTATGGTTTCCATATATTGGAGTCTCCATATACATACGGCTGACATACTTACGTATTTCTAGACCTACGTATTTTGGGACTGAGGCGTGACAAATTTTTAGTGGTGGCCCATGCAGGTCGAGTTAGTCGTTTCGGTTACGTAACTGCACCGAGCGGGCCTGCACTTAGGATTAGAGTTTTAGGTCTCATCCATATTTGACTATGACTCACCTTCCTTCCAATCTGTTCTATTTAAATAATTGCATCATGCTTGATTCATGTACTTCCCTAATAGTTTCTTGAGTATAGCCTTCTGCTAGAATATATGAATCTTTGTTGTTAGAATAATAATTAGGGTAACATTCCTACTAATAATACAACTAGAATATTGATACATTACTAAGTTTAAAATACCTAATAAACCCTAGCTTCCCTTACCTGTAGATTAATTGACCATTATCCCTTGATATATTTATGAATGACTTGAGAGTAGTATAGACACTACTAGGGTTAGTTAGAAATTTGACCATATTATTTGACCTTAGTATTGAGGAACTAATAGAAATCCAAGAATGAATATTAGTACTAAAACTAACTTTCATAGTGAGATAGTATTAGAGAACTATAAATTTAGCTTATTGTTTTGATATTAGCAGAAAAGTACCTTAGGAAGCCAAGAGCAATGAATAGAACATTTTTATTGATCATACCTCTAACATAGAGATTAGCATACCATATTTCTTTAGGAAACCATGATATTATCAAGAGTCTCCCTATTTAATTTTATATATTGTTCCTCCGAAACCTTAACGTCCGCTATTTGTGTGACGACTAAAATTTTCTTTCATCTTTCAATTTGTGCCACCTAACCCTTCCGATTATAGGCCAAGTGATTTTTATTTATGTTAAGGATATATAGTTTGCTAGAATTATAGTTGTTAATCTTAAATTTTGAAATTATGTGCTTAGTAGTTAGAACTTAATAGTTTGAGTTGTTCATTTAGATTATGATTTTATAATTATCCTTTAGTTTTAATCAAGTAATATGTTCCACATATCTCCATATAGGTTATATCCTCTTTCACTTTAGAGCCAGTAACTTCTCCATTCTTAATATTAACACTTTTGTTGTATAAGCACTATAATTAAGACTTAAGATAACCATTACCTATATAATGCAATAGGATATCCTAATAAGTACCAAGATCTTTTCTCATGTACCCCAACAAGAGTTTCTACATTATCCCCACAAGGCAATTACAGTATTAGTTTATTCTTTTAAGTTGGGTAGTATGCCTCACAGCATAATATCACAAAGTCCATTTGACCGATTAATAAAGTATAATTGAATGACACCAACTATAGGCTTACATAAGAAGATAGTGTTTACCAAAACTGTAGAAGTTAGAGGCCCATGGCCCTATTGGGTTGACTAGAGACTTAGACAAGGAGTTAGTATGGCAACTATAGAGGCACAACACCGGACGAGTCTTATATTCTTGGTAAATTTGAATTATTTTGTACCTTTCGCTCATCATAATCCAGTGTACTTATATTTTCTGGACTACCACGACTTATGCTGCTATTATAGCCTAGTTTTGCAAGCTTATTCTTTTATCGAGCTTGTTCATGACATATGTGTTATTGGGGCATGATCAACCACACTAATACATTATCTAATCAAAATTAGTATATTATGGTCTAGCTAACCTTAGTACGCTTGGTTCGCTCTTCGCATGACTACTTTACGTGGATTGAGATATAGTTGACTCAACTTGTTAGACGAATATACTTGCCCTCTAGATAGGCCAGAGCGTATCATATCAGGTATATAACTTTTCTGATATGAGCATGAAAATAAGAATTTACCAAAATAGGATTTCAATCCACAACTTTCTTGACCACTCCCTTTTGAATTCTTTAATCGCCTTGAATCTCGTACTTGCATTTTATTACCTCCTCCTTGAATTGTTTATTATTGTTCTCCGTCTTCCCTTATTTCAGAAAGACGAACGCTTATGCTTGGCATAAGTTTGATACACATAGAGTACTAGATATACCCCATAGGCCAATCACATTACTTGGTGACTATCTAAGGGCACACCACATGTGAGATATTCTGTGTGTTAAAATTTTTGAGGATTGAATAACATGATTAAATAATTTGAGTAAGTTTTCTTAAATGTATATCCTTATGTGATAGATCGATAAATTCCAAGTTGGGTAGAAGTCGCATTGTCAACTTGAGGTAAATTTTTTTTAGATTGTGATTAAGTTTAGATTGAGAGATTTAAGTCATTTTAATTTTAGAATTTTTTTGAAGAATGATTAAGATGATGAGGATTTAATAAATTTTAAAATCTTGATATTGCGGACCAAATATTTATACTTTGAGCATATGATTTAAATTTTGAATATTGAAGGTTGAATCATCGATTTAAATTTTGAGGATAAATATATAATTTTAGACTTGAACAATTGTTGAATTAGATTTGAAATTTTATAATTTGATGATTTAAATTAAAAGTTAAATTTTCATTGTTGGATCACCTATTTGAAATATTGAGGATGAAAATTGAATTTAAAATTTGAAGAGTACAAAATTCATAAGTTGAAAATAGGAATAAGATTTGATTAAAATTGTTTATTATTTAAAATCTTGAGGAAATTATGATAGTTGGAGACCGTGATGTAAAATATGATGTGGGTTATTTAAATCTTGAAGATATTATATAGATTTGACTTAAATTTGGAAGTTGATTATTTAAAAACTGAGAAGAGATTACGATTGGTTAAATTTTGAATTAAACAATGGTCAATCTAATTTTGAAGTGAGTGCGATGGATTTGAATAGATTTGTTTATTTAAAATTTTGGAAGAGATTGCGATAGACTTACCTTATATACGAATGTGAAGGATTTAAAAAAAATTATGCCTTATTTTTAATTTCGAGGACAAAATTTTTTTAAGCTGGGTAGATTGTAAACCCCCTCACCCAAAAATAGGTATCTTGTGTGTATTTTATATTTTTTGCATTTATTTTAGATTATTTTTTAAATCAATTAAAATCCAATGATTTTATTAGGATACTTCACCATGGCTTGGACATTAATAATATAGGATGGCCCCAAAATCTGAATCTCCCTTCTTAGGAAGTAGCCTAAAAAGAAGACAATACCTGTAGGATCTTTTCGTGGCATAGAAATTCGATCCCTTGGTGTTAGTGTGACATTAGTATAACAACCATAGATTATGTGTTAAATATTTAGATATTTTATATATATATAAATTAATTATGGTTATTTTTCAACCCCAACTTTCTACAATTAACATCCCATAATTCTCCATGCCAATTAGGATAATTTTTTTTCTATAGATGTGCATATTAATTACTATTACCTATTTTGTGGATAACCATTTAATTAATTACTTAGTTAATTAGATAATATAATGATTTGATTTAAATAAGTAGATAAATGTCTAATTATTAATTACAAATATTTTATAAAATATTTTGAGTGTAGTATTTTATTAAAGCTTTAGAAAGTAAAATTTTCTAGAATTTATTTTTGTTGTGCAAATATTCTTTTTGGATTTTTATAATTCCATCTATATATATAAATATGTAAATATATATGTTAATAAATATATAGTATTAATAAGAAAAGATAATAATAATAAGAAAGTTTAATAATAATAATAATAATAGTAATAGTAATAATAATAATAATAATAATAATAGTAATAGTAATAATAATAATAATAATAATAATAATAATAATAATAATAGTAATAGTAATAGTAATAGTAATAGTAATAATAATAATAATAACAAAAGTACTAAATAAGAAAAGAAAAGAAAAGAAAAAGAAAAAGAAAAAGAAAAGAAAACCAAAAACCCTAAACCTAACTAACTAACAAAACCTAACAAATAAATACTTAACAACCAATTACTAACCACCCCACCAATCCCACAGCAGACTACTTCCCTCGCGGATCTCTCATTCTTCCTCTCTCTCTCTCTCTCTCTCTCTCTATATATATATATATATATATATATATATATATATATATATATATATATATATATTACACACAACCGAACTCAAACCCTAACCCTAACCCTAGCCACCCAACGTCGACCCCGACACCGGCGCCACCGCCCTTGCGCCGACCGCCGCTGCCCCATACGCCCCGCGCCACCACAGCAGCCGTCGTCCGCTGCCGATCAGTGCGCGCGCACGCGTGCAGAAACACCGTCCCGAGTTCCCACCTTCACGGTATGATATCTCTCTCATCTCTCGTTCTTTTCTCGAGCGATTTATCTGTGTACATTCACAACGTAACCCTCTAGGATTTTCATTCATGCGGGACGAGTTTTTGTGTCCCGGATTGGTCGAAAAATCGATCGAAAAATGGCCGAAAAACTGACCAAAATAGTCCAGAAACTTCAACCCAAACCCCCAAGTTCACACCCAATTTGCTATCAACCTGTTTAATATATTTAAAAACTAATTAAAGGGTTTTCTTCTCTATATAACCGAAAAATTTTTTGTTCTCTTACTTTTTGTTAATTCGTGTTATGTATTAAATTATTCGGCCTCCAAAACGACAAAAAACTTAATTCTTTAAAACCTGAAATTTTGTGATACAGAGTGTGCCCCACCAAACGGGATCACCTCGTCACATACCAATTGCACCAAATAGCGCGTATAGTATATCCCGACGTGTGGGCTTTCGCGGAAGCTGATTCGGACGTGTGTGCGCATCAGAATCAACCCGTATCCGTAAAAAGTTCCCGTGTCGGGACTTTTGCAAAATACTACTCCATTTTGTGTACGCTCGTCGAAATACGACGAAACTTACGCCATTAGATTCGTGGTATCACGCTGGTCCTGTGATCCAAGTTTAACGCAATTCTGAGACAGTTGACCAAGCCGTATATTTATAGGTCCTACGGTTTGACTTGAAGGGCAAAATTGTGATCGGCTCACCAAAATCCAAAATTGGACATACCGTTGAGTTCATATCGATGTTTAGAATTTTTTTGACCTATAATTTGACCCATTTAGAGACCTTTACCTCTGGCACGCTTTTCGGTGAAAAATGACCCACTTGTGGACCCGCTTTGACCCAAAATTACCTTTTTGCTCCTGTGTCCAAATTGGACGAAAGGGTAGGATTTTCTGACTATCTCGCTTATTCCAGAAACATTGATGATATTTATTTTAGCATCCAGAGATGTTCATTCGGATGACATGGTTCCTGATCCCTTGTGCTTGATGTTTAGATGCTTACATTACGCAGCTTTCTTGCCAGGCAAGTATACCTTGCCTTGTTGTACTGTTTAAATTCAGATATTATTTAGTTGTATATTTTATTATTTTAATATTATATAACTGTGCATCCAAGAATAACTTGGGTGCAACGACGGTGGCATCGTATTTTATCTTTATTATATATTCTGTATGTTGACCTAGTTTTATGAGACCACCACATTATCAAGAGGCATTCTTATATTTCATTGACCATGAAATATTTCTTACATGGGTTGTGAGTCTCATGTAGGACACGGACTTGCGTATTTGGTTGGCCACCTATACGTGTAGGTCGTGCGACGGATAGGGTATAACTGCTAATAGTAATTCATGTTAGAAGACTTAGCAGTTATTAGTAGTCCAGGAACATAGACTATTGTAGTACGATGGTCCAATTGTTGTCCTTGTTTGGTTTTAGGGTTGGGCTATTGTTCTAACGATCGGCTATGAGCCAAAGTTACGATGCCGATACTTGCACTCCGTCTTGGCGTAGTAGCTAAAATGTGTTGTGGATACAACATGCAAAGAGCATTTGGCGGGGAGGACGACTAGTAGGCGTATGGGACACCCACCTCCTTTATACAGATACCGCATTCTTCGGAGCGATACGAACGTATATATATTTATGCAGATACCGCATTCTTTAGAGTGTTGGACGTTACTTGTGGTTTTGCAGATACCACATTCTAGAGAACGTTGGATGTTATTACTTATACAGATACCACGCTCCTCGACTTACATAAGTCCTAGACTCAAATGTGGCTTATACTAGCCAGTCACGGTGATTTGTGATATTGCGTCAGCATATGTCTAGCCTACACTTCCCATACGAACTAAGTTGTCCTCAAATTGTATTCACTTAGATGGTTAGTTCACCCTCGAGTTTTCACAGTATTTACTTTATGGCATGCTTCTATGTATCTTTTTACGTCCCTTTGAGGACTTGGTCCCTTTCCAAGTGAAGACGATCATGACTATTTGCAGTAGCACGGATCAGGACTTGCTACTCCATTCTCTTTCGAGGAGGTCTTCTCTTCGAGACTCATTGTTCATTAAATGTACTTATTTTGTTTCTATGATATTCTAGTTGGTAGTGGATTTGTCTCGACCCAACTACTTGTTCTTATCATGCATCTTATACTTGATTTAGTTATATAGTTGATTGGTTATTCATCTATATTTGATTCTGTTGATGAGATTTAGTTATGCCCTGTGACTTGTGATAAATATATATACCACTTGTGAATTATTGTTTATAATACAGCGTACGTATGTGTTATGGTTTCCATATATTGGAGTCTCCATATACATACGGCTGGCATGCTTACGTATTCTTAGTCCTACGTATTTTGGGACTGGGGCGTGACACTTGTGAACATCTGAGTGATTGTTTTATTTGACTTTATCTTGAATGCTTCGTATTCTTGTGTCAGTCTGCTTATCTTAGACTCCTTCACTTAAGTAGTTCCTTCATGAGTCACCTCGAGAAATTTTTAGATCTCATGTGAAGTGGTACATATAGATACTCTGTTGAATTTTTTACTATCTAAGGCACAAAATAAAGTATTAACAACTCTAGCATCAAGACTGATTTATTTCTTTTCTACATCAGTATACTTATCTTTAGGCTTATCTATGAGATTACCATCTATAATAATCTTAGCAGGCTTTTTGTAGCCATCCTCAACTATTGACCAAAGGTCAAGGTCTAGTAATTTAAGATAGAAATCCATACGTGTTTTTCTATAAGTGTAGTTGGTTCTATCAAATAGAGGTAGACTATTTATGGACTGGCCTTCACCATTGTTGGTGTGAATAGATCTAATAATTGCCATAAGTCTCTTAGGATATTAAGCCTATATCAAGAGAACTAGCTCTGATACTAATTGTAAAAGCAATTAGGACCAGAAACTAATTAAGAGAGAACCTGCTCTAATACCAATTTAGGGATCGTGTATGGCAACTCTTGAGAGGGGGTGAATAGAGTGCAGCAGAATAATCTATCTAATTAAAAATTAAGCAGAGTGAAGGCAACAAATAACTAGCAGTGTATATGCAATATAATAAAGTAAGAGAAAGGGAAAGCAAATGCAAACATCACGATGTATACTGGTTTCTCTCTGAGAGGACTAGTCTAGTCCCGAGAACTCTTGCTCGGAGTTTTATCCACTATAATCACCAATAGTGAATCACAAGCTTTGATCTGAAGGCTTGCCGACTTCTTTATACCACGAGATTTGATTCGAAGTCTCGTGACTTCACACACCATGAGTTTCGATCCGAAGGCTCACAACTTTACACAGAAGAGGGGCTTGATGAACTAACATATTTAAAACTTTGTAGACTTCTAGACTAAGACTGCACTTGGCACTTAGAAGGCTAGAGAGTTGATCTTGGAGATAAGAAAGTTTAGGCTCTGAAGGTTTACTCACTATAGGATAGAAAGATTGAGAGTTATTGAGTGAGTAAGAATGTGAAAATCCAACTCTATTTATAGGTTATTACCAAACCGAGTTCGGCCAGAATTCAGTAGCAAATATTTAAAATTTTAAAAGTTGGAGGTCAAGAAATCAGGGATATAACAACTGGATAATTTCATAATAAAAGGGTAACCGAGTTCGGTATTAATTTGACATAAATTTGGCCCGAGTTTGGTTGCTAAGTATGGTAGGCTTTGTGAATGAATGTGGACTAATTTTGTGGTTAGGTTCGAGGTTTATTTGAGTGGACTGAGTTGCTTTCTAGTTGCCAGTGCGACTCGACTTACATAAGTTCTAGACTCAAATAAAATATCAAATTATATATGAAAAATAAGAGTCCTGATGATGCCAAACTTCTGAAACATCTGCTGACTTGAATATGCTTTTTTCCTTGACGGTAGTTGTCCAAAGATAGCCAGATCAGGGAATCTGAATACCTTTGGACAAAATCTTCTGGTATAACACCTTCTTTGGATTATCGTCATTTAGCATATGTCCATTGTTGATTTTTCTTATTGCTTTCTGCAAGTACATATTAAACGAACAAAGAAATATACATAAGAAAATATTACATATCTGGACAATACTGAATTTAAGTAGAAGATACTATAATGATTGTTTAATTACCATAATACTAAACTTAATCGATTAGCCATATTCAAAAACTCAATATAAACATTGGGCCAACACCAAGCTAATGGTGATCAACACTTTATGCCGTAGAGTGGTTCGAAAGGTGCCATATGAATACTGGCATGATAACTATTGTTATACAAAAATTCTACCAAGTGAAGGTGATTCTTCCAAGATCCACCAAAGTCTAAGGTACAGGCTCGTAGCATATCCTCCAAGTTCTTGATGGTTCTCTGTGATTGTCCGTCTGTCTGGGGGTGGTAAGTTGTGCTGAATCGTAACTTGGTGCCCAAACCCTGATGCAAATTTTTCCAAAAATATGAAGTAAACTAAGTGTCTCGATCTGACACGATACTTTCTAAGACATCATGTTGTCTCCCTATTTGTCCCATATATATTTCGGCCTGTTGTTCTGTCGACTGTCGTATTCTAAAAGGAAGAAAGTGAGCTAGTTTTGTGAGACGATCCACTATCACCCAAACTGCATCTCGACCAGTCGGTGATCTAGGTAAACCAGTCACAAAGTCCATCGTGATGTGTTCCCATTTCTATTCTGTAATAGGAAGCGGCTACAATAATCATGCCAATCTCTATTTTTCTGCCATCACTTGCTGATATATCTGACATCGTTATACGAAGCGTGCTATTTTCCTCTTTATTTTGTTCCACCAAAAGGGTTGCTTGATATCTTGGTACATCTTTGTGCCTCCTGGATGAATAAAATACTGGAAACTATGTGCTTCAGTCATAACTTCTTATCGAATATCTCCGCTTGGTACACATAGACAATTCCCAAACCTTAGTGTTCCATCCGCATGTATTTTCAACTCCTTTTGAAGACCTGACTCACATTCTTCTCGTAGATTTTGAATCTTCGGGTCTCTTACCTAAGCTAGTTTAATTCCATCTACCAGAGTTGACTGAATCTGTAGGCTAGACTAAACTCATGTGCTCTGTAGAAGTACTATCTCGATACCCATCTCTCGTAAGTCTTCTAGTATATGCTTCTTAGTAGTCAACATAAATTTGCCACCTCTTCTGCTAGTGCATCAGCTACTACATTAGCCTTGCCTGGATGGTACTGAAGTTCTATATCATAGTCTTTCAACAACTCTAGCCACCTTCTCTGCCTCATGTTCGGGTCCTTTTGCGTGAATACATATATCAAAATCTTATGATCTGTAAATATTTTTACTCGATCGCCATATAAGTAGTGCCTCCGTATCTTAAGTGCAAACAGTACTACTGCTAGCTCTAAATCATGAGTTAGATAGTTCTTCTCATGATCTCTGAGCTGCCGAGAAGCATACGCTATCACTCACCCTTGTTGAATCAAAACACATCCAAGTCCTTTGCTAGATGCATCATAGTACACCGTGAATCCTCCGGAGCCTGCTGTATGAGTGAGGATTGGTGCAGAGATTAACTTCTTCTTCAGCTTTTCAAAGGCCGACATTTTGCTGACCACCCAAATTTAACTTTCTTGTACGTCAACCGAGTCAAAGGTGCCGAGATCTTAGTAAAGTCTGAAAAATATCTTCTGTAGTATCCTGCCAAGCCATGGAAACTACATACTTCTGCTACTGTATTCGAAATTGGCCAGTTATCTACTGCATGTACCTTATTTGGATCAACTGACACTCCTACTCCAGAAATAATGTGCCTAAGAAAGGATATGCAATCAAGCCAAAAATCACACTTACTAAGCTTCGCATATAACTAGTACTCCCTCAAAGTTTATAATACTATCCTGAGATATTCTTCATGCTCCTCCTTATTACGAGAATATAATAGGATGTCATCGATGAAACTACCACAAATTGGTCTAAGTAAGGCATACAAATATGGTTCATCAAATCCATGAATATCGCTAGAGCATTAGTCAGTCCGAATGGCAAAACTAAGAATTTGTAATACCCATATCTTGACCTAAATGCTGTCTTCGGTATATCATGCTCCCTCACTCGCACTTGATGCTATCCTGATCGTAAATCTATCTTGGAGAAGACTCTTGCTCTACTTAATTGGTCAAAAAAATCATCAATCTTTGGTAATGGGCACTTGTTCTTCACGGTCACTGTATTAAGCCGTTTGTAATCCTTACACAACTGCGTCGATCCATCCTTCTTCTTCACTAATACCGTTTGTGCTCCCTACGATGATCCACTTGTCCGAATAAACTTCTTCGCCTTCAGTTCTTTCACGTGTCAATACAACTGATCAAGCTCTAATGATGACATAGGGTACACCTTCCGGGATACTGGTTTCACTCCTGGCATCAACTCTATACAAAACTCTACTACTTTAACAAGGGATAATCCAAAAATATCATAGGAAAAGACATCCATGAACTCTTCAACTATCTTGGACAGCAGGTCTTCTCCTTTGCTACTATTGCGACTCCTCCCTTATGTTGGTCTATAGCTATTTTCCTAAGGAAAAACTCTTCTAGACCGAGGATTCTAAATAACACTCTACCCTCATGATAGTCTATCATTGCATGACTCTCTCTCAACCAGACCATGCCTAAGATAACGTCAAAGTTATCTATAGTGAACTCGATCAATTTTGTAGGTAATAAATGTCCACATACTACGACTGGACATGTTAGGCACACCATACTAACTTTTACGATCCTATTGCCAGTAAGTATATTCAGCCTCGATGGCATTGCCTCAAACTTCAATCTGATACATGTCATATATTATGCAGATATAAATGAGTGCGAAGATCCAGAATCAATTAAAGATATGGCAGGAAAGGTTGTAACAAAAATATTACCTTCCACTACGTCGCCCGACGCAATAGCTTCTTCCAAAGACAAGGTAAGTTCCTGCCCTTGTCCATGTTGAGCTCCTTGCTGCTGTCTTTCTTGCTGTCGTGGTTGTGGTCCCTGTTGATTATGCTGTTATTTTTGTCTATAAAGTTGGGGCTGCATCGGCAATGAATGCTGAGCTAAAGGCCATACTGTTACTACTGGTCCTCCTTGCTGTACTGCCCTTGGAGCTGGCATTACAGGTAACTATTGTACTGGACTTCCTGGCCTCTGTATCAATGGACATATGGCAATCTTGTGATCTGGGCTCCCACATATCAAGCATAATCTATTAGCTGTCTGGCAAATATCTCGGTTATGACCTCCCTTGCTACAGTAGGTTCAACTTGTCGACTCTCCCCGTAGTTGTTGTTGTTATTGCTGTTGTTGCTGCCTCGGCTGCTATAGTCGAGTTGGTGCTATCATGGTCAAGGTCACAGGCCTCCCCTATGTCACATCATAGATGCGAATACAAGGAGATGGTGCTGACGTTCGTGATACTGGTCCTCCCTTATTGCTCTATCTATAAGGCCTCTTCCGATCCACTCTTTTGGATGCCATCCTTTAAGAAGTAAGCTCAACCCTCTTTGCTGCCATCAATACTATCTCAAAAGTGTGGTAGTCAAGCACCCCTACCATGTGTAAGATTTCCAAGTGAAGTCCCTGCTATAATCTTATTGCTCTCTCCAACTCTGTTTCCAGCATGGTTAGAGAAAATCTGCTTAGTCGACAAAACTCTGTCGCATAGCCGTCTACTGTCATTCTAGATTGCTTGAGGTTAATGAAACTTTGTTGCAACTCACATTGAGCCACAATTCTAAAGTGCTTCACCCTGGATCGGGTCCTAAAATCATCCCATGAAATAGGATATCTCAATCCTATCTCCATCGCAGCCCACCAATCTCTCGCAGGATCCTAGAGTTGTAAGCGATCCAGACCAACCTGTTCCTCAGCCAAAAATTTAGCTGCTACTAGAATAGTCTCAAAATCCAGGAGCCAATTATCTGTCTTTATTGTATCCTCTGTTCCATCAAAATATCTAGGGTTCAGTCTGCAAAATCTAATAGATACCCCAGAATCTTTTCTTTCGCCTTGCTCTAGGGCCGTTTGTAATCCTTGGTTCAATAAGACATTATTTTCCTACTGCTGAAGCTATTGTTGCTATTGTTATTGTTATTGCACCACCATCTGGAGTTGTTGGGCATCCAAAAATCTATATATAATCTCTAGCAAGGCTGGAGTATCCAGTATTGTCCGTACAGCGGGAGGTACGGGAATACCTGGAGCGTGCTACTCTGTCCTATTCATCGTGGGCTCAACTCGGATCCTTGGCTGGGGTTCCATAGGATCTCGTTCTACTAGAAACTCTACCTCTCTTATTGCTACAACATCGGGAGAAGAAGAAGCCCTAAGGAAAAGCACAAGAAATATCAAGTACAGGAAGAGAAGGAACAAGGAAGTAACCAATCTGGAAAAATTCAAGCTGAGTATCGAAGATGACGAATTCAGGATTTCAAGAAGGATCATGTTTGATTGAGACACCTATGACCATGATATCCTGTAAGTCTGAAGAACCGACCTGCATGGTCTACCATTAAAACTTTGTCACACCCCAGTACCGAAATACGGAGACAAACATGGCCATCTATCCCGTATAAGGTACTATACGTCTTACGACGATCATGGATGTAATAAGAAAAGGGGGTGCATGCTACAATCAAGTCTCCTAAGGTCAACAACTTCTATGTCTCAACTATTCAAACAAGAAACAGTAAGCATAGAGCATATATGATAAGTAATAAGGCATCCCAAATGTTTTCTCAAAAAGTTCTGGAGACCAGCTATGCAAAAATAAGATGCTGGAAGAGCAACAAAAGTAAATAACAATGATCAGCTGCATTCTGACTTAATACATTAATATAAGAAGACTAATGTCCAGACGAGTCGGCTAACATGTACGGTTAGCTAAACGCCCAAAAGAAGTAAATGCACAATAACGAGAAGGAAAGAAGAAAACCTACTCGCTATCTCCTGCGACCATGTTCCTGGTACGCGCCATGAGTTGGGAAAAAGTATGCTGGATCCTCGGGTGCTGGCTCAAAAACTGGCCTTGCAAAACTAGTAGGATTAGACCGCCAAATAGCAAGTACCACAAAGGAAGCATAAAATAGAGAAAAAAATCGAACAAAAATATATAATAATACATAGGTTCAGTGTCACAGCTTAGGTCCAAGGCATATCCTAGTACAAAGGTCTAACCCTACAACAAACAGGGACAATGGTTGAACCATCACACTATGATAGTCCAATTTTCTTTTCTACAAATTGAATAATACAATCACAACCATGTCAATTTCTTTATATCCGTTAATCACTTGTATGGCTTGTTATTTATGGAGTTTGAGGTTATCTTAGAAATAATGCATAATAAGTATCCTCAGATCATGTCAGTGCTGAATATGAGCTAACCGAACCAATAGATGAATAAAAAAGGTATTCACGAGATGCACCAGTTCCCCGTAGGGCCACTGCGCTAAAAATACGGTATTAGTGGTTACAGTATTTCTATAGTGAAACAGTGGCTCGACATAATAATATGTCAGATACTGTACTCCATTAAGGAAGATGATATACAGTATCTGTGGTGGACACCCTATAGCGCACTTAGATTGAATCTCTGTGGCAAGGTTCATTGGCATGACCTCGGGGTACCGTTCCGTCCAATGTTACTGCCACTTTTAGTTACTAATTAGCCCTATGTTGTGTTTGAAATCTCAAGACGTGATCACATGAGATTTTTTCTTAAGATGTGATATAAAGTACGGGTACGCTAGATACGAATCCATGGAAGTCAAATCCGAATTCACCCGAGCGTGTATGCAATATTCAGTCAATCAATTTCCTAGCCACACTTGGGTAGTTGACTCGCTTATTATGCCCATGCTGGGAAAATAATATATATTTATAATATCACGCATTCAGGAATTTAGGGGGATTCTTGATGCACAATCTAAATATAATCACTTACCAAATGACACGATGTGTCGTACCTCGTTGCACATTAAATCATGGATAAATATCAGGCAACCGTGGTATAAGCACGGATACAGTATTCGAGTCTAATTACCAATTATGCATTGGGTCACGAAAGAATAATAATAATAACATTCAATCAAAACAAACAAGGTTGCATGGGTCTCTAGGCCACATGGAAAGTCCAGGCCGCATATTACACTAGGCCGCATATGAAGTCAGGGCCATATGACAAGTCCTGGCCTTATATGAAGTCAGGGCCGCATATGGAGTCAGGGCCGCATACTCAGGGTTAAAGTCTACTCCTAGGGACAAGTGTTAAAGTGACGGGCAATAAATGAAGTATCAGTGATGTGACCTAAAGTGATTGATGTTACAAGCCATAATGTGTGTCAGACAGAAAGGAAAAAACTTATAGAAAGATGTGCCAAGTTTTCAGAGTCATGCGTCCAAGGGAAAGTGGCCTCACGCTCTGCTTGACGCATATGCCTGCTTGCCACATTTAGGTCAGTGCCGCATGGTGTTAGATGTCGCATGGAGGTCTCTTGGACTTATCGAATTTCTCATTCATTCAGCAAGTGAACACACTAGTATTTCAAGAATTAGCTCCAGAACACTTGTGTGATGGAAATCATACGTCCAATAAGATAGGCGCATATTGGTCAGTATGCAACGAAAGCTTAGGCTGCATAGCCCTCTCAGCCGCATAACTCGCTGGCCACATGAAGACTTCGTCTTCTCCAAACAGCAGGTTCGGCCATGGCAAAAGCTCCCCAAAAAAATTGTTTTGTCCATAAAATTCTTATTTTAAGTCCAAATTGAGTGAACCAAAAGCCAAAACATTTTAAATTGAAATCTCTATTATGTCGCAAAAAATGGTTTTTAAAAATACATGTTTAATGGATCAAAACTAAGAAAAACTCATGAAACTAATAAAACCCTAAGTTAGAAATATAGATATACTAAAAACTACCCATAAAAATAGAAAACTCCAATGTTCTAAAGGTACTAAGAAACATATAAAAAATTTAATAGAATAATAATATGGAGGGTTTCTCTATTTCTCATGCAAGGTGTACTTGCCTACGGGAAAGGGGAGAGAAAATACAAGAGAGAGAAAGAGAATGAAGTAATGAAGAGAGAGAAGGATTATATTGGGTTATATTTGGTAGGGTTAATGGTTGAACCAAGGGTTCTTATGACTTGAACCAACCCACAAAATGAACCATGAACAAGGTTAAATCAAAGAATGGATCTAGTTTCCATGCACATACAACCATGCTAAAATAAAAATATGTTCCAAATACGTATATCGGGAACGGAAAGTGATAGTCACGATACCAGAGGACTTCGCATAACTATTCGTTCAATGAGGCATTTACTATTCCAATCTTTTGGGTCCTATTCCAAGGGAACACGATCCAACTCCATGAGATAAGCAAGCCCGAAGAAGAAGGGTACCCCAACGATCCTAAGTACTGTGAGTATCATCGATACATAGGCAATCACAAAGTTTAATATTATGTGCTTAAGGACAAGATCCAATAGCTGATCGACTCCAAGGTCCTCACATTATGCAACGAATAGAAGAAAGCTACCTCCAACATGGTGTCTATGCAGTTTGGTGACTTCCCTACAGTATGAATAATGGGCGGCACGATTATAAGAATTGCCTCTACGGCACAAGAATTGTAACTTGGTGCCCATTACGGTAAAGAAATAAGAAGACATGTGGGTATATCCTGATCTTCTCCAAGATGAGAAATGGACTTCTTCTACGAGAAGATCTCGTCCTTGCAATACAATCACTCTAGATCAAAAAGATCCTCTCCTTACTGGGATGCTGTCAGATTCTAAAGAAGATATTTGCGTAGCAAACACAAGAACTGCTCAGCCAGGAACTATAAGGATAGGCCGTACATACGAAAAGAATTACGACCAGATTCACAGTGGTGGTTTTCCATCTACCTCGAACTCTATAAAAGGTTCATCAAAGTCTCCATCCGTAGGAAAAGGCAGATATACCCGGTACGACAAAGCCTTATGAAAGGACGTGTCATAAGGTCTCGTGGACCCATATTCATTCGATATCTTGATGTAGTTGGCTAACTTCCTGGCTCAGATCTCTTTGTACGAGCTCTTGCGTCTATCCAAGGAGACTAGAGATGCACTCTGAGAAGCCCTCATGCAAGTGGAATCTTATCTGACGAAGATAGTTTCCCATCCGAAATTGAGTGATGAATTTCTACATTGCCATTACGTGACTCACCAAGTTCCTAACATTACCTTTTTGTAGGAGGATATGTTATTTGAACGTAATCTGTTATGCCCCGATTTCTAGTAGGTAATCGGCCATCCCCGCTAGACACGAATCACCGTACCAGTGCTCCCATGGTACGATCATTACTATCTGGATGTGATACCGCACGAGCGTAAGCTGCCCTCGTGCAAGGCTATGATCCGAACAGGCAATAAAATGACTAAGCCACTAAGTCGCATAGATAGTCCAAGTGCAGCGGAATAAGAAATAAATAGATGATTGGTAACAAGTTCCCAGAGTCGTCAATAGCGACAATATTGAATAACACAAGTATAGAAGTAAAATGAGCTCTTTATTGATATTGAACATGTGTTACAAATGGCGCTAGGCCAAGATTACAAGTCACTCAAGTCCTCTTTCTTTTGAGACAATAAAAGCGTGCCAAGTGGCTATAATTTATTGAATGATAGATAGGAAATATTTCAACATTATGTCTTGTATATGTGCTATCAGTTTTGGATAAAAAGTTCTAAGATTTTAGAGTGAACTCTACGTCTTAGCATGCACGAAGGGGGTTTTCACATCGAACGAGGTTCTTCCGCACCTTGCAAGCAATCTGGTGGGTTATTAATACATGAATGAACTGGTGGGGAGGCTTCTCGCTCGCTCAAAAAATCTAAACACGTTATATAGGTTTTCTGGACCATATATTAAATTATTTTTCTAATCTTGCCTTAGGATCAATTTTATGGCATAATGTAGAAGCCTACTCGTGTGGCAGTGCGCCGTGGGATATAAAAAGGAACACGCTGATACTTACCAACTTACCATTCGTCCTTCCCTCTCTAAGTTAAACCAAGTTAAATCAAGCACGAGTATATTATGAAACACAAGTCAAATTGCATAAGCAAATATGGGTGTCATGAGCGGGGTTCTGATTCTTATAAACGAGTTACACGAATTATCAGGTGTGTTACAGAAGATGTTCAAGTGTTCAATATGTACAAGTGTGTTATACGCATGATCATTTTGGTATTTCAGATTACTGGAAGCGATGTAATGACTCGCAAGCAGATTGCCGCTAAGCGAGGATGACTTATCTATATGAACAAGAGTAGCTGACATAGCCATAAAGGATGAGTTATAGTCTTAAACGAGGATAGTATGGAACGAAAAACACATGAGGCGCAACAAGCCATCACGTCCAACACATGAAACTATCAGCCTTTGAGCAAGAATGGTGTGGCATGAGCAAAGATTCCATCATGCTCGCAAATGAAAGGCTACTGCATTAGTTCCATCCGGATTGGATCAGCCCTGGTGCCCCTAACACTACCGCATTTTCTAGGAAAAGATATTTTGGTCATTTTATAATTAATTAAATATTATGCATATTGTATAATTATTTATTGTATTATTTAATTATTATAGATATTAGTATATACTTTGAGACTTGGGTTAGTGGACCTAACTATTTTAGATTAGATCCAATGACCAACATTTAAATCTAGTTAGAACTGAGCCCAATTAGAAGCCCATTCTTTAGGAGGATGGTTATTTAAGTTAAACCCATTAGAGTAGAACCTTCCCTTTTTAATTATTTCTTTATGAGAGGTCATAATGGGTATTTTAGACTTTGCGTAGTAGCTTGGGAGGGGGCTAAGGGGTCCGGTCATATATAATAGGAGAAATAAATTTCTCTCTTCTTATTTTTATTTCAAATCTAGATCTAGAATTTTCTCTTTCCAATTTCTTTATTCCCACACCAAATTTCTTTTCAATTCCTTTCTAAATCATCATTGGAGGCTATTGAAGCAAGGATCTACAAGGAGAGCAAGGATCTACAGGTTGAAGGCTTATTTTACCTAATTTGAAAGTTTTATTGGGAATCTATCTTCCAATAGGTATAATTTAGTATTTTTTCTTTAATTAGACACTAAATCTGTGTTTTTATTATAAATAACCACCCCATATGCTAAGGCTACCCATAGGAATTGGAATTAGGTTCATAAAAGGCCTATAGAGAAAGTTATGTGGGATTTTGTATCAATTTTGGGGAAATTTCGAGATTGACACATCTTGTGTTTGTCAATTGGTCAATTAGACCAAATTAATATGTGTTTGATTGTTTAAGACTAGTGTCGTGTCCACAATTGGATACTTGTAGACCATATCCCGATAATTTGGAGATAAGGGTTGATTTGGCAATTTTTTTCCGACATGGGGGGTTTGAGTATGTCATATTTTGACACGAAAACGTAGAAGTGTAATTGACTCTTCATATTGTTCATAATTATTATTTTAGACTTGCTCGTGTCTTTCATGGTATATTTGGTGGTGTGGTGGACTCGTATCGCAAGCGTATCATAGATTTAGTGTAATACGGGTGTGATGCACTCCACATGTTTATTTTCTTGCATTTTAATAATTGTTTATAGCTATTAGTAATGTATAATTTCATGGTTATATATATATATATATATATATATATATATATATATATATATATATATATATATGTTGGTGTTTATAAATATATATATAGAGAGGGGTATATATGTATGTGTGTATGTTTACATAAGTTTATATATATATATATTGATATGTATATAGTTATATATAAGTGCATAGATATATATACATCTACTTGTGCATATGTGTGTGTTTGTATGTGTGCATAGATGTGTGCATATGTGTGTGTTTGTATGTGTGTGCTAGAAGGAGGTCAGGACAACAGTAAATTAGTGTGCAGTGGATGCCACAGTGTGTGTAGAAGCTAGCACAGTACAGTGAAGCATAGAGAACAACAACATAGCAAATCAGTACAACTAGATATATTTTTGTATCATTTACTGTTACATAGTTTATATTATTTGTTGTAACTGCTATTAGAGATGTACTCTGCTCCTTTCCTGACTGGATATATTTTTTCTAAAAGATACTGAGGAGTAATACCCCACTCACTACGGGCCTTAGGACGCGGTTGGCTTAGAGCCAGAGACCTTGCTCAGGAGGGTCTCATCCCGACTGAGACAGACGACCCATGACTCGTAGCTTCTTAGTTAATATTTTTTTTTGTACTGGATTTGTCTCCAGCATATTGTTTTAGTATTTCTCTGACTCATTAGATATTATTTTGTCTCATGAGTTATATTTGTGACTATTCTATTCTTTTGTCATATTCATGCTTATTCTGTCTATAGATCTGTGATTGAGTATATTCATATTATGTTGGTGTCATTGTTATGTCTTGATTACCATATAGATAGTTTATCCAAACAAAATTCTATCACCGATGCTACGGCGTAGGCTGGACGTTGTTCATTACTTGCATCCATACACCGAGTGCGGCTCGTGACACATTTTAGTGGTGGCCCATGCAGGTCATTAGAGGTCACAATTAGTGCGATTCGTAGTGGTGCTCTGAATTAAGTTCTATTAAGAGCCTGTTTCAGGATATAGGATATAGGCTATAGGCTGAGAATACTCAATCACATCTAGAAAATACTATCTTGATTCATTTCAACTGCTGTTTCTTGATATTGATATTTGATCTTTAACTGTCCTTCTTTGAATGCCTTATATCCTGTACCATATTGATTCTTTTCTCTCGCTTTGCTTTAGGATGCTGCCTAAGACTAGATCACAATAGGGGAGAGCAGCTTCTGAGAGATCTGCGACTTCCTGAGGGCCTGTACTAGTCACTTCTTCGGTGATTGGAGTATCAGCTGCATTCAGGCCTCCAACTCAGAGGACTATTCTGGATGTATCTGAGGGACTTCCACCTCCAACTTTTGTGCCGACAGATGTGACTCAGATATTCATACTATTTTGAGAGATGTTAGAGGCTTAGAGGGCTCAGTCAGAGGCATACCAGAGGAAGACTGATATGTTGTGGCAGGGTATTGAGAGTGTTCATCAGCTTGCTCTTTCCATAGTAGAGAGAGGAGTTTCGGTCCAACAGTAGGTTCTCCGCAGGTTGCCCAGCTTCGGCCAGGCAACATCCATGACTTCAAGAAACTGGAACCTTGGGTCTTCAAGGGGACGAAGGTTATTGTCTACGCTGATGATTGGCTCGAGGATATTGAGTGTCTCATGAGGATGTCCCATCTTGCTTAGGATCTAATGGTTGAGGCAGTAGGACTTCAGCTATTCAATATTGCCCGCACTTCGTTCAGGAATGAGCCACTTCTTACTGATACAGGGCAGTCTTGGGTGGTGTTCAAGGACCTCTTCAATAGAAAGTTCTTTGCTCGGGTAGAAAGGTTAGACTTGGGGAGGCAGTTTGAGAGCCCTATTCAGGGGAGCATGTCTGTGGAGGAATACGCCGCAGAGTTCAGTAGGCTGAGCCATTTTGTGGAGTATTTGGTAAGGAAGTCGAAGGTTCGAGCTATCCATTTTTATAAGGGTCTGAACTGGGAAGTGAAGATCCTTATTCCATCTTTTTATGAGACCTATTTAGAGATACTTGCGGAGACACGCAATGTTGAGCGGGAGTTGGGTTCGAATCCTAAGAGAGAGCATGATTCTTTTCTGGGGCTAACAGTAACACAGTGACTGCTAAGTATCCTTATTTCCAGTCTAGGCCTTTTTAGCAGCCACAACAGCACCAGACTCCAGCTAAGGCACCATATCACCAGGTACTGCATTAGCAGAGACAGTTATAGCAAGTTTCCTGCCACTACTACAAGAAGCCCGACCACATCTAGAAAGTTTACAGGAGGAGGTTGGGAGTTTGTCTGTATTATGGTACCGAAGGGCATCAGCTGAGAGAGTGTCCTTCCAATCCTTATCGTGCAGTTCAGGAAGCAGCTCTAGGTGGCTGGAGCAGCTTCGGCCGGCGGTTGGCAGCGTGGGGGGGAGGGGGGGTTGTGTACAGGAGATGGGGAGAAGGTGAATTCGGCTATGTTAGTTTGGTTTACGTTTTAGGGAAAATAAGGAAAAAGAGATATTTATGCATGTAAGGGGGTTGGTTTGACCTAGGAAAATTTGACTTTGGTCAACATCCTCTTGGGTTGGGCTTTGGGCTCATATGAGAATGTTTGGGAGGGTTGTAATTTACATTGTTTAAATGCAATGATAGGTTTAAAATAAGGGGTCGGTGTTTGCGCGTTGCACATTCCAAAAATTATAGAAAAATTCCTATGAAGGGAAAAGTTGGATTTCTTCATGTATTGTCAAATGGTGTAGACACCTCAATGCACTTTTACATAAAAGTGCTCAACAATTGGAAAATTGCACAAAGATGGAAATTGGATTAAATTAATTAAAATTAATACGCAGGGTGTTCTGGATTTAATTAGGAGTACATGGGGATAAAATTAGGAAGGACGCAAGTGTCATGGACGTAGAGGGATCGGAGTAGAATATTAACAAAATTTGGGTTACACAAAATAGGTCAAGATTGTGTCTCCAATTTTGATTGGAACACACAGGGGTACAAAGTTGAAATTATTTAGAATTAAATAATAACGTCTACGGCGAATGTTGTGCGACTAAAATATAGCACAAAAAAACATAATTATAAGTTACACAAAGGTCAGAATAGTAGGCAGGCATGTCTAGGACAAGGTTGTAAAATTTGTAGATAGGCAATGGCTAGTGTAGTGCTCCAATTATCGAAGCAACGG
Source organism: Iris macrosiphon (assembly GCA_036927795.1). Lineage (NCBI taxonomy): Eukaryota > Viridiplantae > Streptophyta > Magnoliopsida > Asparagales > Iridaceae > Iris > Iris macrosiphon. The sequence goes on along the minus strand of JAYESA010000015.1, from coordinate 109,390,616 downwards.
TAAGGTACGCTAAGCGATATAAATATTGTATAGTTAAATCAAATGCCGTGTTCTATTTCCAATTGGGTTCTAATTAGCCCTAATTTCTTTATCTAAGCCAAGTAGACGTAATTTTGGGTGAGGGGGTTTATAATCTACCCAACTTAAAATAATTTTGTCCTCAAAATTAAACTAGGATATAATTAGATAATTCTTTCACATTCGTACATAAGGCAAGTCAATCGCGATCTCTTCCAAATATCTAAAACTTATTTGAATCCATCACAATCATTTTTAATTTAGATTAACCATTGTTTAAATCGAACTTCAACACATCGCACTATCTTCTAAATTTTAAATTAAATAGTCACATCCAAATCTAATTCAAATTTATATGACATCCCACCTCAAAATTTTATATCGCAATCTCCAGATATCATAATATTCTCTAGAAAACAATTATAATCAATTATTATTTCTATTTTCAATTTGTGAGTTTCGTACTCTTTAAATTTTAAATTTGCTTTACATCCTTAATATTTCAAACAGGTGATTCAATAATCAAAATTTAATTTTTTTAATTCAAATCCTCAAATTTGGAATTCAATCTGTCGATGTTCATGTTTAGTGTTCTATTTATTTTTCTCAATATTTAAATCGATGAGTCAAGCTTCGATACTCAAAATTTAAATCCTGCTCCAATTATAATTATTTGGTCTGAAATATCAAGATTTCAAAAATTCATTAAGTACTCACCATCTAGCTCCTTCTTCTAAAATTCTCAAAAATTAAAATGACTTGAACCTATATCAACTTATACCAAGCACGAGGTTTCGTCTTTCCAAAATAAGGGAAGACAGAAAACAATAATAAAGAGTTCAAGGGAGAGGTAATAAAATAGAAGTATCGGAATCAAGGCGTTTAAAGAATTCAAATGAGAATTGTCAAGGCAGTTATGGATTGAAATCCTATTTTGGTAATTCTTTGTTCGCATGCTCGTATTAGTACAGTTATGTAACCGATACGATACGCTCAGACATGTCTACAGGGCAAGTACATTCGTCTACTAATCACTATATATTTTAACCCACGTAAAGTAGTATTGCGAAGGGCGAACCAAGCGCACTAAGGTTAGCTAGAACTTAATACACTGATTCTGAAATGTATTAATGTATGCATATACTAATACATATATCGTGAACAAGATCGATAAAAGAATAAGCTTGCAAAACTAGGCTATAAAATAGCAGCATAAGTCAAGGTAGTATATAAAATATAAATGCGCTAGATCATGCTGAAAGAAGTTACAAAATATTCAAGTTCACAAGAAGTTAAGACTATACAATCTCTACAGTTGTCATACAAAATCTTTGTCTAAGTTGTTAATCGACCAAATAGGGCTATGGGCCTCTAAGTTCTACAATCTGAATAAACACTGTCATCTTAAGCTAGCATACAGTTAATGTCGTTCAGTTACACTTCAATAATAGGTCAAAAGTCTATGTGATATTATGTTGTGAGGTATACTACACAACTTATAAAAATTATCCAATACTGTGACAGTCTTAAGGAGATTCAACAAAATAATATTGTCCTTATAAATAAAGCATAACTTCTATTTGGGGTTACGAGAAAATCATCCTATTGTATTATGTCGATAATGGTCACCTTAAGTTTTGATCATAGTACTCATAGAACATGTGTCAATAGCAAGAATAGAAGAGCTACTGGTTCTTAAGTGAAAAGATGATATACCTATATTAGGTTATGGATACGAATTACGCGATTAAAACTAAGGGTAATAATTAAGTTACAATCTACCAGAACAACTCAAAACTATCACATTCAAACTATCAAGCACAACTTTTCAAAGTTTAACATTGACAACTATAATCCTAGCAACTACATATCCTTAACATAAGAGAATTTATCTGGCCTATAATCAGAAGTGGCAGGTAGCATGAGTTAAAAGATGAAGAAAAGAAGAACATAAATTAGTCGTCGCACACTAAGCGAACGTTAAGGTCGCAGAGGAACAATATATGAAATATAAAATAGAGGGCTCTAGATAGCATCATGGTTTCTTAAGGGGAAGGTAATATGCTAATCTTTGTGTTCAAGGTATGATCGAGAAAATACTATATTCATTCCTCTCGGCTTCCGAGGGTACTGTCTGCTAATTTCCAGACAAGAATCTAAAGGTATAGTTCTATAAACTATCTCACTATAAAAGTTAAGGTTGGTCCTAACATTCCACCTTGGATTTCTATTGGTTCCTCAATGCTAGGGTAAGACAGTAGGGTCACTTTCTAACTAACTTTAGTAGTTTCCATGCTACTCTCAAGTCATTATAGCAAGGGACAATGGTAAACCAGTCTATAGATAAGGGAGTGCTAGGGTTTACTGAATATTCTAAACTTAGTGATGTGTTAGTACTCTAGTCGTATTCTTAGTAGGTGTTTTACCCTAATAATTATTCTAACAACCAGGATTCCTATACTCTAGCAGGGGCTATACTCATGGAACTAATAAGGAAGCACATGAATCAAGCAGGATGCAATTATTCAAATAGAAAGATTAGAAGAAATACGAGTCATTGTCAATTGTGGATGAGATCCTATACTCTAATCCTATCTGTAGGCTTGCTCTGTACAGTAACATAACCGAGGCAATATGCTCTTGACCTGCATGGGCCACCACTAAAAACATGTCATGCCCAGTCCCAAAATATGTAGGACTAGGACACGTAAGCATGTCAGCCGTATGAATATGGCACTCCAATATATGGAAACCATAAGACACGTATGCTGTAATATGAATAACAATTCACAAGTGGTAAACATATATATATCTCAGAGCATAACTAAATCTCATCCACATAAATCATATATAAATAAATGACTAGTATCTATGAACTAGATCTCAACATGGGGTATCAAAAGATAACAGTCGGATGGAAATAAATCCACTACCGACTAGAATAAAGAATAAACAAGACAAATACAATGTAAGTACAACCTCTAACAATCACGAGGCTCGAAGAGAAGACCTCTCGTAATATAAGTAGCTTGTCCGGATCCGCGCTCCTGCAAATACTCATGAACAATACACCTGGAAAGGGACAAAGTCCTCAGAGGGACATAACAAGATACATAAAAGCATGACATAAGGTAAATACTGCAAAAACTCCAGGGTGACCTAACCATCTAAGTGGAATATAAGTTGAGGATAACTTTGAGTGTATGGGAAAGTATAGGCTAGACATATGCTGACATAATTCACCAATCGTGATAACTGGCTAGTATATGCCACCTATGCCCCCATAGGAGGGCGCTCAGTAATAACGTCCATCTCCGAAGAGCATAGCAGCAGTATAGTATATCGGCCATATCGCTCCGAAAAATATGGCAGCAGTATAGTATATCGTCCATATCGCTCCGAAGAACGTGGCAGCAGTATAGTATATATCGTCCATATCACTCTGTCAAGTGTGGCAGTAGTGTAAAGGAAGTAGGGTGTCCCATACGCCTACAAGTTGTCCTTCCCGCCCAATGATCTATGCACGTTGTATCCACAACACGCCTTAGCTACTACGTCACGGCGTCATAACTCTAACTCATAGTCTATCGTTAGAATAGTAGTCCAACCTTACAACCAAACAAGGACATGGATTGGACCATCGTACCACGATAGTCTATGCTCGGCCTACTAATAACTGCTAAGTCTTCTAACATGCATCACTATTAGCAGTTATACCCTGTCCATCGCACGCCTACACGTACAGGTGGCCAACCACATACGCAAGTCCGTACCCTACATGAGACTCACAACACGTGTAAGAAATGTGTCAAGGCTTGGGAGTCATACCAATAACTCCACAACTTTAGGTGGGTCTACTAGACACTAGGTCAGACACTGTCCTAACTTTAACGCCTCCGTTGACTGAACCCGAGTCTCTCTCGGACGCGCACAGTTATATAATATAAACATGCAAATAATAATATAGAATTTAAACAGTACAACAAGGCAAGGTATACTTGCCTGGCAAGAAGCTGAAAAATGTAACGTCCAGATGTCCAACACACAAGACCAAAAGCTATGGCCTTAGAACAAATATCTCCGGATGCTAAAATAGATATCACCAACGTTCCCAAAATAAGCAAAATAGCTAAAAAGCACTTTCCTTTCGTCCAATTTGGACATAGGGGCAAAACGATAATTTCGGGTCAAAGTGGGGTCCACGTATGGCCCACTTTGCACCGAAAAGCGTGCCAAGGATAAAGGTCTCTAAATGGAACAAATTATAGGTCAAACAAACTCTAAATGTCAATACAAACTCAACGGTATGTCCAAATGTGGAATTCGATGAGCCGAACACAATTTTGCCCAAAAAGTCAACCGTGGGGCCCGCCAATTGGTGACTTGGTCGATTGTCTCATAATTGCATGAAAGTTGGGTCACTGGACCATCGCGATACCACGAGTCCAGTGGCATAAGTTTCGTCGCAATCTGATGAGCGTGCATAAAATACGCACGGTTTTTGCAAAAGTTATGCACGGGGATTGACCGCAGATACGGGCTGATTCGAGACGCGCACAAGGGTCCGAATCAGTTTCCCCGAACTCTCACATGTCCGGGTATACTGCGCGCACCTTTTGGTACACGACGGGGTGGTCCCGTTTGGCGGGGCGTGCTCCGTTTCACATTTTTTAGAAATCTAGAAAAATAGATTTTTGGGGTTTTCGAACGAATTTAATTCTATATATAATAGTTAACAAATTAATGTTAATTAACAAAAATTAAACTAGGTCAAGTGGTCTCCGCATACCAAAAAGAAAAATCGAATTCGGATCTTTGTGGTGGGAGATACGAATCCGAGAACATAGGTGGTCACCATAGTTTTCTGCGATACCCAAAAGTGGTCTTTTTCTGTCAACTTGGACGTTATTTTTGCCTAGGGTTACGCGTTGTTCGAGGTTAACTATCATACAGATATTGAAGAGGGTTAATTGAGGATCATACCGGTGAAGACGGGGTCTAGTTTGGTTCAGCGAGGTGACAGAAAACAACGCTGGAACACAGGTAAGTTGCTGTCCAAACTGTCACGCGAGGTTGTGCGCGGGGTCACGGTCGTCGGGGTCGGTCGGCGGCTGGACTGGACGGTTCTCCGGCTCGGCGGTGGAGCTCTGGTCGCGATGGAAAGATGGAGATGGTAGAGAGGTGATCTAGGGTTAGGGTTTTCTTGAATGATATTAGGTTATATATAAGGGAGGCAGAGGGAATCGTATGTTGATACTGCTCGTGGGGGGGGTCTGAGTCCGAGTAGGTGCTGCTGCTATCAAAGGGGCCGGATGAGAAGTTGGGGTAGTGGGTTGCGGGCGGGTTTAGGTTATTGGGTTCGGGTAGTTAGGAAATGGGTTTTGGGTTTATTTAAAATCCAATCAGAAATTTTTTAATTTTCTTTTTATTTCTTTTTCTTTTCTTTCTTTTATATATATATATATATATATATATATATATATATGCATAAAAAAATTTAGAATTTGTATTAATGCATACTATTAAGCTGGTAACTGTCCACGGGGTCTCCTACATGAAATAAATTAGGAAAAATTTATAATGGCTCCATAAATCTTCTAAATTCACAAACACCTAAAATAAAAATTAAATAAATTATTTTTCCTCTATTTAGCCACTAATTACTATAATTAAATTAAATAATTAATGAAAAAGGAAATTTACGGTTTTTAGGATTAGGGGTTTTACACCTAACCCTAACCCTAACTAGGGTTTCTTTAGCACAAACAACATAACTACACAAAAAAAGGAGGGTGAGGAGTTACCCAGGTGGCTGCGGGTGGTGGTAGCGGCTGTGTTGCGGCTTCGGTCAGGGATTGCGTCGACCGCAGGGGTATCGCACGTGTCGACCGAGCTGGTAGGGGTGCTCGGCTGCGTAAAGTTAGTGGTGCTCGACTATGTGAGGGTGGTGGTACTGGAGGTGGTGGTGATACTGGTCGTGGAGGTCGGGGTGTGGTGCTGGAGGTGGTAGTCGTGGTGGTGGTGATGCTAGTCGTAGAGGTCGGGTTGGTAGTGATGCTAGTCGTAGAGGTCGGGGTGGTGGTGCTGGAGGTGGTGGTCGTGGTGGTGGTGATGCTGGTCGTAGAGGTCAGGGTGGTGGTGCTTCGATGAAGGGGCAGCGGGTGAAGGTAGTGGTGCGGGAGCGTTGACTGTAGGTGGTGGTGATGCTGGTCGTTCATGGTGGTGGTGCTGGTCGTTCATGGTGGTGGAGCTGGTCGTTCGTGGTGGTGGAGGCAGTAAGGCAGAGGCGGTGAAGGTGGTTCATGGTGGTAGAGATGGCAGCGACAGGTGAAGGTGGTGGTGGCTGGAGGTGGTAAGGCAGAGGCGGTGCTGCTCAGGTGGTTTGTAGTGGCGGTTGGAAGTGGTCCACTACGGTAGAGGCAGTAAAGGAAATGACAACAGCGGTGCTGCTCAGGTCGGTGTGCAGTGGCGGGTGGTGAAGGTGGTGGTGGCCGGTGCTCGGCGAAGTTGGCCGAAGGGCGGCGGGTGAAGAAAAAGGTGAATAAAGAAGAAGAAGAAGAAGAAGAAGAAGAAGAAGAACAACAACAACAACTGAAGAAGAATGAAGAAGAAAGGTGTGTTCGGCTGGATTAAGTAGTTGGAGGAGAGAGAGAGAGGGGGGATTCCTAGGGTTTTCTAAGGATTAGTGTCACACCCCAGTCCCAAAATACGTAGGACTAGGACACATAAGCATGCCAGCCGCATGTATATGGCAACTCCAATGTATGGAACCATAACACATGCGTACGCTGTATAATGAATAATAATTCACAAGTGGTAAAACTATCACAAGTCATAGGCATAATCTAAATCTTATCTACAGAAATCAAATATACATAAATAACCAATATCTATGAAACTAGATCTCAATCTAAAGTATCTAATGATGGTAGTCGGATGGAAACAAATCCACTACCGAACTAAAATATAGAATAATCAAGATAAATACAATATAATAATATCAACTAACAATCACGGGCTTGAAGAGAAGACCTCCTCAAAGTATACGTAGTAAGTCCGGATCTGCGCTCCTGTGAATACTCATGAACATCTACACCTGGAAAGGGACCAGGTCCTCAGAGGGATATAACAAGATACATAGAAGCATGCCATAAAGTAAATACTGTAAAAATTCAAGGGTGACCTAACCAGCTAAGTGAAATGCACTTTGAAGACAACTTAGTGCGTATAGGAAAATGTAGGCTAGACATATGCTGACATAATTCACCAATCATCATGACTGACTAGTATTTGCCATAAATGCCCTAATACAAGGGCGCTATGTAATATAATAACATCATATCACTCCAAAGAGTGAGGCATCTGCATAGTATATAACGTTCATATCGCTCCGAAGAACGTGGCATCTGAATAGTATATAACGTCCATATCACTCCGTCGAGTGTGGCATCTGAATAAAGGAAGTGGGTGTCCCATACGCCTACTAGTCGTCCTCCCCACCCAATGTAGATGTACAAGTCACGAACACGATGTAGACACCCCATACTATAATGCAAGTATCTATAGAAATAAATACTAAGCTAAATACCGTCACACGTGTTGCTCACACCGATGGCCAGTCAAGTATGAGGCACGCGTACCTACATGAACTCACTCTGTGACGTGTAATGATATGTATCAAGGCCTGGGGAGTCATACCGATAACTCCACAACTTTAGGTGGGTCCACTAGACTCTAGGTCAGACATAATCCTAACGTCAACTCCTTCGTTGACTGCACCTGAGTCTCTCTCGGACGCGCACCGTTATATAATCTAAAACAATAAACGTGAAACTAAAAATATAACTGAATTTAAATAGTACAACAAGGCAAGGTATACTTGCCTGGCAAGAAGCTACGTAGTTCCAATATCCGGCTCTGGAAGTCACGTAGAATGATCCAATAGCTCTTCGGGATCAGTATGCACATACACGGGAATCGGGGGTGACTGCTGCTGGTTGTCTGGCAAGGATGACAGTCCATGATGACAACGAGGACGAGGATAATAACGATGAGATGATTAGGTTATGGTTAAAGTGATGATTAGGCCAATAATGGTGGTTATGTTGATGATGGGGGGTTATAATGGTGATGATGATTAAAATGGTGATGATGATAGAATAATGATGGAATTTATGATAATGGTGGTGACATGGATGATGACTGGGATAATGGTAAGGATGTGGATGATAATAGGGAAGGGGGTGGTGATGTGGTGATTCATGTGGATGATGGTGATGCTCATGGTGAAGATGATGGTGATGATCATAATGAGGGTTACATGATGGTGATGACGAGGATGATGGTGTGGGTGATGGTGATGACGAGGATGATGATGTGGACGATGGTCATGACTAGGACGATGATGTAAATAATAGGGTAATATTGATGATGATGATTTGTGTTGATGATGATACAACGATGATTAAGGTGTAATGATGATGATAACGACGATGATATTGACGACGATAACGATGATAGTTAAGGTGATCACGAAGACGACAATGGCGATAGTGATGATGATGATGATGGGTGTTGATGTTGATGATGATGTTAATAGCAATGGTGGTGGTGATGATAAAGTATGGTGGTGGTGACTGAACTCCGGCCAGGGTGAGGGGAGGTCCGGCCAGGGGAGCTTCTCCGGTGAGTCGAGGGGAAGACGAGGAGCAGGAAAGTGTTAGAGGAGGAGGAGATTAGGCGAAAGGCTCACTATGACAAGGACGGGAACGTCGGAGGAGGCTGTCCTGGCTCCAACGGAGGAGTTGGGTTAAGCAGCAGGTGCTGGCAGGTAATGGAGGAGAAGATAGGGAGGTGGTGAAGGCTCGGTGTTGGCCGAAGATGGCGGTGGGCAGCGGGGAGGAGGCTGCGACGTGGATGAGGGGTTTCTCGGTTCGCCGTGGTGATGGGGGGATCCCGGCGTACAGTGGTGGTGCTGGTGGAAGAAGAACGGGTGTAGAGGAGGAGATCGGGGAGGATGTCTGGGGATGGTGAGCAGTCGATGGAGGAGGCCGGGGGGTGGTCGTGGCAGTTGCTCGAGGGGGGAGCAGCGGGTGGCCGCTGCTCGGTTTCGGCGAGGATGAAGGTGGCGATGGCGATTGTGTAGAGATGGTGGGGTCTCAGCCGTGCGGGGTCGACTCCAACGTCGTGGTGAGGACTCCGACGACAGTTGGGGGATGCTCCGACCGTCAGGGAAGGTGAGGGAGAGATAAATAGGGATGAAAAGTGGGGGTCGGTTGGTTTTAGGGTTGGGGATGGGTTAGGTGAAGAAAAATAAAGAAAAGAAAAGAAAAGAAGAAAAAATGTTGTATTTATATACATGTGTAAACTAGGGTTTGTGTTGACCTAGTGGTTGGGCTTGGTCAACATCCTTTGGGATTGGGCTTTGGGCTCACATGAGGATGTTTGGAGGGCCATAATTGTATTGTTTAAATGCAAGGATTGGTTTAAAATAAAGGGAGCGATGTTATGCGTTGCACATTCTAAAAATTATGGAAAAATTTCTACGAAGGGAAAAGTTGGATTTCATCATGTATTGTCCGATGGGGTGGACACCTCAATGCAATTTTGCATAAAAGCGCCCAATAATTAGGAAAATTACACAAAGATGGAAATTAGGTTTTAATTAATTAAATTACCGCACAAGGTGTTCTGAATTAATTAGAAGTACATGGGAATAAAATAAGGTGGGACACAAGTATCATAGACGTAGAAAATTCAGTGTAGAATATTATCATAATTTTGGGTTGCACAAAACGGTCAAGGTTGTGTCACCAATTTCGATTGGAACGCACAAGGGTACAAAGTCGTATTTTATTTAAAATTAAATAATAACATCTACGACGAATGTTGTGCGACTAAAATATAGCACAAGAAAGTATAATTATAAGTTATACAAAGGTCAGAATGGTAGGCGGGCATGTCTAGGACAAGGTTGTGAGATTTGTAGATAGGCAATGGCTAGTGTATTGCTCCAATTATCAAAGCAACGGTAAGGTGCGCTAAGCGATATAAATATTTTATAGTTAATTCAAATGTCGTGTTCTATTTCTAATTAGGTTCAACTAGCCCTAATTTCACTATCTAAACCAAGTAGGCTTAATTTTGGGTGAGGGGATTTACAATTAGGGCCGGCCACATGTGAGGGGGGTTGAGTGTGTGTTAATATAGAGTGAGTGTGTGGTTGAGATGGAGTAGGGAATTGAATCAAGGTTCATGATTAATCATAAGAGAGTTGTACATAGCATAGGAGAGAGTGATAATTTGGTGTGGGCAGTGGTATTTGGTGTTTTGTAGGGTGAGGGGGTGTTGTATATTTTGTATGGGCCTCATGAATGGGTGTTTGGTAAAATTAGGGTTAGGTTGGGATTAGTTTAAGTTGGTGTCCCCAATTTAATTAAATAAAGTGTCATGTTCTCTTAAATTAAATAGGGGCACATGGGGTCTCAATTAGGAGTGACACAAAGGTCATGAACGGTGTAGGCTTGGTATCAGTCTTGGGCCCTTTAATTTATTTGGCGAAACTGGTTAAGTTTGTGTCCCTAAATCGATGGCAATGACATAGGTACGCGACATAGAAATATCCAGTGCCTAGGTTGGCTTGTCAGGTCAAGAGTGCAAAGATTTGTTGGAAATTTATGGCTATTGTTGGGCTCCAATTATTATAGCAACGGTAAGGTGGACCAAGGGTTTAAATTAAAGAACCAGTCAACGCAACCTAATTTTTAAACCTTAAACAGTCTGATGCCAAACTAAAATTTCTAACCATATATAGTCTACCTAAAATAAGAATTTTGAGGGGGTTTACAGATAGGGCTCATAAAATCCCCGCTTGCATCTAATAAAGGGAAGTCCTTGATGGTGGAGGAGGGAAACAAGAAGTCATGGGCAGATTTTGTTCGACCGAGAAATTTGACTTCGAGCGCACATATGCATTATGTGGAACTGAAGAAGGTGGGGAATGGTTATCGTGCATCGTTTACTGAAGAGGATCTTGTTGTTACCAAGGACTATTGGAAAAATACAATTATACTATATGTTTTGGGGAACAGGCCCTTTTTTGGGCATATTCGCGCTTATGCTAACCGAGTATAGAGACCCAAAGGTAGCATGGACTTCTACTCTTGTAGCAATGGGTTTTATTTTGTACTCTTTGGCATACAGGAAAACATGGAGCGAGTACTACATGGTGGCCTATGGATATTTGATGGCCGGCTTATCATGATGAAGGCAAGGACACCAGAAATAAGGTACTAGCAGGAAGTTTTATACTCCATACCGGTTTGGGTTCAGTTTTCAGATTCGCCTCTCATCTACTAGAGTACCGAAATAATGATGAAGCTCGCCAGACTGATTGGCAATAAAGGCAGATAATGTGACTAATGCTAGGGATATGATGGGCTATACATGAGTATTTATGGAAATTGCTTCGAGTAAGGAACTTCCAACTCGCCTCGAATATGATGTGCCCTCTGGTGGGGTGTTCATTCAGAGGGTAGAATATGAGTGGGTTCCGCCTATGTGTCGGATCTGCAGATGCTTTGGCCACCCTCTGAAGGAATGCAAGGTTTGGGCAATGTATATGATGAAGGATGACACACGTAAGGGACATGATGGAGTTGATACTGAACAACAGGATAATATAGCGGGACCGGGTACGACATCAATGAGCAAAGATACCACGATAGGTAACCAGAACGTGGAGCAAATGTTTGGCTCTAGCGAAGGAATAGAGCTCGAGATTGACATAGGGCTAGACAAGGTACCTGCTGTGGGTACATGTAGCCAGACTAATATGAGACTTTTAACAGGTAAAGCATCACAGTTGGAGTTAAGTAAGGGATAAAAGGATGGGGACCAACTTCTAGTATTCCAAGCGCAAAGAGGACGGAACACAAGACTTAAAGGGACTGTAAAAGGGTCTAATATGAAACTTGGATCTAATCGATATAATGAAGGAAGCCAAAGATCCATCTCCTTCAACAAAGGCACACTGGTTGGGGATGGTAGTGGAAGTAGGAAGAGACATGATTGAGTCATTAACGAGGACTCCTATAGGCCAGTGCATGATTATCTAACAACTGTACGACTTTATGCATGGATAATACGAAGTTGCACGAGCAGTACCAGAGGGGGCCGTCGCAAAAACAGCTTACAACAATAATTGTAGAGGTCGATGGGGGAGAGTTGCTTGTTTCGCACCTAGAGGACAATGCTTTTGAGTCAACTAGGGCTCCAATTAATTTATAAATGTCTGTGCTCAGTTTGAACGTGCGTGGTGCATGTTCGCTAGGACGCTGGAAATAGATCACTCAGGGTATAAGTAAGGGACATCATCGCATTTGTGCATTGCTCGAGACTAAAATCAAGTTCGAAAGGATGTTATCCTGAAGGACGATATTGCATTGGAATCATGTTCATAATCTATATTTGTGTGCTATGGCGCTGATATAGATCCAATAGGACAGTCAGAGCTGAGATGGACCAACTGTACATACTTCAGAGTAGTTGATTTTAGTTTAATTTAGAAATAAAGTGGGTCTTTAATTTTTTTCGGTGCGGTCTACGCGCATAATGACCGCAAAAGGAGACAGGATTTGTGGCATGAGTTAATACACATTGCTAACACGGTGAGAGACCTGTAAAAACTCCTACTACTTATCATGGGTAACTTTAAGGAACTACTTTATTGCTACGAGAAAGTGGGTGGACACCCGGTGTCGGACATACTTATGCCTGAATTCAGGTCGTATTTACTACAATCGGGGTTACAAAATAGGAGAGAAGGGGCTGGATATGGAATAACAAGGCAGTACAGAGGCGAGTAGCATGTCAGTTAGACAGAGTATTGGGGAACAGGGAATGGTTCCACATATTCCCTGACACAGTGGTCGAGGGGCTAAAGGTGGGAACCAACGACCATTCACCACTCTGTGTTCGATTCTTCGCACCTGACCGACCTTGTGCCAGACCATTCAGGTATAACAACAAATAGTTTATGACTGACGGGTACATGGAAGCTGTGAAGACAGGGTTATATGTGGTTATCCATGGTAATCTTTAATACAAATTGGTTCAACGACTTAAAAACATGAAAGCCGTACTTAAGGCCTGGAAACGTACATGGGTGGCCTGATCCTTGGAAGATCATGAATGCAAATTACACTAGGTATAGCAATTGCTGCAAGAGGGCGTTGAGAATGAGGGATTAGCCCAGGAGGAAAGTGACTTAATCAAGTAGGTCAGACGACTTAGCATGCAGGAGGAAATTGAATTCGCCCAACGAGCAAAATGTACATGGCTACGCGAGGGGGACAAGTGCTCAAAATTCTTTTATGATGTTGTGCGTATGCGGCAACACCGTAATCACATAGTCAAGCTGCTCAAGCCGGATGAGAATGAGGCATCTATGAAAGTGAGTTGCAGACAAAGGATATCAAGTATTATTCGGAGTTATTTAATTAACCTGATTTTTTTACTTTCCAGAAATCATATGCAAACATATTATCACTCCCCTTGGCAATCGAGTGTTGCATGCGACTATAGAGATGGAGGAGCTCGAAGCAATAATCAAGGGACATGACCCCAATAAATCACCTGGCCCAGACGGTTTTGGCAACAAGTTTTATAAGCTTCACTGGATAGAAATAAAGGTCCAAGTGCTGACAGTGGTCCGAGATTTCTTCGAGGAAGGGAGACTACTTCGGGAGCTCAATCTTACGTACCTCACTCTTATTCCAAAGAAGGAAGGTGTGACTTCACTTTCTGATTATCGCCCTATAGCCTGTTGTAACTACTTATACAAAATTTTTACACATTTAATGTGTCGAGAAATGGAGGGTATTATGGAGAACCTGGTATCGCCATACCAGACGGCTTTTATCAAGGGTCGAGCAATTACAAAGAATAATTTGTTGGCACATGAACTGGTCATTGACTTCAACAGGCTAGGCGGTCACCGTGCTTGTATCAAACTGGATTTATAGAAAGCATACGATAAGGTCAACCGGGATTTTCATTTGTCATATAATTTTAGCTCTTGGGTTCGACTATGCATTATTTAGTATGGTACGTGAGTGTATCAGTACTCCCACCTTTTTTGTACTTATTAAAGGGCTTTCATATGGATTTATACGAAGCAACATAGGGCTCCGACAGGGCGACCAATTGTCACCATACTTGTTTACCCTAGTGATGGAGTACTTTTCCTGTCTAATGGAGGAGGCTATGTTCTACAGGAAAATTATCCCCATCCAGAAGAATATTAGGCTGCATGTATCACAAATGATTTTTGCAGACGATTTACCGGTGTTCATGAAACCATCGTTAGAGGGAATGGCTGAGTTGGACTCCATTTTACAATTATTTGGGAAGCATATAGGTCTCCAATTGAACCGAGATAAGAGTAAGGTATATTTTAACTCACATTGTCCCAATAAGGAGAAACGTGCTCAGATTATTAGGGTAGATTGCACGGGTACGACCAGTTAAATATTTGGGAATCTGTTGTCTTCTAACTATGCCAGGGATATTGAATGTCAGAGTTTGATCGAGTATGCACAACGACGCACAGAAAGATGGCATGCACACAGCTTTTCTTTTTGTGGCCGTATAGAATTGGTAAGATCGGTGATCATTGCGGTTGCCGTATTCTAGCTACAGTCGATTATATTGCCACATGCTATTATTAAAAAGATCTAGACGATATGTGCTTACTTTGTTTGGCAAGGTGGGCTACAAACGATCAGATGGGATGTATTGTGCAGGACAAAAGATAAAGGTAGGGTGGGGCTCTACTCTTTAAATACACTACATAATGTAGAGGCAATGCGGTTGACATGAAGATTTGTATCTGGTGACTCCTTGTGGGTGAGGTAGATAAAGGAAAAATATGTGAGGGATGTCAACTTCTGGAACCTTTGAAGGGCTCGTGGTGGTTCTCGGAAGCTCGGATCTGACTAGCTGTGGTCGTGTGGCATGTACGAAAAGATAGAAATAGATGTATTTTTGAGAGAGACTCTACACCAAAGAATAGTATACTACATAACATAGAGTATGATTTATGGGTCCTTAGCATACGACATGTCTGAATGGACTGCCAATTTTGTACAATTTTTTTTATTAATGGAATTAACTTCTTCCAAAATATATTGATGTTTTTTCGTAAGGTTAGGAACTTCCTAAGGGGAGAATCGAACCGTGCCATCTCTACGGGAGCCCTCATCGTAACCAATATGCCACAACCCTACGGACGAAAAACCGGTTATATAAATAAAAAAATCAAGTTAGCACAACTTATTTTTATAACGAAACAACTCCCACCATTTATTAATGAAATGAGTAATTCGCTTCTCTATGTATTCAAATTCTGAACCACCCAACCTGGGTGTTATATCTCCACCTAATGACCACTAAAGTCAAGAGGCTTTTACATACACACACACACACACACTAATAATAATAATAAGAATATATATATATATATATATATATATATATATATATTATATATGTATATATATATATATATATATTTATATATATATATATATATGAAAGAATAAAAATAATATCAAATTATTTCATTTAATAACCATGTAAAATGGAAAAAAAATTAGGTTTAAAGAAATAGGCGAGGAGTCTTACTAAAAAGACCACTCTCTTTTTGTAACTACCACTTTTCTGGAGAGGGATATTTTTTGTATTTTTCTACTTAATATTATTGTTAATATTTATATTCAATAATAATTATATTAATTATATTTTTATTTCATAAAATTTGGTATTGTTGCATGTATGATTATATATTCAATATAGTTGATGTTTAGTTGTTAGTCATTAGTTTGACTAGTTGTAGTGAGCCTAAATAAACCCAACTAGACTTGTTATGACCCAAATTAGTGCATCTAATTTATTAGTATGTTTGACCACCTAGTTAGAATGAATGATTGATAACCTCTTCCATTAACTATTAAAATCCTCCTTAATTAAGCCTCTTAAATTACTAAACCTTCATGACTAATTAGGAGGGACAAATGAGACATTGTACATAAAGAAAACCTAGGGCTAGTGGCCGACCCCAACTCCCAATATGAACCCCTCTTTAGTTCATTAATAGCCTCTCTCTTTCATTTTTACTCATCCCTAAATATTCCTCCAATTTGAGAAGAAGTCCCAACCACTTTTATTCCCAAATAAATTCCCAACCCTCTCAAAATCTAATCCCAAGGAGAATAGGAGATTTGAATAGCAAGGAGAAAGTATTGGAAGGAAGCTAGCTTGAGGGAGGTGTCCATTCATTGTATTTGTGTCCTCTTGATGTATTTTATTAGGAATCTATCTTCCAATAGGTAAAACTCTTTTCCCTCTTATTATTTTAATTTTAAATTATGTATTTGACTATTAGAAACGTACCCATAGCTAAGGGCTACCCATAGAAAGAAGAACTAGGTTCATATGAGGCCTATGAAGAAAGTTACATTGACTTTTGTGGCCAAATTAAGAAAAATCTGAATTTGGACCACTAGGTGTTTGTAGAAATGTCTCATAGGTAATTTTATATCGTGATTCATGGTTTGAGAGAGTATACATATCTACAAATGGACTCGAAGAATCCGTATCAAGATACGCCAAGATACGGTGGTGTAGGTTGGGTATTTTAATGTATTTGGAGTCCTAGCATGTAGATTTCCTTATATTGTACTAGATTGGCTATTTCTAATAGTGTTCATGCTCTATTTGGTATATTAGATGATTATCATGTGCATTTATGGTGTATTGTGATGTTGGGAGTGAATACCATAAGTGTATCATGGTATTTGTGTATAGTGGAGGATGCACCATAGGTGCTTGATATAATGCATGTGTGTATTACATTGATTTGGCATGTGTTGCTAAGTGCATGTAGTAGTGTGTGTTAGTGTATTAGTGATACTAGAGTATTAGTTTAGAAGTTTGTGTGTGTGTTTGTCGTGAGGCTGTATTCATATAGGGGTTGGGTGTGTGCATTTTAAGAGAGTGTGAATTGGTGTTTTTGATGAACTAGAGAGGTGGTGATGAGGTTTGAAGCTTGAGGTGGTCTGCAATGAAGCATTAAAACTGAGTGTTTGACTGTAGGCTAGTATATTGGCAACAAACGGTATGTAGCAATGTGGTGTGACGAAGGTATATCATTTAGAGGGGGAAGTGATGTCTGTAGTAGTGTTGCGGTGTGTGCAGCGAGGAGAAGTTACAACAGCTGTTGTTGTTCTTGTAATGTTGTAGTTGGGTAGACTAGTAGGTTGCTTGGTTGCTAAGAGGGAGATGTTGTAATCGGGTATTGTACCTACTGTTAGCACCTGTAGTCAGGGTCAAACATGTATAGTGTAGTGGGGAAGGTTCATGGCAGTGGTGAGCACTGCAGTAGGCATTAAGTGCAAGTTTTAAACAATTTCCTCTGGCATTGGTAAGCATGCCTACGTATTATCATTTATTTACTTCACTAAATCATAATCTTGATAACTTATGTAACAAATAACTCATTATTTTGATAAGTGAAACTTATTTATTAATCAACTGTTTAAAATAAGAGATGCAACAATTGGAGAAGAAAGAGGATAAGGGAGCAGTTGGATGAGGGTGGTTGTTTATGTGTGTACTGAGAATAGGTTGTGGGAGAGGCAGTCGGTTTGGCAACTGTGGCCGGGTTGCCATGGTGAGTTATTGTGTTGGTACAAACTACATGTGTTGGTATGGGGATGGTATTTTAGATGTAGTTATAGTATTGTATTGTTGTCATGGGTTGTTGACTGCAGACATATAAGGGTGAGAGGATCAGGCAGCAGGAAGTTCTGCTGTGCATTGGGGCACTTGTGTACAGGAACTGTGAACAAAACTGCACAATTTGAGTGAAGTATGCAAGCTTTGTGTGTGGTAGTGTACCACAGTATATAAGTGGATTGTGTATGTATCTTGGGATATAAGGGTGTAAGTGAGTTGTGTTAAAGTGAGTTAAGGAGAGTAATAAGGATTAAGATTGGTGTTGAGGTTAAGATTGTCATGCTCCGATTCCCGCAAGGGGCCTTTTGTCCTTGCTTAGCACCGTACGGAACCGATCATCCTCACATGGACAAGATATCATGCAAGCCTGAGTTGCGTTTGCACAAGGCCAAAGCTTTAAAAAAGGGCAAGTAAGATGTTCAAGACAAAAATAGCGGCACAATATTGCAGAAAAGTAAAAAATACAATAACATAAGGAAACAAGCTCTTTATTGATATTCAAGATATATTACAAGCAACACTTGGCTGATATTACAATTCGCTTAATCTCTTTTTCTCTCGATTATAATTACATCGTTCCATACATTACATCACTTTATACAAAAGCAGCTCAAAATATATCAATACGGGTCAAGGCTTCGACTCCAGATTTTTGGGCCCTGGGGATGAGGCTCGGCTATCGCTTCTACGGACGTTCCAGTACCTGCGAACAAGTGAACTGGTGAGGGGTCAGCACTTTAGAGAAAGTACCGGTGAGTGTAAAATCAATGAACAGAAGCAACACTATCTAAAATTAATACTAAGTAAGCATATGGCAAAATATTATATTACTAGTGATCTTGCTACTTTTTACCTTGGTTCATTTCATGTGGCACAAGGTTTGAGTCAAATTACCTTTTTTTGAAAATATATCTTTGAAAATAGTTTGCACGTATAATTCATTCAAGTATGCTACGGGGACAGTGTTTTATCGTACAGTATGTAGCATGTATCGTGAGCCATATTTACTAACTCTTTTGGAACACAAGCTATCTCTAGTAGCCTGTTCATCTAAAATCAAGACAAGTTCATCAAGCAGATTTATTCAATTTAGTTCAATGAATATTATTATATTCAAGTAAAATAGATACATCTCATTTACCAATTATGATAAGGAAAATAAGGAATACAAGTGATCACTTGTTCAGTGATCCTTACCCATCGCTGAACGGTAATCCCTGCAATAGACATACAAGTTAGCAACAATTTGCATATATGAGTAAGGTTCTATTTCTTGTCCATCTCTGCATCAAACAATTAGGTATGCAAGAACGCTAACCTAGCATACGCTATAACTATATGATGGCACATGGAAACCCATAATTAGCAGTTGGGATGTTTAAGCCCATCTCACTAATAGACTGACACCCTTCCTTAATCCACGTACAGGATATCCTCTCCTTTCATAGGCCGAACGATTCCCAGTGCCCCAGAAATCGATCGAGAGGGTACGTCCTTGTGCATAAGTTTGTCTAAACTGATGCATGCATGCACTTCTATCAGATAACGTACAATACAAGCAAGAAAAAAAATTAAGCAAACTCTTCTATATAACAATTTATATTGATGTACGGGGCACGTAATCATCAATTCCCTTCTTCTTACTTAGCCCAATACTCGATATACGGGACATATAACCATCGATGTACGGGGCACGTAACCATCAATGTACCTGAGTCACAACCATCGAGTACTAGCCTATATCATCTTTTGTTTCAGTTCAAGCATTTCAAACAGTTCTATCTTTTATAAAGTGCGATCAATAAAACATGTTCAAGCAGTTTTCTAGTAAAGCAAGCATAGAAGCAGTTCTTCTATTGCTTTTTCACAAGCATGTAGTCTACTCTAGTTTAGCATATGATACAAAGATAAGTTCAAGCAATCTTTTATGCTTTCTTATTAGTATGACAATAGTTCGTTCAATAATCGTGTAAGTGTAACCTAGCAGGCAATATTCTATACTTTTACTTAGCATGGCAATATTTGTTCGATAGCGGTGATCGTGTAACTTAGCATGCAATATTTTCATCTTTTTTTAGCATGGCAATGGTTCGTTCATTAGACAAGCAATACGAGTTCTCTTACTAAGCATACAAAGTCAGGTTCTATCATTCTTCTTATGAAAACTATCTCCTTAGAACAAGTAGTATAAAACTAAGATTCATTATTAAGGCATGCAAGAATGAAAGAATGAAGTTCTGTCCACTCACTCAGATCAATCGTCTTGTGTTTCAATCGGTAAACTCTTCGAGTAGCCTTTCGCTCGAGCCAACCAAGCAATATCCCTTGTACATAGTGCCAACGCGAAGCGGGGTACTACATACTTACCCACCGAAAAGAAGTTTCATCCTCGAAACTCAAAGAAAAACTTTCAATATCCAGAGCGATAGTACTCATCCCTTACCATCCTTAATCAAAAACTCTAGCAATCAAGAACGTAACAAAACTCTAGCCATCATAAAGCACAAATCACAACTCTCAAGCAATAAATCAATCCAGAAATTTTTTTCCGGCATCTTTAAAATTATTTATGGATTCTTTGTATGAAATGCTCATTGCAGTAACGATATCAAGTGGCAAAGAAATATCTTGAGTTGAAGAAAAAGATCAGAATGGCTAAAGGGTCGAGTTGCTCTGATACCATTCTGTTATGCCCCAATTCCCATGAGGGGCCGTTCATCCTCACTTAGCCCCTTGCGGAACCGATCATCCTCGAATGGGTGCGATACTATGCAAGCTTGAGTTGCACTTGCATAAGGCCAACATTTTGAACAAGGGCAAGTAAGCTATTCAAGACGAAAGCAGTGGCACAATATTACAGAAAAGTAAAGTACATAATGGCATAAGGAATTAAGCTCTTTATTGATATTCAAGATGTGTTACAAGCGGTACTTGGCAGAGATAATAATTTGCTCAAGCTCTCTTTCTCTTTATTACAATTACATCGTTCCATACATTACATCCCTTTATAGAAAAGCAGCTCAAAATATTTTGATACGGCTTAAGGCATCGAATCCAAATTTTTGGGTCCAGGGGATGAGGCTCGGCTATCGCTTCTATGGACGATCTAGTATCTGCAAACAAGCAAACGGGTGGGGGGTCAACAATTTTGGGAAAGTACTAGTCAGTATAAACTAAATGAACATAAGCAACACTCTCTAAAACCAACACTAAGTAAGCATGTGGCAAAATATTACAGTACTAGTGATCTTTCTACTTTTTACCTTGGTTCATTTCATGCGGCACCGGATTTGAGTCAAACTACCTCATTTTGAAAATATATCTTTGTAAATGGTTTGCACGTATAATACATTTAAGCATGCTATAGGGACAGTATTCTATCATGTAGTTCGCAGCATGTATCGTGAGCCATATTTACTAACACTTTTGGAACACAAGCTATCTGTAGTGGATTGTTCATCTCAAATCAAGACAAGTGCATCAAGCAGACTTATTCAATTTAGTTCAACAAACAGTAGCATATTCAAGTAAAATAGATACATCTTATTTAGAAATTATGATAAGGAACATAAGAAATACAAGTGATCACTTATTCAGTTATCCTTACCCATCGCCGAATGCTTATCCTTGCAACAAACATACAAGTTAGCAATAATTTGCATATATGAATAAGTTTCTATTCCCTATCCGTCTCTGCATCATATAGTTAGGTATGCAAAAAGATTAACCTAGCTTGCGTCCTAACTATATGATGGCCCATGGAAACTCATGATTAGCAGTTGGGACGTTCAAGCCTATCTCAATAATAAACTGACACCCTTCCTTAATCAATGAACATGGTGTCCTGTCCTCTCCTAGGTCGAATGATTTCCAGTGCACCAGGAATCGATCGAGAGGGTACATCCTTGTGCACAAGTTTCTCCAGAGCAATACATGAATGTACTTCTATCAGATAACATACAATGAAAGCAAGCAAAAAAGATCAAGAAAATACTTCTATATAATAATCTATATTGATGTACGGGACACGTAACCATCAATTCTCTTCTTCTTACTTAGCCGAATACTCGATGTATGAGATATGTAACCATCGATATACGGGGAACGTAACCATCGATGTACTGGAGTCATAACTATCGAGTACTGGCCTATATCATCTCATGTTTCAGTTCAAGCATTTCAAATAGTTTTATATTTTATACAGTGTGATCAATGAAACATATTCAAGCAGTTTTCTAGTAAAGCAAGCATGGAAGCTGTTCTTCTCTCTCTTTTTCACAAGCATGTAGTTCTACTCTAGTTTAGCATACGATACAAAGATAAGTTCAAGAAATCTTTTACTCTTTCTTATTAGAATGGCAATTGTCCGTTCAATAACCGTGTCAATGTAACCTAGCAGGCAATATTCTATAGTTTTACTTAACATGGCAATATTCGTTCGATAGCGGTGATCGTGTAACTTAGCATACAATTTTTCCATTTCTTAGCATGGCAAGGGTTCGTTCATAAGATAAGCAATACGAGTTCACTTATTAAGCATAAAAAGTTAGGTTGTATCATTCTTTTTATGAAAACTATCTCCTTAGAATATCAGTATAAAATTCAGATTCATTATTAAGGTTTGCAAGAATCAGAGAATAAAGTTCTTCCCACTCACTCATTTCCATCGAGAAACTATTTGAGGTGGCTTCTGCTCGAGCCAGCCAAGAGATCTCTTATACATAGTGCTAACGCAAAGCAAGGCACTACATACTTACCCTCCAAAATTTTTTTATCCTCGAAACTCAAGGAAAAACTTTCGATATCTAGAGAATCGATAGTCCTCATTCTTCACCATCCACAATCGAAAACTCTAGCAATCAAGAACTAAATAAAACTCTAGCCATTAGAAATCACAAATCACAACTCTCAAGCAATAAATCAATCTAGAAAAATTTTACCGGCATCTTTGAGAATATTTATGGATTCCTTGTATGGAATGCTTATTACATAAACTATATAAAGTGGCAAGGAAATATCTTGAGTTAAAGCAAAACAACAGAATGGCCAAAGGGTCGAGTGGCTCAGATACCATTATGTCACGCCTTGATTCCCGCAAGGGGTCGATCGTCCTCTCTTAGCGCCTTGCGAAACCGATCGTTCTCGCATGGGCGTGATATTTTGCAAGCCTGAGTTGCATTTGTACATGGCCAAAGCATTGAACAAGATCATGTAAGCAATTCAAGACGGAAGCAGCAGCACAATATTACAGAAAAGTAAAGAACAAAATAACATAAGGAAACAAGCACTTTATTGATATTCAAGATGTGTTACAAGCTGTCACTACCCGATTCTAGAAAATAGGGTTATTTTTATATTTTTATTTGGTAAATTGTGTATTGTATATAAATAATTATATTTTTATTTAATTAGTGATTGTATTATTTTTTTATTGATTGTTTTAGGGTTTTGGCTAATCTGGACCCATGTCAGACCCTAGTGGACCCATGTCCGACCTAACCCACACCCTTGTGAGACCTATTTTTGGGTTTAGAATATTTATTATATTTTTAATGGGTTAGTTGGAGTGATTAGGAGTTAGTTTGAGTGCTTTTGGAACCCCAAACCCAAAATCCAAGTTAGGAGAGGGCATTTTGGGCATTTTGGACTTTTGTATTATGTAAAACCCCTTTATTATGCTTGTGGCCGGCCCTCCTTTCCCAGACCAGCAGCCGAGCCTTCCCCCCCCCATTTTCTCCTTCACTTCTTCTTCACTTATTCTTCTTCTTCTCCACTCTCCACTCTTTCTTCTTCTTTCCTTCTCCCAAGTTCAAGTAAGTACTCCATTTCTCCTCTTTCTTCTTCTATTCTTCATGGATGTGAACCCTAACCCTATATTTTCCCTAACCTAGGTGTTTAGAGCCTAAACTTAGTGTGGAGGCAAGATTTGGAGGCTTGGAAGCTTGAGGGAGGTGATTTCAAGTGAATTGGAGACTTTGGCCTTGGGATTCCAACTCTCAAGAGGTAAACCCTAGCTTTCCTCTTACTAATTGCTCTAATGTAGTGTAATTAGTGGTTTAGAACCTTCCTAGATCCTAAGGCTACCCGTGGGAGAAAGTTGGAACTAGTTTGGTTGTGTTTGGAGACTTTGACATTAGGTTTTGTGTCAATTTTGGGTGAAATCTGAGATTGGCCCAATTTTGGTGATGCCCTGGGTTAAACGGACCTAGGTAGACGTTGTCGGGTGTCTTGAGGGTTAGTGCGGTCTCCGTTCGGACACGTGAAGTCGTGTCACGAAGAAACGGACGTTTCGGGCATTTTGGGTGTTTTCATCGTCGCCGGTTCTACGGGCGTGTGCATTTTTGCCACGGACCTAGAATCGACGAGTTAGCATTTTTTATAAGATCTAGACATCGTTTAGAACCCGTGGGTAAATTTTGAGCCGATAGCGAGTTGGTTTGGTGTGCGTTTCAGGAAGTTTTGCGAACCGTACACCGCGTGTTCGTCGAAATGACCGAACGACCATTTCGGCTTGGGTTCTTAATTTTGGGCTTGTGCGCGCGTTGAGTTAGCTTCGGAGAGTGTGTGCTAGAGTTCTCGGATTATATTTTATATATATTTATGTGTTTGTGCGTGTAGGGGTGGTTGTGCGCGTGTTGGTGGGGTATTGTGAGTGTTGTGTTGGGTTTTGTGTATATGTGTCTATATATATGTATGTGTGTGTCTCTCTCTCTCTCTATATATATATATTTATAGATATGTGTTGTTTGTGTATATATATGTGTGTATATACCTATATTTGTGTTTGTGTATGTGTATTAGTGTGAGTGTTTGTATATATATATATATATATATATATATATATATATATATATATATATATATATATATATATATATGTATGAGTGTGCGTGTGTGTGTATATGTATATATATATTTGTGTGTATGTGTATATATATATATATATATATATATATACACACATATCTATATATATATAAACACACCAATTCATATATATATATATATATATATATATATATATATATATATATATATATATATATATATATACATATGTGTGTGTATATATGTGTGTGTACTTATATACATAAGTGGATATGTGTATTAGTATATATGTATAAGTATGTGTGTATATATATATATATGTTTGTGTATATATATGTATATATGTGTGTGTCTGTGTATGTATATGTATATGTGTGTGCGTGTTCGTGTGTGTGTGGTGTTGTGCAGCACAGCGGGGGGGGGGGGGGGGAAGCGCTGCAGCTGCCAGCAGAGGCAGCAGCAGCAGCAACAGCAGCAACATTGCCAGCAGCAGCAGCAGCAATAGTGTAAGCAGCAGCAGCACTAGCAGCAGCAGCGTGTGCAGCATTCACAGCAGCAGCAGCTAGGCGCGTTGCATCAGCAGGTAGCGAGGGAGAGTGAGGGATAGGTTGATATATAGGTAGATTGATAGATAGATATAAATAGATAGATTGATTGGTTGATATATAAATAGATAGTTAGATAGATAGATATTAGATAGATAGTTAGATAGATAGATACTAGATAAATAGATTGATAGATATTTAGATAGATAGATAGATAGATTATATATATATATATATATATATATATATATATATATATATATATATATATATATATATATATATAGCTAGCTAGCTAGATATATGTTATATCTAGATAGAGGTATAAATACTAGATATAGATATATATATTTGAGAGTGTGTATGGGTATAAATGTATGTGTGTATGTATGATGTATATATATAGATATCTAGGTATATAGCATATAAATATGTAGGTATATATATATATATGTATGTGTTTGTATATATATATTAGCCTAGATATATAATACCTAGGTGTCTATATGTTTAAATAGTTAACTAGAGGGATAGTTAGAGGGGTATTAGAGAGGTATCTCAATACCTAGAGATATCCAAGGTATTGAGTTTCGAGCGAGGTTTTTGAGTAATTGCCTAGATTTGAGTTTAGAGATAGGTTTTTATGTATATGTGTATATAATTACGCGTGCTAGCATAGGTTTTAGCGGGTTTAGGTGGGGTGCGTAGCCTAGGTCGAGGTATCGGATACCGAGGGTATCTCGGTATCTCGAGGAGGCGAGTTTGTTGGTTTACTAGCTTAATGAGCTAGTTTTGACCTAGAATTTTAGGAAAATCCTAGTTTGACCTAGCGTTGACCATAATTGTCCTCGTTGACCATAAAAGTCAACGTTTGACCTAGTTTTGACCTAGAGTAGACTTTTTGGACCCCGAGTTAACTTTTTGACCCAAATTTTACCGGTTTGATCCGTTCGACCTAGAATAACCCTAGAAACTTGTTTTTAGTTATTTTATATCAGTTTAAATCTTTAGAACCCTGTTTAATTCTGCTTTCCACAATAGATTCTTGCGACGTCGGTCCGGATCTCGATCCTCATCAGTTGCTTAGGACATCAGGCGAGTACCTACCTCTGATAGTTTCCATTTTATGATAGCATTTATATCACCTGTTCTAGAACTATAATACTTGATTCTGACACATTTGTTATACGAGCTGGTACCAGTCGATCCCGTCATGAGATGCTATCCCCCTTATCGTGTTCAGCGGGTACTCTATCACGTGTATTTTATTATGTGCTTCGGGTATTAATTTTCATGTGCTACCATGTACTTCTTGTGCTCTCGCCTTCATGTGCGTGAGCTATTTATCATGTACGTAGCGTGTCATGGTTGGATCCAAGATTATTAGTGGAGGAGGGGAGTAGGAGTTGGTTATGTGATCAAAGACAAACAATATTAATGAGTATGTCGGTTATGCAACTCACGTATAACGGAGTTATCGTAGTTTATTCATGTGCAACCTAACCTGATCACATAACGAACTTGTGCTCAAGGCACTTAGCTAGTATTCCTATTTTCTCACATACAGTTACTTCTCTACTACTTGTATTGTTCTCCAGTTTATATTGCAGCTACTTTATCTGCTCCATCATGTATCTATTTACCTGTGCATCTTGTATACTTTTCTATTGCTAGTCATATACACATTACTATGTATTTAGAGTTGCTTTCAGAGTTATGTACTTTGCTCCAGTCCTGACTGGGCATATTTTTCCAGAGGATCCTGAGGATTATTGCCCGACATTCTACAGACCGGGCGTCGATGAGTGTTGTGACCCCAAGACTGAGGAGGAGCCCGTCGAGGAGATACCGTTAGCGCCCTAGTTAGCTAGGTAGGTTTTCCTGGGTTATTCCCAGTTGATTATTTTGGATGATTATATTGTACTTATTATTTTGTTGTGAGATATTGTAGACTTGGGCTGTATATTTGGATAATGTTCCTGCTCTTTGTTTCTTTGTTTCGTTGTTGATATCTTATCGTGCTTTTACTCTTCCCCTAGTTATTATGATTGAGGCATATATATATTGCGTGGTTGCCCTCCTTTTGGAGAGGATATTGACAGGTATTGTGAGATAGATTTGTGACCTAGAACAAACCTTTACAGTATTCTATCGCCGATTCTGCAGCGTAGGCAGGACGTACCCACGGCTCATGCCCGATTTTTCGGGTGCGGGTCATGACACGTTTTTGGTGGTGGCCCATGCAGGTATAGTTTTTAGGTTTACCTGCGATAGGATATAGGATATTGGCTGAGAGAGAGTGTGCTCAATCACAACTAGGTCCCTTCCTGATTTCTTTTTCTATCTTTAACTTTCCTAAAATTATTTTTCTTTTACAATATTTCTGTCCTTCATTGATGATATCGTATCTTGCACCGTATTGACTTCTTTTGATCTGTGTTCAGGATGCCTCCGAAGATACGGTCTCAGCGCACCATTCTCGCAACTGCCACCGAGAGGTCTGCCACCTCTCGTCCTTCTCGACTTCAGGCAGCTGCCACCGCTCCACTCGCCACTCTTGCGATCGAGGGAGCATCAGTTTCTCTCGGAGATCCTCTCACTCCTATCGATTCGAGAGTTACCCCAGTTGTTCCGGTGGTACCTCCTCCACCACCGCCTTCACCAGTTGATGCCACGCAGTTATTTGCGTTCTTCCGAGAGATGATGGACGCACAGCACCACCAGGTGGACGTTATGAGGATGGGCATTGAAGATGCTCATCAGGTGGCTATGACAGCGGTGGACAGCATGGCTCAGATCCAGCCACAGGCAGAGTAGGCTCAGCATCCGAGATCGGGCACCATTATTGACTTTCAGAGGATGTGGCCTAAGGAGTTTCGAGGTACAGAGGGTATCCTGTACGCGGACGACTGGATCGAGCACATCGAGGGTATCTTCAGGCTGGAACTGATCCCAGCCAGTATACAGATCGAGGCAACGGGCAGCCAGATGTTCGATCTTGCCCTTACTTGGTACCGCACAGATACGCGGATAGCAGTACCAGGACTGACTTGGAAGGCTTTCAAGAAGCTTTTCAAGAAGAAGTTTTTTCCGGATGTGGATCTCAGTGCTTTAGAGAGCCAGTTTGAGGCGCTCGTCCAAGAGAGCATGCTGGTGGACGAGTATGCAACAGAGTTCTGCCGTCTGGGCAGATTTGTAGAGGGTTTGACTGAGGCAGCAAAGGCGCGAAAGTTCCATAAGGGTTTTGTCATGGCGGTCATGTCCTTGACTAGGAGTGACCGCGAGGTGACCTTTGAGCAGATTATGAGCGACGCTCAGAGGGCTGAGGACGACTTGGAGCTGAAGACCAAGAGGAGCAGAGATGCTTCTGGAGCAGGCAACAGTGCAGGCCCAGCCAAGAGGATGTTCCAGTAGACTCAGCAGCACCAGGGTCAGGGTCATGCGCCCTTCCGGTAGGTGCCCCAGCAGCAAAGGCAGGGACAGCAGCAAGGTCAGAGGCAGCCCATTATTTGCCCTTTCTGTAGGAAGCCAGGGCACGGATAGGATATTTGCAGGAAGAGGCTGGGCAGATATTTATTGTGTGGTGCAGCAGATCACCAACTGAAATATTATCCTTCAGCACTTGCTCGTACAGCTCAGGGCGGAGGAGCCGCTCAGAGGAGACCAGCCAGAGCACCTGCAACACAGCAGAGAGGACAGTCTTTGCCGACTCAGCAGCAGACGTTTGCTCAGCACCAGCAGCAGCACCGAGGAGGACAGCAAGGGCGAGGTTTTGCCCTGACCGTAGATGAGGCCGAGCTCGTTGGTGATGTGATCTCACGTTCTGTTCTTCTTGATTCCATTCCAGCACTTGCTTTATTTGATTCTGGGGCTTCCCATAGCTTTGTGTCTGTATCTTTTGTTGTTAGACACCATCTTGTTGATGAACCTTTAGCTAGACTCTACAAGATCACGACCGGGGGTGGCATCATCCTAGTCAGTGATGTCTGCAGAGACCGGAGAGTTACCTTGGAAGGCCGGGAGTTGAGTGTGTGCCTACTCGTAATGCCACTTCCGAGCTACGACATTGTACTCGGGATAGATTGGTTGAGTATGCATTGTGCTAGTATAGATTATCACAGAGGTAGAGTATTGTTTAGTCCGCCGGGTGAGACAGAGTTTGAGTTTGCCAGAGGAGCAGTGGAGCAGAGCAAGGAAGTCTTCTGCGGAGCCCTGGTGGTAGAGCCGAGGTTGCTACATCCACTGATAAAGGAGTATGTGGATGTCTTTTCAGAGGAGTTGCCAGGGTTACCTCCGGACAAAGATGTGGAGTTCTCTATAGACTTGGTGCCAAGCGCGGAGCCGATATCCCAGCACGTCTATAGAGTCAGCAACAGTAAGCTGATAGAGTTGAAGAAGCAGGTGGATGAGCTTCAGGACAAGGGATTTATCAGATCTAGTTCTTCCCCGTAGGGTGCTCCGGTACTTTTTGTGCCGAAGAAGGATGGGTCAATACGGATGTGTATCGACTATAGGGCTCTGAACAACCTCACAATCAAGAACAAGTATCCGCT
Organism: Iris macrosiphon; assembly: GCA_036927795.1. Lineage (NCBI taxonomy): Eukaryota > Viridiplantae > Streptophyta > Magnoliopsida > Asparagales > Iridaceae > Iris > Iris macrosiphon. The sequence goes on along the minus strand of JAYESA010000015.1, from coordinate 109,360,876 downwards.
GCCGCGTATTGATGATCTCTTTGACCAGTTGAGCGGAGCGAGGGTGTTTTCCAGGATTGATCTGAGGACAGGCTACCACCAGGTGAAGGTCAGGCGGGAGGATATTCCGAAGATAGCTTTTCGGACCAGGTATGGACAGTATGAGTTCATGGTGATGCCGTTTGGGTTGACTAATGCCCCGACAGTATTCATGAATTTGATGAACAAGGTGTTCCATCAGCATCTGGATAGGTTTGTGGTAGTGTTTATAGATAATATCTTGGTATATTCGAAGACCCCAGAGGAGCATGAGGAGCATCTGAGGATAGTGTTGGAGACTCTCAGGAAGGAGAAGCTTTATGGAAAGCTTTCGAAGTACAAGTTCTTCCTTGACAAGGTTGAATTCCTTAGTCATGTGGTGACTGGAGAGGGGATCTCGGTGGATCCGAGAAAGATCATGGCAGTTGAGGCATGGAGTGCTCCGAGTTCAGTAGCCGAGGTCAGGAGTTTCCTGGGACTGGCAGGCTTCTACAGAAGATTTGTTCAGGATTTTTCTCGGATTACAGAGCCATTGTCTAGGTTGATCCGGAAGGACGTAGAGTTTGTTTGGTCAGAGGAGTACCAGATCGCCTTTGATGAGCTGAAGAGGAGGTTGACGACAGCTCCAGTGTTGACGTTGCCATCAGGATCTGGAGGATTCACTATCTATAGTGATGCATCGGGGAAGGGACTGGGTTGTGTGTTGCAACAGAATGGGAGGGTGATTGCCTATGCTTCTAGGCAATTGCGTCCTCATGAGAAGAACTACCCTACCCACAATTTGGAGTTGGCAGCGGTCATCTTTGCTCTAAAGTTGTAGAAACACTATTTATACGGAGAGCGTGTGGAGATCTTCACAGACCACAAGAGCTTAAAGTTTGTGTTTACCCAAAAAGAGCTGAACATGAGGCAGAGGAGATAGTTGGAGTTGATGAAAGACTTCGATATATTGTTGCAGTATCATCCAGGAAAGGCAAACGTAGTTGCGGATGTACTGAGCAGGTATCCGATAGCTATGTGCCTGACTACAGATCATTATCTTCTGGCAGATGTAGAGAGCTTGGGCATTGAGGTGATAGTGCCTGGAGTTGAGATGCAGATATGGGGACTGCAGATTCAGTCAGAGTTGGTAGACCGGATCAGGGCTACAAATTTTGAGGATGAGCCCCTGTGGAGCATCAGGGTGCACGTTCAGATTGGATTGCCAGATGACTTCACCATTGCTGATGATGGTTCTTTGTGACACGGTACCAGGTTGTGTGTGCCGAGTGGGTCGTTGCACGAGAAGTTTCTTCAGGAGGCGCATCGATCCCAGTACTCTATGCATCCAGGTGCCAACAAGATGTATAGAGATCTGAGAGAGCATGTATGGTGGTACGGGATAATGCGGAAGGTAGCGCGCTTCGTATCTCGATGCTTAGTGTGCCAGCAGGTGAAGCCAGAGAGGCAGAGGCCAGGAGGTTTGCTCCAGCCGTTATCCATTCTGGAGTGGAAATGGGAGCATGTGACCATGGATTTTGTTTCTGGACTTCCCCGTTCTCCAGGCGAAAATGATGCAATTTGGGTCATCGTGGACAGGTTGACCAAATCGGCCCACTTTCTACCATTCAAAGTGGATATGTCTACAGAGAGACTAGCAAAGATGTATGTGCACCAGATAGTCAGACTGTATAGAGTTCCTGTGAGAATAGTATCAGACCGGGATAGTCGCTTTACCTCACATTTCTGGAGGAG